>VZRV01006018.1:192533-217321 GCA_013398115.1 Falcunculus frontatus
GAGGAGAGGAGAGGGGAGGGGCTCAAAATGCTTACAAATGTATCTTTTCTGCATACACCTAGATGGAAATTTTAAAAAGCAAAAAAAAACCTCCCAGCTCTCTTCTGGAAGAGTTTTAAATTCACTTGATATGTACTTACCAGAAACCAGACTAATATAACTCCACCAGAACAATAAACCAGACTAATATAACTCCACCAGAACAATAAAAGAGAACATATAAAAAAGTCTCTAAGCTGTCACCTCTGCTGAAAATGAATGGGCCAACTATGTGGAGCAGCATCCATAGATGGGGATTCCTGACTGATCAATCTGTGCTTCCAGGGCCCTCCAGGAGCCGCCTGGACAACCGACCAGATAATCAGAGTGGCAGGTAACAGCCCACTAGGGCTCCAGATCTTTATCTGCTCCCTGCTGTTCCGAAAAACTTCATGAAGCCTAAGTAATTTATTTTAAGCAAAGTATTTAGTGTTTCACAATTTTGCATTTTCATGAAACTTAATTTTTGCTATAAAAATTTCAACTGGCTGTTCTTCAGAACTCTTTCAGTGTGAAGGCACTACACTATCTGAACATTATTCAGTGTGATTTAAAGTTGCATGGCTTTTTTTGTTTGTGTTTTGTTTCGTTGTTTGGCTGGTTTTGTTGTTTTCTTTTTTAATCTGCACATTTTTACCATATCTATCACTTTAATTGCTAATTTCCTATATTGGCTATCACACTGTAGAAAATGCCTTAATTTAATATAGATAAGCAATGAGGACTCTGCAATTCATCCCTCTACTTTCCTATTATAAACTTGATTTTTCTCCAGCAATTCAAAGTAAAATAATTGTACTGTCACAAAATAAAATACATATTCTTGGAAGTTTCTGCAGCTATATTTTACAGTTAACAAAAAAGGGATTATCTCTGCTTCTGTACATTGAAACAAAATATGTTGGAAATTTTTGCAACTCTCAGTAGTAGACTAATGACACAGTGTTTTGTAACCTCAATAGAACACTGACAAGTGGAGTAAAACAACCATTTCTGGAAGAGACAAAGCTTTCATTTTATATGAAATCTCAGTGATAACTCCATAAACTAAGTGAGCTTATTGTTCCTGTCTGAATAAAAAGCATTCTGTTCTTCTCAAGGATTTGAATTCAGTGAAACTCAACAATGTGGCTCCATCTCTTAATTTTGTCATGATGATTTTCGCAGATAAATACCTGCAGTTCCTATTGCAAACATTTTGGGTGTTGCTTTGTTACACTTTCTCTGCAGCAGTCAGTATCTGAACACAGATCCAGCAGTGCAGATCTTGACTTCTTAGCTCCAGCCGCCGATGGAGAGTGTACGGGATCTAACACGTTGGACTTGGGAGCCAGACAACACTTGTTCCTTCTGATGCAGAGCAAGGGCACTGACCTCTGTCAGAAAGGCAAGACAGAATTTCAGGATTCATAACATCTTAAACTGCTGCAATAAAATTTGACAGTGTTTTTCTCTCACAGCTGGAAGCTTGTTTTCACTTTTGCAGCAGTTTGGCTGTACAACAATGCCAACGTATTGAGCCTAAAGCTTCCTCCCTAATTGCTGGCACACTGGAATGATCACAGGGACACATCTTTTCTCATTATCCTGGGACTAAAGAATTAACTCTTTATTTTACTGAAAGAACTTACAAATTTGTAAAAATTAATACTTTGAGTGGAAAAATGCACAGATCATATAAATTTGGTTTTATTCTGTTTTGGAAAGGAATCATCAATGAATTTTTGAAAAGTCAGTGTGCCTCTGGATCAGCAGATTCCATCCACAAACTTTGCTCATCTCTCCTTGTGTTTTCTTATCAATTCTCTTTCAGGGCAAATGGTTTGAGTGAGCTTCTTATTTCAGAACTAGGTTTTCTCAGATAATTTATTTGAATTTATTATTTCTTATTTTGTTTCACAGAATCATGGAATCTCAGAATTGCTAGTGTTGGAAGGGACCTCTGGAGATCATCTAGTCTAACCTCCATGCCACAACAGGGTCACCTAGAACAGGTTTCACAAGAACAGGTGGATTTTAAATGTCTCCAGAGATGGAGAATTCATGACGTCTCTAGGCAGCCTGTTCCAGTGCTCTGCCACTCTCGGTATAAAGTTCTTATGTTGAGGTAAAACTTCTTGTGTTTGAGTTTATGGCCATTGCTACTTGTCCTATCACTGGGCACCACTAAAAGGAGGCTGGCACCATTCTCTTGGCACTCACACTGGAGATATTTATAGATTAATTAGATCCCCTCTCAGCCTTCTCTTCCAACACTAAACAGGCCCAGCTCCCTCATCTGAGAGATGCTTCAGACTCCTCATCATATTTTTGGGCCTCCATTGGACCCTCTCCAGTAGCTCCTTGTCTTTCTTGAACTGTGGAGACCTAAATAGAACACAATACTCCAGATGTGGCCTCACTATTTCCAAGCAGAGGGGGAGAATCACCTCCCTCAGCCTGCTGGCCACACTCTTCCTGATGCATGACCCTACACTTGTCTTTGTTGAACACCTTTAGGTTTCTCTCTGCCCAACTCTCCAACCTATAAAGGTTCTGCTGAATGGCAGCACTGCCTTCAGGTGTATCATCCACTCCCTTCAGTTTTGTATCATCAGCAAAATTTCTGGGGGCACATTCTATCCCTTAGACGAGGCTGTTGAAAAAAAGTTGAATAAGGATGGACCCAGTATTGATCCCCGGGGAATGCCACTGACTAAAAACCTCTGACTGGATTCTACTCCGCTGATCATGATCCTCTGAGCTCTGCCATTCAGCCAGTTCTTAATTCACCTCACTGCCCATCCACATAACCCACATTTCCTGAGTCTACCTATGAGGATGTTATGGGAGACAGTGTGAAAAGTAGAGTCCAGTCCCTCAGTTTAAAGCTTGTCTGACTGAAGTGGCCAGCCTGCTACCAAAGATTCTCTTGCCCTTTTCAAACAGGTGGATCCCATCCCCATCCTAAGGGGCTGCAATCATTAAAGTACAACCCATTGTCATGAAAGCCAAAACCTTTATGGCAGCAGCAATGAAGCCCGATATTGATCTGCATTATGCATCTGCTTCTGATTCTCCGTTTCTCTGACCAGTAGAATGGATGAGAAGATGACTTGAGCACTGATGTCTTCCACCTGCCTCACCAGAGCTTTCCAGTCTTCCTTGATCCTGCCCATATTTTGGCTTGCGGTGTCATTTGTACCCACATGAAAAAGTAGTAGCGGTAATATTCTGTGCTCTCCACAAGTTGGGGCACCCTCTTGTAACATGATGGATTTTAACTCCCAGTGGGCAACGTACTGCTCATGACTCTCCCTCAGGCCAGCAAATGGGTGCCTCAGTACCCCTTAATAGAGTAACCTACTACGAGCACTCATTGTTTCCTTTCATGACAACCACTGTGTGAGTGCAGGTTCTTCTTGTTGGCCTTGTTCATAGATGTCTAAAGCCCAAAATTACAAATTAATACTTTTTCTGCTCAAACGTATTTCATCACCTGGGTACCACATGGGTAAGAATGTGATTTAATTTCCATGTAGAAGAAAAAAGATCATTTCCTAATCACCTTTATTGCAGTAATTAAATAAATCCACTTAAGTATCTTCTTGTTCTGCCCCTTGAAATACCACTGACCTAGAATACTTATTCTAGTCTTTACTGAATACATTACCCAAAATATTCTTGGAGAACTATAAAACAATTTTAGCATGACTGCAATGCCATTGGTTTAAACCAGTTATTTTTTCACCCACCTTTGTCATGTGAGGCAACAACTAAAGCAAAATGCTTTGATTTTCTGGCAAATAAAATCATGTATATATCTGTACTTCTTGGGACTGCTAACTAAATGAAAATTCAATCTCCAAAAATTCTGTCTTGTGAAATATCGTCCATTATTTAAAGTTCCACTGAACAGAACAGAAATGTAGATTGATTTTTTCCCCTGTCCTTCTCCCACAAGATTTTAGGGTCACACATAGTTCAGTGATCCTGACAACAGTCTTTCTTTATGAGGATCAGAATGGGAGTCAAGCTCTTCAGCTTTATCAGATTTCCTGTATTATGTTTAAAGCCATAGAAAATTTCGTAATTCCTTTTTTTATTAGAATGAAATCATGCATATATCCTAGCCTGGCTAAAACACTTGGATCCTCATTAAATATTCTTCTGTCTGGATTATTTTCCCTCTGTTTTTTTATTACCTTTGTTCCTTTTGTCTTCATTTGCATTCACCTTGTGCAAAACTTTTTATAGACAGCTGCATGTCACTGAATGCTCCATTTCAAAGTTTTCTGGCTTGATTTGAACTTTTCATTTAAAGAAATTTCTGTTGATACATTTGCCCAGTGTAAGCTTAATATACATATAGCTTTTATACACATGACCTGGGAAATATAGTTCTCTGGTACACCTTACAAACTCAGTGGTAAATATGTGCAAAAATTATTTCAGTACCAAGGCTAATTTCTCTTATCACATTTGATGTTATTGAAGAAAACCTTATTTTAGACATTCTATTTCTAGAAAACTTCCAAATATGAATTCTCTGCTACAGAAATCAATGGACTTTTGCGTTCACTTGGGTGAAAGGAGAATTAAACATATTTATATATATATATATAATACACCACATTCGCCCTTTAAGACTGAATCTTCACTGATCTAAAATTCTAATGTAAGGAAGGACTTAAATGGATACGTATCAGTGATCTGGTAGCTTCCTCTCTGCCTTAAAGACTGATGAAATTCATTATGCTGAAAACCAGGTTAGAAGTTCAAAGTATCAACCTCACCTTGAGGCTTTCACAAGAATTATAATTCTGCCACTGCCTGACAGAAAAGGGCCTGGTTGTGCTCATCAACAGCAGCTGAACATGAGCCAGGTGTGCCCAGGGAGTCAGAAAGGCCAATGGCACCTGGCCTGGATCAGCAGTAGTGTGGCAGCAAGACCAGGGCAGGGATTGTCCCCTTGTACTTGATGCTGGTGAGGCAACACCTCAAATCCCACCTCCAGTTCTGGGCCCCTCAGCTCAAGAAAGATACTGAGGTGCTGAACTGAGTCCAGAGAAGGGAACAGAGCTGGGGAAGGGTCTGGAGCACAAGTCTGATGAGGAGCAGCTGAGGGAGCTGCAGGTGTTTGGCCTGAAGAAAGGGAGACTGAAGAAAAACCTTGTCATTCTCTCCAACTGCCTGAAAGGAGGGTGTAGCCAGGCAGGGGTTGGTCTCTTCTCCCAAGTAAGAAGCAATTGGATTAGAAGAAATGGTTTTGAGTTGCACCAGGGGAGGTATAGTTTAGATATTAGGAAAAAATTCTTCACCAAATGGGTTGTCAAGCATTGGAACAGCCTGCTCAGGGAAGTGGTAGAGTCACCAGCCCTGGAGGTATTTAAAAGACCTGGCAGTGCTGGGTTAATGGTTGGACTCAATTATCTTATAGGTCTTTTCCAACCTAAACCATTCCATTATAATTGCACTTAGTCATAAGCAGCTGTGGCCTACAAATGATGGTCCCCCTTTGTCTTTCATAGCATTGTTTTCCAGGCTGGCAGGAGCTTTCCTATTGAAAGTTCTTTTCCTCTTTTAGCTTTCATAAACCCTAAATGTTCTAATTTTTTAGAAGCTTAGCAAAGAGGATATATTTTTAGAAAAACAACCTCAAATTTGGTTAGGATTCCTGTTGCAGCATGTAAAAAAATCTGCAAATTATGCCAAAACACCTCTCTGAAAAATTTCAAATATCTTGGAATCCACAGTGACTTTCATTTACCATGAAGAAAAGAGACTGGAAACTTTGGATTTAATCCAGCAGAAGGGGTGCTTTGGATTTGTTTTTCCACATTGGCTGAAATAGCATTAAAGGTAAATATGGTTGCTTTCAAATTTTAAACAACTTGAAAATATTTCAGATTTTAATCAAATGGGACTTTTTTATCCTTAAAAAATAAAGAAGTCCTCAAAAACAGAAGCTCAAAAAAAATTTTTTTTCTGATCATCTTATGAAATATAAAAACATACACGTTTCTCCTTTCCATTACTGTAACTGTCTTTACCATAATTCTTGTAAACAAATGCCAGAAGCCAATAATACAGGTAATCATCTGAGGTCCATTTTCCAGCAGATATGCCCTAACCTTTATGTTTCTGTTCAGAAAATATTTTACTAATGTCTTTTTCTTCCCTATCTTCATCACAGTATAAGTAAGGATGTCCTAGTCAGAACTGGAGCTATTTGATGCCACAGCAATAATAACTACCAAGCTAACAGTAACTCTAAAGTACGTGGAATATTTTTCAAAGTTAAAAAGGGGTATCAATAACATCTGTAAAACCATACATGTATGCCAAAGTAATGCCTATGAAAAGCTATTAATTTCATACCATTTAACGTTTATGAAATGCTCTCATTAAGATGAGATTTTCATAGACTACATCAACATATAAAATAATCAATATGAGTGATAAAAGTAACCGCTTTTTTGAGCATTTCACTGTTTAATCTATATCAATTCTCTTTGAGTCTTTTCTTATATTTGTAGAAAATTTTTATTTATTTAAAAGACAAATTAAAACAAAGTTTTATTGTATGGTCTTCAGACCTATCTTCAGACCTCACAGAGCATGGTAACACAATGGTGCCTCTATCCAATTCAGTGAAGCACTTGTATCTCTGTTGGTTACATGTTTGATGTGGTTTTGAGAAACCTGGTCTATGTGTCCTGGCCATGACAGGAAGATTAGAAGTAGGTGATCTTTAAGGTGCCTTTCAACCCAAACCATTCTATGAATATATGATTTTATGCTTCTATAAAAATGTGCCTTCAGGCAATGTGAAATTCTGTAATCAACCATTCTAAATTTGTATTCGATCTTAAATGTAATGACAACTGAAGTTAAGCAAATCAAAATAGAGATGTTATATTATTAAAAATCCATTTGCCTTTCTGCCTTGCTGCTATGTGACAAAATTTCACAATAGTCTTTAAACCATTGAGAGTATCAAACCCCACAATTTTAAAGGAGTGAGACCTTAAAGTAGTCTGAATCTGGAACTGCTTCTGAAGGATAATGATTCAGTTGGTAAGAAACTGGCCCAGCACTGTGGGCCAGGTGAAGTCCACAATCTGCTTTGTAATCCAGCTTCCCCAGTTTTCCAGCCTGGAATATTACTGGAGTATGACACCTAGCAGGGGAAATCAGGACATCTGATGGGGCAGGGACAAAACCAAGCATTTAAGTCATGCCCTGAGTGTCACCTGTTGAGAGTCTCCAACATCCCCCAGTATAGATAAAACCATGAGTAGTACTAGACATAGTGTAATGTACAGAGAGATATATAGAAAAATCAATTCTTAGAAATATTTCATTTTCACAATATTAAAAATTTATGGAATCTAAAGAAATTTAGAAAACATAAAATATGGAGATTTTCCTTAATTAAAAAAACCCAAAACAAACCCAAACCCAACCAAACAAAACCAGAACAAAACAATCAAGAAAAAGAAAAAAAAAAAGGTGCTAGAGTTCCATGTTATCTTCCACACTGACATTTCAGGTCACAACTCCTCTGAACAAGAAGCAGCAAAACACTTCTTTGTCTTAAGGTGATGGTGCTGGAAGGAAAATAAACTTCACCTTGGTTTGCCCTCTGATGCATTTCATTTCTTGTGGACAAAGCAGAAGTGCCTCGTCCTTGAGCACCAGTATGGCCAGGTTGATGCCTGTTTGGACAGATCTACATCACCCCACATTGTGCTATAGATAGGCCTTATGGCTACAGTCAAAAAGTTCTAAAATAATAGTTTTTAAAATTTCTTATTTATTCGTAACTTAAGCCAATGCTCTCTTCTTTAAGTTTTTCTTGGTGTTCAGAAGATAGTAATATATAACCTGGCATTTTGAAAAAAATTCATAAGGAAATTGCATGTTTTTGTAATGAAAGGATCAAAATGCAAGCTTGGTGTTAGAACTATTTAAGATTGTGACACCAGTGCGTATATGGGGGCAGCTTGTGCCAATAGAAAACAAACTAGTGTGTTATGTCAACAATACAAATTGCCTTGAATAATAATAAAAAGATTTTATATAAGAGATGTTTACTGATACAACTATAATTTTCTTCTCCATGAAAGGCTGGTGTATTACCACTGGTCATTCACATAAAGAAAACAGCAGTTCAGTTCACCAATAGATTTCCTCAATATTATGACTGTCAGGTCAGGTTCATTACTAGGGAAAGAAACATTTTTTTTGTAATAGAGTATTCCACAAATCACCATATCCACCCCATATGCAATATAAATCTAGTTAATATTTCTGGTTGACCTCTGTTGCTTTGGGAAGAATATTTTGTCTTGACAATGCACTACACACAAAGGGTCATTTGACTTTTACCTTCTTTTTTCCCTAGAACAGAAAATTTAGGACTCATGTCATGCCCTAAAATATTTATGAATTGTATTTGTTTAGTGCTCGCACTTTCAGTCAAGATCAGGGTGTCCTTTGATTACTGATCAGATTGAGCTATTGTGAATGGGGTTGGTGCCAGATTTTCAGAACAGAGTCAGGAGAATGCTTATGCATTGAAGACTTTCTCACCTGATATGGTAATAGATGTGGCTTGCAAGATGTTTATGCTTCTGTGTCACTTATTAACTTGTTGAGTCAATTGGTAAAACTTGCTAGGCAGAATGTTATTCATCAATAGAATGAATGTGCCTCCAGAAGGACTTTGAGGAATCTTCTGTAATATGTTTCCTGGCAAAAAAAAAAACAAACCAAAAAAACCCAAAACAAATAAGTGTGTTAGTGGATTCAGTGAGACTCATTTCTAGGATTTTGTGGGCTTGGTCTAGGGTTCACAGTCTGCAGACTGCTGACATACCACGATAAGATATGAGAGTATTGCATTAGAAATCCTACTCTGTCTATAAGTTTTGCTTAATCAAATAGTTAGACAGCATCTGATAACAGTTCTTAAAACTAAAAGAGAAAGTTAAGATTCTGTATTGGTTTGAAAACAAACCAGTGGGCGATCACAAGTCAGGATTAAAATCTAATCGGAAAAATTAAAACTAAGTGAAATAATACAAGGAAAAGCACTGACAAAGTCAGATACAACCTAGCACCCTGTCGGTCAGGGTGTTGGTAGCAGTCCAGATGAAGTGGTCCTGTTGAAGCAGTGATCCTGTAGAAAAGAGTCTGGTCTTTGCCTGAAGGTCCAGGGATGTAGCTCTTGTCCTCTGGGAGTCCCCTAGGTAAGGGCTGTCTGTGCCATTCCAAACCTCTGATTATGTACAGATGGGAGCTCTCAGCTCCTCCTCCTGGGCGGAGCATCTCACAATGGGATGGTGAGTCCCGAGGCAAGGCATTGATGGGCCCATTAACAGGAGATAGCCCCCGAGGGAGTTATCAAGGGTGAGTCATGGTAGCAGATAACGAATACTGCCCCACCTGCTTTAACAGCTTATGGGGATGGTGATAGAATACATGCTTTTGGTTACATCTTAAGTTGCAACCTAGGACAGATTCCAGCTCTTATATGCAAATGTGTGTTTTCTCCACCCTGGCGAGGGACATATTTTGATTTTCTTTTTCCTGCCTTTAGCCCCTCAAAGACTTTTATTCTTTTTGAGCTGCATGAGAAAACAACGGTACAAAAGTAACTGAACCTTTCGTTTAGGAGATGGAAAATGTGGGTCTGCAAGACCTGAACCTGAGGAACAAGCTGAACAGAGTGATAAGTTTCTGATTTTTCTTACGAATACTCTTGTACTGATGTGTTGTGGGAAGGAAAGACAATCGCCATCAATGCCAATTGAGTGAGGTTACCAAAATCTTGCATTACTGTTTAAAAATAAGCATGGCCAAGGGGTTGGAAGGGGTTGGGGAGGTGATTCTCCCTCTCTACCCTGTCCTTTTGAGACTTTGCCTGGAGTACTGTGTCCAGCCCTGGGATCCACAGCACAAGAAATATCTCACAGGTTGAAAATGTTGCAATTTATTTTATGAATAGTAGACTTTTGCATTAAAAGGTGATGGATGAATTAATATATTATCAACATATTTAGAGTGGATAAGTACTTTTCTCTGAATCAATTATGTATGTCAAAGTACATTTTTAAAATATTATTTGACTAGCTAATATTTTAAATCACTGCATACATTATATGTAGAATCTTCTGCTTTTAGAAGCATAAAGAGAGCCCCTAGTTCCTTCACTACTGTGGATCTCACTAAAATATTGGGAACCCAACCACATAGATGATCCCAGCAGAACCCAGTCTGTTGGAGCCTTGTGAGCACATGATGTCCCCCATCAGGTGGAAAAGGTGCATGAATGTAGGATTACAGTGTGACTGCATATGTTACATGCCAAATGACGTTATGGGCAAAAGAAAAAACACAATAAACACATGGGAGCCAAGATTATTGTTACAGTCTGATAGTCCAAATCAATGCATTAATACAAAAAAAACCTCAACGGCCATACAGCTGAAATTGATACACAGGAAAAAAACTGGTGTCTGCCCTTCCTCTCAGGTGCTGTCTTCACCCTTCATGAACTCCTCAGGGGCCAAAGGGGGACCTTCATTCCTCAAAAAAGACAGAGGTTCCTCAAAAGGACGCAGGTGTTCCTGAGGAATCAACATCCATAAGGAGGTCTCTGACAGGTGGCATACGTGTTCTTGGGAGTGTTCCCCCCTTTCCTCAGTGCAGAGTCCTCTGGGTTTAGTTTGAAATACTTTCTTCTCACAGCCTACCTCCTTCTCAGTACTTCCAGCTAAAGATGAAGAGTTTCAGGATTTCCCTCATGCATCTGCTAACACAGTCTGTCACACAGTGATGAGCAAAGAACTTTCTTGAGAACTTTCTTGTATCTTGCAGTTGTAGAGCTTAAACTAACCCAGGCTGGGCAACAGTCAGCTGGTCACTAACCAGTTCCTGAAAGAACTGAAAACCAGCTCAGGTTTTGGCAAGCTCAGACAGGTCCTGACCTGCACTGTCAGGTCCATCCAAAGCCTGTAGCCTTTTCCTAGCAGTAGCAAAGATGTGATTATTGGGCTGCACCTACTATTGTTTATTCTAGCAAATATTTATTTTTACATAACTGAATTTTCAGTTATAAAACATTAAATTGTGGGTAGATGTTCAAATAAATTGAAAAATGCACAGCAACAGTTTTTTCTTAATTTAAATGGCTGTTTTGATGTTTATGTAATAAAGTAAGGTATGCTGAGAAATCTGATTTTTTATATTTTCTCATTGTTAAAATAGTCATGATATTACTTATTTATGCTCCTAGAAAATGGATAAAAGTATTACAGACTTCAGCACTAGAAAATCTTTACAGAGATGCAAAAAGTTAATAGTTTTAGATAAAGCCGAAACTTTTTGAAGATGTGAATGGTGTGGTTGGCATAAATTTGATTTTATACTTGCATGGACTATTTCGTAAGAGATTTACAAGCTAAGCATATTTTTAATATGTTTTAGCTTTTTATTACCATAGCTATGTTTGTCCTTCTTACACACTTAGAGGCTTGTACAAGTACAGTGAATTTAAGGATTAAACTAAAGTATGCTTCATTGTCTTTTTATTCACAGAAAAGACCCCTGTAAGATTTTGAAGAAACCCTAAAATTCTGTGTAGGCAGGATCATTTACTTAAAAATGATGTTTGTCTTTTAAAAATTTGCATAGCTGCCACATTTGTTGGCACCGAATTCAAGCAAAACCAAGGAGAGTGTCAGAAAAGACGTTACTAGCTCTAGATAGATACACTTTATCACTGTTTGTAAAAAGGCAAAAATTGTTTCCATTTCAACAAATTGCAGATCTTAAATGGAATCCTAAAATACGTAAGTATTTAGAGGGTCATTTCCTCAATGAAACAAATTAATAAAACATTAAAACTTCATCGCATATAAACAGCTCCAAGTTTGAATATTTTGTTTAAAATTCTTATGTCATGGGGTTTAAATGCTATTTTTTTTTCTATTTTCTTTTAAAAATATACAGGAAAACTTTTCAAATACATATATGGACTTACACACATGCAAAAAATTCTATAGATGAATTAAACTGAAATGCTGGTAAGGAATGATAATGCACTACTTTAAGTATTTTTAATACTGTAAACCATTAAACTGAAGCTTTGAAATACTGTAATACATTTTGATTACCGAGACTGTGACCTAATATTTAATAAATTGATTGACAGGAGAAGGAATCTAGACCAGTTTCATCTGGCTGGCTAGTGTAAAGTGGATCCATACACAATGTAGCTGCTATGGTACAAAGTGATATAACATGATCACACATAATCTCAGATGGAAAAAAATCAATAAATATTAGGATTCCTTAATTCATTTTAGTTCATATGTGCTTACGTATTTCTGTAATTCTTATTCTCTTCTTATTACTAGGACTTGGAGTAAGCATAATATGTTAGTTATAAATCCGATTACAGATGTGAGAACAGCTATCTTGGCAAGTGGATTAACAAATCAGACTTCACAGTGTAAAAATCTGGGTTAAAGCAGAATACTTTAATGACTTAGGGAAAAGTAAACTTCATAAGTCACAATAAAACATCATATGATATCTATTACATAAATGAAAAGACAGTTGCAACATATCTGAAATGGATGTAACACCATTATTAATCACTCAGTATTTTTCACAATCAGGTTATATGATTTATGGAAACCATCAAACAATGCATAAATGAGTAACAAAGTTATAATTCATGTTCATAACTTAGAAATTAGTTAAATGATTTCTAGAGATGCATGATTTATAAACCTAACATATGATTTAGTGTATGTGTCAGTCCACTATTAAGAAAATCTAAAATACGATTTTCTGTTCTTAAGACCAGCTTTTAAAGTACTTTCCAAAATAACAAGGAGTACATCATATGTAATAGCAGTATTAATACAGCTCCCATCCTGGATTGTGGAAACTGTGTGCAAAACTCTCACCCACATAAACAATTCCTACTTCTGTGAGAAAAAGCAAATTTGGTAATGTGGATGAAGGAACACACCATACTGGGCTGTATCAGCTGGGATTGAGGGAAAGGATTATTCCCCTTTACTCAGTGCTTCCTGTGTCTGGAACTGAACTTGAGTCAGTTCAGTGGAGAGGAACCCTCAGCCAAGATGGTCAGGAACTGGAGAACATGCACTGTGAGAAGGGGCTAAGTGGGCGTGACTGGCACACACTGGAGAGGAGACAACTTCTGTGGGCAGGGCTGGGGGTGCTAAGAGACACCTGCTACAGTGTATGAGGAGATTATCAAGGATACAGAGGTAAAATTTGTATTGAAGTGCTCAGGGGGAAAACAAGAGAAAACTAGTCACAAATAGAAACAGAGAAACTTCTGACAAGATATACGGGGAAATAAAACCCAGTTCTAAAAGAATATCTTGGTATTAACACAGGTTTCTTAAAGAGGTTATGGAATCTTCACCCTTGGAAATTTTCATTATTCAAGGCCCTGAGCATTTCGATGCCAATTCAGAGACGTCTCTGCTTTAAGCACGAGATTGGATTAGAGAAATGCCAAGGGCCCTTAAAAAACTCAGTGTGTAGCTGACCTATGATTCTATGTTCTTCCTCTGTTTTGAAATGTTTCAGTATTCAGTATTTTTATTTTCCTGCAGCAGAATAGAAATTAAAGAGTTTTTCTAGAGAGGAAAATAGACCAATAGTTGGGTACCATACTGTCTCCAGGCTCTTTGGTGACCAAAGGTCTCGGGATTTTTTATGCTTGGGTTGAAAGAAGGATTAGAGTTAAAAAAGGCACTGATATTTTAGTAAAGTCATGTAAATATGACAGTCTGATATTTGAAAAGCAAGCAGTGAAAAATGTAAAAATTCTTCAGTCCAAACTAAAAGAATGAGAGTACAGTAACATATATATTCTTCACTGCAACACTAAAGGTTAAACAGGTTTAAGCGACTAGAGATTATTAAAAAGAAATAATGAAGTAGGAGAGCAGACTGGACGAGGCATGGGCCAATAACAAGAATTAATTCTGCAGCTGACAGCTTTGGCTGCAATTGTGTTCAGACAAGTAGAGGCCAATGAGTTATGACTAGTTTTTAATTCAGCAGAAATCATCAAGGAAAGATAAAGAGTTTTGAACTCAGTGTCTAAGCATGTGTTAGAGACAGGTCAGAGGGGCTGTACTAATTCTGAGTCTCTGAGTCTGCTTTGGGTCCATCAGTTCTGCTTAACTGAGGGTTGATACAGACAACGAGCATAAGAGTAGATTAAGGGTGTACTTCTGATTTGTAACTAGCAAACATTTCTATGATCAGGATATGGATTTAGAGTTCAGTTTAGAGTACAAGCCAAGAGGAATATATGATATGGATTTATCGCCTTTTGAAGGCTAAATTAAATACTGACACAAACAGAAATAATCCATAAAAATGTCATTCTGGAGAGGGCAGAATTGCTCTTTATCAGATTTCTAAGATGTTATTAAGAACTGAAGCAAAGTAAATTTGACCTTTGTGCCAGACAAATTGACAGAAAATACAACAAACACTGTAACGAATAAATATATGGATAAATATAATGTATTGTGGATTCAGATGATGCAGTTTGTTTTCAAAAGGTTTTTAACAAAGTTTTTTTTTTTAAGACTCTGAAAGAAAAAAACTGTCATGGTATAAAGGGGAAAGGGAACTACAAAAAGGAGAGCTACATGGGAATTTTGTTTTTCAAAATCTGAAAGAAAAACAACTAAAAGAGTAAAATCTCTGCAGTCACAATAAAGAGTACTTAAAGACACTGTTCTGGATGTTCTGAAAAATATATACCACCTATCAAACAAAGACTTGAGAAAGTCCAGAAGGAATATAACCAGGACAAGGGAGGTCATTAGAAGCAAGAAAACTTTTAGAAACTCTTCTTTCTAACCAAATGAGAAAAATGGAAAACATCATACACTTCAGTTGGAAAAAAATAAGATGAACAGCAAAAAATGATAGGAGATGTGTTCAGGTTTATAGCACCGCCAACATGCAGCTCTCTACATCTAAGGTGTATGGTTAAACTCTGCCTAGACTGTGTCTGAAATCAAAGTCTCCTCATTACAAAACCTTCTAAAGTCACATACTACAGCTAGTAATGGTATATTAGTGTATCGTGGAATATGCTGAACTGTTAATTACAGTGTGTAATATCTCTCTTAATATCTCCTACTCTGTGGGGATGAGATCAAAGTGTCTTTTTCAGGTTTTCTGTTTCCTTTTTTTCTGAAGCCCAGAAAGGTACCAGGAACTACAAGCTAATAAGTCATCTATTTGTTCTGGAAGAACTCAAAGAAGCTAACTTTTTTTAAACCAGGAGAAAATAGAAATCTTACCTATTTGGGAATAAACAGCACAGTGTTTACAAAAACAAAAGTTTGCTTCACAATTGATTTGACTTCTTGAAAGAAGCTACCCTATTCTTAAAGTCCTTTGTGGATCAATAATCTCTTAAATGTTAAAAGGGAGGAAGTAAGAATTAACAAGTATCTTGCACAAAGGAAGGTCTTTGCATGAATCCATCGTATAAAGAGAGTTTTTATACATATTGATTTGGAGAATTTTGGAAAGTGAGGTAAAAAGTTTGCTGGTGATAGGAAGATATTCTGGAAAAGTTAAATCTCAAGAGTGAGATTTGACAATGCAGCATGTCTGAGAGATAAAGTGACTCAGCCGCGTGGTGAGGGTGGAACGGACTGTGCGCTGCGCCATCCCTGAGCATCCGCGCAGGACCCGGCACTCACAGAGTCGCCGGCCCTCCATAGAGAATTCTCGGGGGGGCTCACGAGGCACCTTGCAGCCACCCAGAAGCACCTGTGCAGTGGAAGCACTCTCTCACGCTCACACAGCCTTTGGACGCGTCAACCAGAGATAAAGAGGGAAAGGGGCCTTCTGCGTGGAGTTCCAAGCGATTTATTCCTTGAAAGAGTCCAGGGGTAGAAGACACAGACAAAGGAGTGTTCCAGGGTTATATAGGGGGTGGTACCATGGGTGGATAGAGCAACATAAACCAATGGGGTGAGGGCCAGGGGGCGGAGAGGGCACTGAGTGGTAACAAAACAACCAGTGGGGAAGGAGAGGGGAGGGACAGGAGAACCAGGGACTAATGGGGCTTTAAGGTACAAAGAACATTCTAGAAGGTATACATACACATGCTGTGGTTTACACACTGCAACAATAAAGTGCCAGTCAGAATTCAAAGTTGATAAATGCAGCAGCAATACAATCTATTTGGCATTTCACTGCTGGCTGAGAAAATTGTTAATTACTCAGAAACAGTGACAGGCTTCAAAGAAATTAGGAACTTAGCAAAGACATAAAAATGCAATTGCATGTATCTTTTTCTGAAAACATCATCTTCCTCATTAGAAGAGATAAAAATGGAAAATAGAATTCTGAGAATTATCATGGATTACATAAGGAACATCAGTATGACATAATATTCCTGTATTTTGAATATGATATGTAGCTATAATTATATAATCTGAAGACTATATTTTAAGATTTTGACTAAGGAAGTAGAATGATCAAACCTATGCAACATGATTTTACATGGAAAAACCCCACATTTCAGCCTAGAGGAGATGTAATTAAATAGTGGCATGAAAAAAATATTACTAAAAAGGGAAAAGGAAGAAACTTCTCACATTGTAAAGAAAGTTAACACCTGATGAAAAGGTGTAGCAGCATATTTATAACAAACCCCGTTTTTCTTTCACAGTATGCTAATTCTGCCTTGGATCTCTCTGCTACTGTTTGTTTTCAACATCAAGGTATAGATAGGCACTTCCACTGGTAGGTATAAATAGGCACTTCCCTTGATGGTCTGGCAGCAACTTGCAGAAGAGGAAGTCCGTAATCAGAAAGTAGGAAGGCACGGCAAGAAGAAGTTACCCTGTTAGTGATCTGGTAACAACCATGAAGAGTGGATTTTAGACTAGACAATGGTTTGGGCTGGAGAGACATTATTTCTTTAGCATAAATCTGTAGCCCAAACATCACAGGAAAAAAAAGGTCAAAACAAAGCTCCACAGAACAAGGACATGATTTCATACACGCTAAATGTAGCCATTTAAAAGCTACAGCATAGTTCAACCCATGCATCCAGATTCTTTGTGGAGTAATTTTGGAGAAAAAACACCTCTAGGGCAGAGGAAACAATGTCACTTTACTTACTATAGGTATGTAAAGTGTAAAGAATTTAAAGAAAAAGAATCGCTCTCCCATGTGACATCTTTGTCTCTAAGTTGGAGAGACACGGTCTTGAAGAGTGGGCCACTCTGTGGATAAAAAATTATCAGGAGGGCCTCACTCAAAGAATTGTGGTCAATGGCTTGATGTCCAGGTAGAAACCAGTGACAAGTGGCATTCCTCAGGTGTTAGTATTGGGACTGGCACATTGTAACATGTTTGTTGGCGTCATGGACAGTAGGATCGAGCGTAGCCTCAGCAAGTTTACCAGTGACACGAAGCTGTGCGGTGCAGTCAAAACGCTGGAGGGAAGGGATGCCACCCAGAAGGACCTTGATAGACTGGAGAGGGGGGTCTGTGTGAACCTCATGAAATTCAACAAGCCCAAGTGCAAGGTCCTGCGTTTGGGTCAGGGCAAGGTCCCAAGTACAGGTATAGGCCAGCTGGGGAACAGGCTGAGGAGGACTTGGGGATGGTGATGAAAAGCTCAATGTGACTCGTCAGTAAATGCTCACAGCCCAGAAAGCCAACCTCATCCTGGACTGCATCACAACAGGCATACCTCCAGTTTGAGGGAGGGGATTGCCCCCTCTACTCTGCTCTTGTAAGAAGCCTCCTGGAGCACTGTGTAGAGGTTTGGGGCCCCCAACACAAGAAAGACATTAACTTGTTGGAGCAAGTCCAGAAAAGGCCATGAAGTTGATCACAGCTCTGCAGCACCTCTCCTATGAGGCGAGAGAGTTGGGGTTGCTCAGCCTGGAGAAGAGGAGGTTCTAGGGAGACCTTATAGCAGCCTCCCAGTACCGAAAGGGGGCTTACCAGAAGGCTGGAGAAGGATTTTTCATTATATGTAAGGATAGGACAAGGGGGAAAGATATTAAGCTGAAGGAGGGTAGGTTTAGACTAGATATTAGGAAGAAATTCTTTACTGTGAGGGTGGTGAGGCAGTGTAACAGATTTCCCAGAGAAGTCATGGGATCCCTATTCTGGAGATGTTCAAGGCCAGGCTGGACAGGGCTCTGATTACCGTGGTCTAGTGGGAGGTTGGAATTAGATGGCCTTTACAGTCCTGTACAACCCAAATCATTCTATGACCTTATGTCCCTTGCAAAGGGATTAATTTTATGTTTCTTTTCAATTTTTAAATGTAATTGGATGAATATTTTTAATATGTAAAATATTTCAAGGTCACCCACTATTTCTTTTTTTTATTATGCATTTTTCTAATTAGGACCCTGACTAAGAGAGTTCAATTGTTAACGCTATCCTAGCAAAGCCAGCCTTCAATCCACATGTTTACCAAGATTTTATCAAGTAACAGGATATACTTATTTTCAATGCAAACACAATAAAAGCAAGCAAGATTTTCCAGACCCTGGGATTTAACTAACAACTGCTACATCGTTCATCAAACAATGGTTGTCCATTGTTCTAAAAAGTTGTTTTTAGCATAAAGAAGTGATTGCTAAACTAAGCTACTTCCGAATGATTCATAGTAATTAATGTTGTTGAGCAGCTGAAGATGTTTCTCCAGTACTTCAGGAATTATTTTTGCATTTTCATTAGACAGTGATTGAACGAAGACAAAACCTTTTATTAGCTTGAAACTATCATCACTGTCCAGATAAGTATCTAATTCCACATAAATAATTCTTTAGCATCCAAATTATTTTTTGGTTCATTTGGTTTTAGTCTGATTCTGAAGACAAAATTCAGGTCCTTCAAAGTTCAGTTATTTCTTTCTATGTTATATAATTCATCTTATCATAATCATAAAATAAGAAATAACACCATCACTCTTTTACAGCTAAACTGTCAGGAAGGAGTGTCTTTGCTTGTGTAAAGATCCTTATGCAGCTGTAATCCTCACACATTCCAGGGAAATATTTTAAATAATCTACAATTCATTCTATTTTTGAAAGGCTGGTAAAAGATTCAGTCCATCAAAACATGTGAATGAATATCTCTTTTCTTTTGTGCAGTCAAGCAGTTACAAACATTAGTGTTTTAAAGGACAGTTTTGATCAAAAAAGGGATGAATGCCCTTTTTGGGACCACATTTTAGTATGACTGCAATATATAGTGTGTGAACTAGATAATTTGATAGAAATATTTATTTTAAAATTAAAACTTTAAAATTTCCTGTTATTATACTGATGATATTCCTGACATTTTCAACTGTAAGTCCTCAAATATTTATTGTTCAGACCAACAGTTGCATTCTCTTCTGGATTTGGTTTTGCTAAAGTGTGTTACTGTTATATAACTGGTTTATGTTCCTAAAATGTTCCTAAAATGTCCCCCCGAGTAAAAATGGATTGTAGTTTTTTTAAAGTTTTATATTTTTATTCCAATTCAATGAATACCTTATTCAGTTCTTTTAATGATCATTACTAGCTTACTACTGGATTTATGCTTGGATTTATTTGGAATAGTTTTAGGCATTTTTTCAAAGTGTGTATTAGAAAATGTCGTGAATGACCTTCCTTATGTTACCTCACAAAAGACAGAACTGTTGGATTTCTTTTCTTAAGATGTTGATCCTAGAAGCATATGGAGAAATTACAGAGTACAAGCTTTACACTTCATCACCTTATCAGCATAATGAAAGAGCACATTAGGCATTCAACCAGGACTGTAATCCAACAGCTACACCTTGGGTATGCTGAGTCAGCTTCTACGGAGGAAGATGGAAGCACAAGATTATAACTTATATATTAAAATCAAAATGGGCTGCAGTTAGTGGAGAATAGGGAAAATAAAAATGTTCTTAGCAGTTTTAAGAAGTGTGCTCAACTTCAAAAGAGAAAATTAAAGAGGGTGCTAGTGAGTCGTTAGAAAACAATTAACCATGCAATCAGCGTTTCAGGTTAACCATGTTAAGAAAAACTACTTAAAAAATGGGAACTGATTTCAAGTTTTCTATTTGGCTATATAGTCCATATGGAAAAACACGGGAGAGTATGTAAATAAAAGAAAACGGGCTGGGGCAGAAAAAGGAAGCAGCCATAGTTTTTTTTCCCCCTGTATTGAGGGTGTTTGATAGGCTTTTTCTTGGTTTGGTTGCTTGTTATATCTTAAGATTTCCTTGTGTACGCTAATGCTTTTTAAAATTTTGATTGTATAATGTTTTTTTCTTTCATTTTTAGATAGTTTTATGTGTGACTCTGTACCTAGTTTCAGTGAAGGAAAGTATCTTGGCTATCAAAGTATGGGTCTAACAAACTGGAAGTACATTCTAAGGTTTTTCGCCACGGTTGGCTTTGTTTGACTTCAACTGAATAACATCTTAGGAATTTTTGAAGCCAGCATTTTGGACCTGTAAGTAATATCTCACTGATTCCCAGTAGAATCTATGAATAGCAATCTTATCCTTTTATTTAGATACTGATTTTACCTTGCATGCGTTTTTCAATAAGATTGCATATGTTTGTATTAATCAATGAAACAAATTCCCATAATACTTTGCTATTCAGGTTTAGGACTGGCTAAACTTATGACCTCTAGCCTAGCTGATTCTTTGGGGAACTCATTAGCCTGGGTATCTAGAAATGCCTTTTATAGCAAATGGGACTGATTTGTACATCCTGTCATTTTCCATATTCTTCTTTTAAAGTACCACCTGGCAAAGCAGTTACCAGAAAAAATCTATGTGATTGATATTTTAAATCACTGGCATTTCTGTTTTCAAAGATTAAGCAGGTGGGAATTATGCAAGTCTGTCGGAATTAGTGAACTCTCGGCTTCAGAGAGGGTATAAACCTGAGTAGCTAATTGCACATTATGGACTTACTGTATTTTTGCTCTAATATTGTAGGGGACAAGAGAGCAGAGGAGCCAAGTAACACATTTATCTACTGGTCAATTAGTGTCTTGATCAATAAATTGGTTGAACTGAATGTGAACAGTTTCTTGAAACATTACTAAACCAATCATACTAAGCAGTCAAGATTTAAAAATCTGTTTGCCTTTTAGTTTTCATATTTAGACATGAAATAAAAAAGTAAGGAAATTATGCAAAACCTGAAGGATACCAGAACAAATTCAATGATGCTGTATTTCACTTTGTTAAAAGTCAGCAAGATCCAGTAAATTCAGTAAGGTTAATGGGCTTGAACTTGAATAGGAAGAAAAGTAGAAAGAAATATTTTAATTTATGATTAAGGAAGTAATAAAACCACAGAAACCTGTCATAAAAACCATGTCCACTTTATTCTACTTAATATGATAAAACAAATTATTATAATAAATTATGTAAGAAAGAAATTCTGTCTTACTGAAATTAAAGTGAGGGTTGCCCTCTACTGAGGACAAAATTTTATTCCTAAGAAGAGTTAACACTTGTGAACATGTTCATCTACTTTGCAAATTAAAAGTAGATTTGTAAGAATATCTGACTGTTTTTTGAAAGTTCATTGAGGCTATTCTCATGGCTAATGAGAAGTCATCCTCTCCTACTTTGAGTGACACCCAAAAATACAGACTTCATTTTTTTTCAACTACCTAAATCTAATGAATGTGAAGGGTAGATTGCTTTAGGTTCTACTTTCTAGGTATAATGAGAAAGGACAGAAATTCAATTCAGTTCCCAATTATGTACCCTGTCTTTTTTTGGTGTTTTTTATTAAAATTACTGTTTTAGGACATTCTGTTATACAAATACTAGTGCTGTTGCTACTATAACCGCCACTACGATTACTAAATGGTAAAGATAATAAGCTTCAATTTAAGAAAACGCAAAACTATAAAGAAGGGAAGACATACACCACTGTATATTCTCTCAAAAATATTTTCTAGCTTTTGATCTGGCTTTTTAAATTACCTTAAGACATCAGGCTCCCATTGGGAAACAGAGTGTTAGACATGTTAATTGTGTCTACTAGCTTTTTCAAGACAAAAAAAGCCCAGGGACATCATGAGTGTTTTCACTCCTCACCTTGCTTAGGAGGAGAAGAGGCATTATTTACAACACACTGATGTTGCTGTAGCCTTAATTCATATAAAATATTGGTACAAAAAGTACTCCGACTCAAAATCAGCACTGAAAACTGTTAATGATGATGCAGAATGTTACATAGCCAAGAACAACACACGTGGCTAGCTGAGACTTATGTGGCTGATAAATAGGATTGTGCCTGTACCTGGGCCCATGGTACAGGCTGAGGAGCTGAAAAGTGGGGAAAATTACTGTGTGCAGCATGTCCTGTTAGAGGCACTTTGGAGTCTGAGTGCCACAGTCTGCAAGTGTTATGGGGAATCCTAGGAATGTGACTCACCAGATATCAGTCTGCTCTGAAAGCCTTCAGTCACATGTAAATCAAAATGCTTTGACACCCTTGAAACCAGTCCGGCTTTAAAGGCCAGCTTTAAAGAAAAAATTTTGTGGGTTTGAATCCATTTGCCAATATGTATTAGGCTGAAGTTTTGGAGACTAGACAAGGTCTGTACTTCCAACTGAACTGGCAGTTATTTTCTTTTCTCCTCTGCTCAGTCATGAATGGTTGATTATTTAAAGTAAAAAACATAGGTTACAGAATTGTGCTATCAATACTTGCAATAATTTGAAAAAAGTCATTTAACATTCTTGTGTTTTTGACTCCATCCAAAAGAAAAAAGTCTGATGTGGCATTAATTCATCTATGGTTAAAAAAGATATTAACAGTATATTTTTTATCTTTAACTATGAAAGAAATTGGCAAAATTTATAAATCTGAGGACTAAATTCTTGGGTTTATAGCATGTATGACCACTATAGAATAAAGGTTAAAGAAGCTTGCTCACTCAAAAGAAAGCAAACCCCTTGAAATTAATACAAGAAGGAAGCCAAAAGGTAAACGGATTTGTCTCTATATTGTACATATTGGAAAAAAGAGATCCAGTCATCACTTACAAGTTAATATTGTACCAAGTGAATGTAGCCTTCTGGATACTAAACAGATACAAAAGTACCCATAAATTGTATGAAACCTAGTTGTCTATGCTCAAAATTAAATGTCAGTCCTATTAGAAATCCAGAAAGTTGTGTAAACCATACTGAAAAGCATTAGTGGTGGGGCCTATGAGGTAACATTGTCAAGAACTGCCTGACACGTCTATGACTTTTTATTTGAAGGTGGCAGCAGTGCAAATTTTAGGATATCCCACTCTGAGATAGAAATCTAACCACTAGATGTATAATGGTCCTAAATGTATTGAAAATAGCATTGGAACAAGGCGGGTGAGAAGATGGTGCCATCATTGTGTTAGTAGACTTAAACTCTGGCAACTCCCTGCTTATGCACCACAGAAATCCAAAATTACAAAGGTGTAAGTGAACGTATGTAGCATTATAGTGGGATGTGAGGTACTTGTGTTAAGCCATCACTCATTTCAGACTATGTATTTGGAAAAATACGACCCGATAAGCCACCAAAGCTTAATCTTTTCCTGGACAAAAAAGAAGAAAAATCATAGAAGACAGATTTAGTAAATGGATTCTCAACCCTAGAAATATTTGTTTCAAATCACTCAAAACATGCAGAGTCACAAGATCACACGTAAGGTCCAACCTACTTTTGGGCGCTCAGGGCAATGTCCAGTTGAGTTTTGAGTATCTTCAAGGTGGAACATACACAGACTCCCTGAGCACCTTTTCCATTGTTTGACAACCTACAGAAAGAAAAATATTCTTCTCTATAACAGGGCATAATTTCAACTTTCAATTTATGTCCATTGCTTCTTCTCCTTTCATTATGTATCTCTGAACAGTGTGGTTCCAACATCTCTCATTCCTCCTTTTGAGTAGCCGTGGAAATATATTAAAAAAAAAAAAAAAGGAGGAAAATTAAAAAGAACCACACATGAAAAACCCCACTGTATAGGAATTAGATGAACTGGCTACTCTCTATGCCTATCTCAGCTTGTAATTCCATCACTAAATTCTTCATATTGACTGAGGGCCCATGCAAGCACAGCAACAGTACAAAGTAGAATCCTTTTATTAAGACCTTTTCTCTATGTTCTGCCTCTCTCCCTTTTCCTTTCTTTTCCTCACACTTCATCATATGTCTGTGTCACCTGCAGGGGCTTCGCTTTTTTTCTAAATCACTGTTCCAGAAGAAAAATGAGAGATAGACTGCATTTTGTTGGCCTCGTGGTAACAATCCTTCAATGAGAGACTCTGAGCAGCTTTTCTGGGCAAGACAGATGTCTTGAATGAGCTGCCAGATGGGAAAAAAAGTAAAAAAAAAAAAAAAGAAGAAGAAATAAAAAGAGACATATGTTCAGCATGTAATACAAACTAGAATTTGTAGTATGATAATACACAAATCTTTCATATTGAATCCTCTGAAACTTCTATTTATGCATATGGCAGGTCCAGCTATAATATCAGTAATTGGTATTATCTCCAGTTAGAATATCAGTCTATTTCATGTAAGGAGACTGCCCACTGATTCTGCTTTAGCTCTTAAATGTTTTAGCAAGAAAAATAGAGGGAATTAAGAAATATGCTTAACACCTGCAGGTACATCTCTCCTCTCCTCTCCTCT
>VZRV01006019.1:0-33870 GCA_013398115.1 Falcunculus frontatus
CGGGCCGTGCCTTGCCCCTTCCCTCGGCGCTGGGCTCCAGCTCGGCCAAGGCCACGATGTCCACGGCGGGGTTGGGGCCCAGCTTTTTGGCCGATTCCACGTCGGCCTTCATCTCCTCCAGGTCTCTCTTGAGCTTGGCGCGGCGGTTCTGGAACCAGGTGATGACCTGGGCGTTGGTGAGCCCCAGCTGCTGGGCGATCTGGTCCCGGTCCGCCGGCGACAGGTATTTTTGGTAGAGGAACCGCTTCTCCAGCTCGTAGATCTGGTGGTTGGTGAAGGCCGTCCGCGACTTCCGACGCTTCTTTGGCGTTTGCCGCTGACCGAAGATAGTCATCCCGTCCCGGCCTGCCGACGAGCCGCCAGATTGTCCCCGCTTTCCCGTGTCCACCCCGACCCGAGCCCCCGGACCCCACATCCCTGCCCCGTCGGTATCTGGAGAGAGCGGGGCAGAGCCCCCACTCCCGCACCCCGAGGGCCACGGGGGGAGGATGCTGCGGGGTACCGGCCGCCCAGGGACCCCCCATCCCACCCCATGCGACACCCTGGGAGATGGCGGGGGACGAGGAGAGAAGAAAACCAGGCCGTGGGGAGGAGCTGGGCACCCACCCGCTGGAGGATCCCCCCATTCTGCGAGGGGCTTACCTTCGGCCGCCTGCAGCACACTGACTTCCAGCCCCTTGAAGGTCTTGCTGGCCAGCTCTTCCAGGGCGCAGAGGGGCGAGGTCTGGGAGAGCAGCGCCCGGCCGGAGAGGGGCAGCCCGGCCGGGGGGTGCTTCTCGGCGGCGGAGAGGAGGTGGGCCGTTCCGCAGAGGGTGTAACTCCTCCGCACCGAGGGCTTGTTGAGGATGTCCTCGATGCTGAAGGGGGTGAGGGGCTTGTTGGAGTTGGCCGGCGGTGGGAGGTGATCCAAGGGGCTCCGCCGCCGTTCTTCCCCCGAGGAGGGCTTGGGTTCTTCTTTGGAAGTCATGGTGGGGCCGGGCTGCACGGGGCTGCCTTCCCCACCCGCGACGGGGATGCGCTGCCGCGGGGAGAAGCCCCCGGCGGGACCGCGGGGTGACGGCGGCGAAGACAGCGAGCAAAAGTTGAAGCCCACCTCCAACTCCGGCGGAGGAGCCCCGGGTCCTCCCGGGGAGAGCCACGTCGGGCGGCGGGCCGGGCGGGCAGGGCGGCGGGCGGGCGCGGAGCGGAGCTGCCGTCGGTCCCTCGCCGAGAGGTGGTCCTGCCGTACCTCTTGTCCCAAGGTTTTGGGTCGAAGATTTCCCCCCCTCCTCTCTGTCTCCTCTCTCTCTCTCTCTCCCTCTCTCTCTCTCTCTCTCTCTCTCTCTCTGTCTCTCCTCTTTCTTTCTCTTTCTGGCTGCTATTTTAAGAAACACCCCAAATCACAGCACTTTCCCTGCCCCCCCACCCCAAGCGAATACCCACCCCAAAATATTTTTTAAAAATAATTAAAAAAAAAAAAAGAAAAAGAAAAAGCAGACTTCGGCGAGGGGAAGAGCAGCCCTCGCACCGAGACCTCGGACCAGGGGGAAAGAAGCGAGAAGAGATGGGGTAATTGACTATTGCTAACAAGTTATTGTTGATTGGGAGGTAATCAATTATCTTCAATGACACTTTTCGCCCTCTCTCTCTCTCTCTCTTTCTCTCTCTCTCTCTCTCTGTCCAATGCAGGCTTTTGCAAGTTCGGAGACCCATTAATTAGGAGGCGGTATGGAGGTGGAGCCCAGTTGAATTATAATGCTGAATGCACTTGTCATATTCTGGCCCTGCTATTTGTTTGGACATATATATTTTTAAATTACATTACAAACCAGCCTTTATTGCATCAGGATAATACAGTATAGTGAAAAATAATAATAAGCGAAAACAAAACAAACCGAAAAATATCCGGCTTTATCTTTTTTTTCCTTTCCCCCGAGATTTTTTTTGGTTTTTCTGCTATTTCTCCCTCCTGCTAATTTCTGCTAGCAGGTTATTCAAAATGTCTCTGTCCGGCTCTACTCAGAGCCGTTTGATTTTTTTTTTTTTAATGAGGGGAAGAAGGGGAGAGCCTGGTTCCAGGTAAGGCAGACCTTTCCTTTCCAATAAAATCCGAAGGTTTCCGCCGAATTTGTCGTGCTCCTCTTTCCCAGCGCCCTGTGTCGGAGCGGGCTGCGGGGGCCGGGGCGGGAGTAGGGCCCCCCCCGGTGTCGGGAGAGCCCACGGAGGGATTGCGTGGAGGGCTGAGGGCCGGGAGCGCTCCGGGGATGTCGGCGGCTTCTTGGGCTCCGGTGGCGCCGGGTGGTCCTGGCCAGGGGCAGCGCAGGGGGAAAGAGTCGGGGAGGGCCGGTTTCCAGCCCGAGTCCTTTTGCTGCGAGCCCACGGGCGGGTCTGGAGAGGGGAAGGGGTGGCGTGGCGTGGCGTGCCCCCCACTCTGAGGGAACCCGGCCCGGCCCGGCTCTCCGCGGGGCCAGACTAGTATTTCAACGCGGATCACCATCCCGCTTCTGTCTCGCCCTTCCACAGGGACGGAGACAAAGCCCAGAGCTGGGGTGAACAGCTTGGCCCCACTGCGGGCGTGAGCACCCCACGGTCCTCGGGGGGGGAACCCGGCCGGGACACGACCCGCGGGCCGGGCTGGGGCTGGATGGGACGGGCCGTGGCTAGAGGGGCGGTGGGGCAGGAAGAGAGGCCGGGGCTTGGATCGGGCCCCAACTTTCCCTCCTCACCTTGAGGGGCCAGGAGGAGGACGGCTGGCAGCTCCCAGGCCGCTAGGTACCAAACAAGCACAAAAGAAGCAAATGGCTCCTCTCCTTAAAGCGCCCTCTTCCCATTTTTTATAGCTCTCTGGGAGTCTCTTTATGCAGTGACCTATTTTTAAAGGCCTATATTGGGTTATTCATCATATCAAATACTGCGAGGAGATGGGGGGGAGTCGGTCGGGGGGAAGCGAATTACACTGATTCTAAATCGCCCGGCTTCTTTGCTTTGCTAGGTGGATTATTTGCTTCGCTTTGCTTGGGTTTTATGAAGTGATTTAAACATATTTTAACCAATTAGACCCTTTCCTCCTCTCTCTTGTGTCCCCTCGCATTGTTTTCCAGTGTGGCGTTTTATGTCAGGATCCAGGTTTTGTTGAGAACTCAGCCGGGGGTGCTGGTGTTATAATTACAGAAATAAGATTTTAAAAAAATAAAAAGGAGGGAAAAAACCGAAAGAAAAATAGCCTCGTTCCTGGATGCGAGTTTGGGCGGGCTGGCGGGCGTATGGGATGCTCTGAGGCGCAGCCAGTTACCGGCTGCAGCCTTCCCCGCGGAGCGGAGTGAGGACACGGGCACAACTTGCGCCCCCATCTCGAGCACAGCCCGTTCCTCTCAGGGCACGGGCAGAAGTGCTTCAGACGCAGCGAAATCCTGCAAACGGTTTTGGATCCCCTGTTGTCCCCCCAGCCTTCATCTCCCCTCTCTTCCTACGCTGAAGGACAGGTCTTTAAAAGCACCCTGCTTTTTTTCTTTCGGCTCACTAATAGGGGCAGAACCCGGGGGAGGACGGACAGCAGCCTCAGTAGACTCCCCGACACAGAGGGACCTTTCCTCGTTTGCCTCGGCCGCTGCCTGGCAGGGGATACCCAGGTTCACGCTTTGCATGAGTAGCTCAGCCCGGTGGCTCCAGGCCTGTCGCCTGCCCTTGTGCCCAGCGTCCCTCCCCAGACAGCACCTCACTGAGAAAATGGGTGGTTGAGAGGGAAAGGGGTAGATTCAGGCCGCCCTTCCCCAAGTTTCCCGGCTCTCGGTGGTCGTCCCGGCGGGCTCCGACCAACCCCTCTCTGCTGTGCTCTCGGCTGCCTTTGGTGGATTTGGGTTGGTTTGTCCTGCGCTTACTTTGCCTTTGCAACCGCTGCATCTCCCTCCTCGCAAACGACTCCCTCTCTGCGCACCGGAGGTGGGCTGGGCTGCCCCCAACCCGGCTTAGGGGGAGAGCTCTGCATCCCCCCCTCCTCATCCTGCGGAATTTAATTATTTTAATTTTCTTTTTTGGCAGCCCGTTTGGCACCCAGCCCCGAATTAGGGATCCTCGGTGCCCCCCGGCGTGTCCCATTGCATCTCACTGTCCTCGGAGGGCCCCTGAGAGCAAGGCAGCTCTGGGGACATCCGGGGGTCTGCTCCAGCCACCGCCACGGAACTTCGCATCCCGCCGGGCTCTTCTGCCCGTCCCCCCGGGAGGCAGCTGCCAGTCGTGCGTCCCAGCTTTGAGGTCGTTTGGGGAAGAATACCCTCATCCAGTACGCTCCAACACCCCCCTGCTTCTGCTTGCTACAGCCCCTCTGAGTGAGACCTGGAACTGACCCACTCCTGGTGCAGGCAGAAGTTTGAGTCGGGTCCCCGGCCGAGAGGCGGGGGGAAGCAGGGCTGGGGGGAACGGCGGCCCTTGGATGTCCCCGGGGATGGATGAGGGGGTCCCCCGAAACCTTTGGGGAAGTGTTACTCCGGGTCCCTGCCTTCCACCTTGGAAGAAAAGCAAGTAAAGCTGCGGCATTTCCTCTTCACAGAGGAGAAAACTGCCGCTGAACCGAAACTACTCGTGAGTGGGGACGCGCGCGCAAAAAAAATCTCTGGCTACGAGAAGCATCTTTGGAGGCCTCTCCCCTTGCCGTCTCCAGAACCGTATTTCGGGGTGTCGGCGTAGCTGCCCTCCCCGGAACAGTCCCGGGACCGGCGGGCAGCAGCAGGACTCTCCCGGGGCTGCCCGGCTCTGGCTGTGTGCGGTCCGCTCCTGTCCAGGAAAATGTCACGGGAATATAATTAAAGCAGGCGGCATATATCATTGAAGTGTTGATCACCAAAGTAACTGCGTACAAATGACACCTCCTTTCCCGGCATAGCTGAGCCGTGCATGGCTCCCAGCTATGTCTGCCTAGTTTAAGTGGTCTAAACACGTTACCACTCCCTGTTAGCAGCGTGGAGAGGAGCAAAACTCCGTGCCCTCGAGCTGATAGCTAGTTCTGGCACAGTATCTCTTGAAGGCCGGGAGGGCGAGCCGGGAACCTAAGAAAAAGCTTATTTTTGTCTTCAAGCACCCCCCTAAGTTTGGGGCTGCGAGTGTCGAGGGGCGGAGAGACTCCGGTGGGACCCGTGGTGAAGGATGGAGGAGGGAGAGCCACGGCGGGGTCTGTGGTCCCTGTCCCAGTCCTCTCTAGCAAAACGGCCGGTAAAAGATACCTACAGGTATCCCCCGATCCCGCCGCCGCCGGGCACTGCTGGGCGTTGCTCCCTTCGGAAAACAACCTCCCGAGTTGGGCGCCCATCGGCTCCCAGCTGTGGTGGGGAGGGGGCGCCGGAGTATCGGAGAGCGCTGTGGGGTTGGGGAGAAGCTCCCCAGCAGATCCCATTTCTGGGCCTCGTTATACAGCTATCGGCCGATCTTTCCTTTCCTCGCAACCACTTCCCTGCAGGGGAAGAAACTTCTCTGCACCAAAAATAAATGTGAGCCTAGTACTCGCATCCGGCCTGGGAGCCGGGGTCAGGGGCAGCGCGCCCGGCCCGGATCGGCTGGGACACACCGGCCCTGCGAAGCCCCCAACTTTCCCCGGCAGAGAAAGATGGAGAAGTCGCCGCTCCCTCGGAGGGCTTCGGCCGCGGGAACGGGGCCTGAACAGGGACGACCGGGGACGAAACCCGCGGGCCCAGAAACCCGACCAGAAGCGGGATGCGAGGAGCAGCCCCCCTCGGGCGGACGGGCGGTCCGGTGCCCATCTCCCCGACTTCCCCCTGAGATTTTCGTTTGCAAACCAACTCCCGGGGCGAGTCAGCGGCGCCGAGACCGGCGGAGCTGCAGGGTCCGTGCACTTTCTGCCCACCCTCGGGGCCGATTTGTTTGCCCCCACAAAGTCCCGTCATAGTGGAGCTGGCACGGCTCGCACCGCTCTCGCCGCCCCGCTGTGGGGCCAGGAGAGGGGGCAGCCTCAATTTGGGCGAGTCCCTGGCCCGGTGTAAGCGGGGATGTTCTCGGGCTGGTGTAAAGGAAATAGGAGAGCCCGCCTCCCCCACAAGCCATTTTAGAACACAAGTTGAAAGGAACGACCGGGGTGGATCAATATCTCCAGCCACCCCAGCACCCTACGTAGGATCCCAGAGAGCATTCCTCATAGTGGGGGAAAAACGCGGGGGTGCCCCCGTCCTAAATGTCAGGAACCGGGACGTTGTCTCTCAGCACGGCCAGGGACCCTCTCGACCCACCACTCCTAGTGGATTTTAGGGATTCCCTGGGGTTTGCTGGGGCTAGAGAACCAGTCTGCGCTGACGGCACCCCAGCCAGACCCCCTGGTTTCCCCTGGGGATAGAGTCCTCCGGTAGCCGCTCCAGGGGTTCCCTCGAGAGAAGGGCCAATAGGAGCATCTGAACGTATTTAATCTTTTAAATTCCAGTATTTTATTTTCTAGTCAAAGAAATCCAGTAAGACTCAACCTCCCCGGGAAGAACAGTCGGGACATGCCTGTCCCAGCTCCAGGCAAGGCGAGAACTTGATTTTTATCAATTTACAGTTTTAAACCCCCCTAAATACTCCGATAAATGTCATCCGCAGAACACCTCTGGAGGGCAGGGAGGTGGGACGGAGCCGGTCGGGGGCATTTCAGGCCTCCTGGCTGTGTCAGGGTCTGTGGATGACAGAGATTTAGCAGCTCTCGGACCCTTCCTGCCCCGTCCCAGTTCCGGGAGAGGCAAGGCCGGACCGCGGGGCAAGCGGGGAAGACCCTTCAGAGGGGACCAGCGCACCCCCGGCCTGTTCAGAGCCTGTCTATCCTCTGGGTCACTTTCGTTTTGGGACGGGGAGCAGCCACCGCCTTCTCTCCAGTCCCCCTCGGTTCCAGGGAAGAGGCTGGAAGGGGGGAAGGGGTGGTCCGTGGCCACGGAGCTAACCTTGGGGCGGCGGGGCTGGGCGCTGGGGAGGCGGAGGCAGAGAGCGCCCGGCCCGTGCAGCTGCGCCCGGAGGCGGCTGGAAGTAGCGCGCAGCGCTGGGACTGGTCTGGGGGTGTCGAGTCCTGAGATGATGCTCACCTCACCCCGGCCCCGGGGATCCCTCACTTTTCCTGAGAGAGAAGCCTCCGAGTGTCTGCCCGCAAGACGCCTCCCTGCCCCGAAACTGCGCTCCGGACTTGGGGCTCCACAAAACTTTGGTTGGTTGGTTCGGGGGGGACAAACGACACAATCACCCAGGACTGTGACAGCCGAGCCGCGCTTGCTCCTCCGAGACCTGTAATATCTCTGCCGCTCCCGGCACGCGTGAATAATTCACCAGGCTGCCAAATGCAAGTAACGTTTGTGGCAGCTATGAAGGAGCCGGGGAGGCGAGGGCTCATTTTTGGGGGGCAGGAGGAGGTGTGGGGAATCAATTGAAACTTAATAAAGGGAGTGGGGGGGGAGAATGGCGGAAATAAGGCAGGCAACTTCTTCTAATAACAACTTGGTGTTAATAATTCAGGAGCAGTCATTGGATTATAGCGCAATATCCGAAGTACACGTTGCCGGCACAGTGCGGGTGGATAATGTAATCGGAGCTCATTTTGCCTTCCAATAAATTACAGCAACAAAAGTTTCCTGTTAAAGCAGTTATTTGTATTTATTTTTTGAAGGTGATTCCCCTTCCAACAACTGCAGTAAGAAAATTAATTAAAAACTAATATTTCCATCCATTGCAAGAGCAGCACCAAGATGTAAAGTCACAGTTTGACTGTGATCTCTTCCAACTTTCAGTGTTGTGAGGCTGCTCCTCCTTCTCACTTCTTTTTTTCAGTCTCCCTGTTTTTTCATCCCTCTTTTTTTTTCATCCTACCCCATCTGGCCTTGCAGGAGCCCTCCAAGCTCAGAGAAATGCTGCTGGAAAGAAAACTCTCCCTAAAATACATCTCTTCATGTTAGACTTGCCGTGTTTGCTCCTCTTGTCCCTCTCAAGTCCTGTTATGAAGGGGTAGCAGCTAGAGGTAGGGTCAAACAGCAGTTCACTTGTCTTCCAACCCGCACATGAGGTGAGCTTGCAAGGCCTCACATGACTCTTCTTTTTCTTCCAAACTGCAGCACCATTTAGCAGCAGACACATCCTCCAGACCCAGCCAGGGTATTGCAGCTTTCCTCTTCTCTATTCCCCTGCTCCTCTCACCAAAGGCCAGGCTATACCTTTGCCATTTTGTGACCTCCATCTCCCACTGGGGTTCACAAGATGGTTCTCAAAACTCTCCTGGCCTCTGATGCTGGACACAGGGATCCACTGCACTGCTTGCCAGTGCCAAGCTGCTCTCTGCATCCTCAGACGTGCCTCAGAAAGGAACATTTCCCCGACAGTTTGTCCATAACCAGCAGACATCTCTGATGAGACGCTTTACACATATGTTTGTTTCATTGTGCTTTCTGTTTCAGGAACCTCAGACATGTTCCTCAGATGGTCGTGTTTCAGGCAGGGCTCTTTCTATGGGTGCTTTTAGCATCCTGTAATGGTGACTGGCATTCCCCATCCTGCATAATAGCTGCTGTCAGTCCACAGCGTTTCTGTACCAATCGCTGTCAGATCCGGCTGTTTCCCTGTCTCCAGTGCTGCATGGAGGTACGATGGGGAGAGAGAGAAGAGAGCTTCCTGGAGGAGGCTGGAGCGAAAAAAAATCTCTCCTGCTAGGCACTTTCCTGATTCCTACCTTTCAGATTCAGACTCTGAACTCTGAGGTTTAATATCACTACAAAAATCTCCCTTGTGATTCCACCTCTGAGCATCCTAGGGTCCTGTCCACGCCACTTCTCTATTTTGTTCAGTTTGTGACATCTCTTAGCACCAAATTCCCATGTCTTCTTGCCTGGCACTCAGGACCCATTTGCAGCTGATGTACAATCCCTTGTCACTTGTGGAACTTTACAGCCTGGACTTTTTCTCCTGAGCACTGAGTAAAGCCTGTGTAGTGAACAGTCTCAAGATTTCAATTTTTCTGCTTCAAATGTCCTTGGCATCTGCTTAGCTCTGTTGGTTTTTACAGATGTGGAAAGCAGGTCTTCACTAATGCCAAATATTCAGCAACACATGGGGCTGGATTCTGCTTGCACATGGAAAAACCAGTCAGGTTCTCTGCACTTGCTTGTGTTGGTGTTACAGCTTAACAAGGACCTACTCCTCAGTAAGAGCTAAGGGGGTGAGTGAGGGAGGTATCAAGGCTACAGGCAGCAGAAATAACCTGGTCTGGGATGTGCAAAGGGGCCGGCTGGCTGCTGTGGGCATCCCTCACCCTCGGCAGAGACTCGAAGTGGTGGGGCCTGAGTGGTCCCCGGCCGGGGAGCCGCCGCTAGAGGGAGGGCACCGAGGGCAGTGTGGGGTCCCGTACCCTTCAGCCAGGAAATGGGAAAGGGTCTTTCCCGGAGCTCACTCTTTCTCTGGAGATGGGAGAGCAGCCGTGGAAGAGCTAGTTCCATCTGTCCCACAGCACAGGTTAACTTCCCAGGAGCAGCCCCTCTCCTTCACTTTCAATCTTGGGATTTTTTGCTTGGAAAGCTGTGTACCTGCTCCTGCCGCTTTTTTGCAGTCTCAGTGAAGCAATGGGTGTTGAAAGTCTCCTGTGCCCTGTGAACCTATTGCCAAACTCCAGATGGACCTTTATTTACAGCAAAACAAGTGTTCGTGTACATGGACTCCAAGGACAGGAGAGAAAAACGATTTTAATTTCACAGCGCTAAATAAACACTTGTTGACTGGTAATGCAAAGTAAAAATTATAGAAGATATGATTTTTTATTGAGATGGGTACAGATCCCTAAATGGTGACCTCATTACACACAGGGAGAGTCAGAAGTGGGTAAGGAGGTGAGAAATCCAGCAGTGGATCACCCGTGCCCTGCACAGCACTGGGGCAGTTGCAATGTTGTGGATGCACCAGGGCCTCTCTTCTCTTTGGTCTTTGTCCTTTTGCCCTGTACATGTGTGCAGTCTGCAAACTCTCCAGCTCAGCCTAGCGGAGCTGGGCACACTGTGCTGCAAGAACATGACCTTTTGCTCTGAAGATGGCAACAGCCTTGTGCTGGCAGCGGAACAACATACCCAATACAAATAGAATCATTCTGATAATAAATCACTATCCATAATAAGAAGACATCGTTAATAATAAGTCATCCAGGGGCCTCCTGAGACCAGAGTACAACTTACTGTAAAAATAGATAGGAAACATGGTGTGATCATTACAAGCAAGATAACAAATAAAAGAGAAAATTACTTTTATAGGCATTTAGCTCTTCTTTCCTTCCCCCAGCTTCCAACCAGTTCTGTTATCAGTCAGGACAGCTATGATTTAAGTTTGATCACAAACACAGACTGGATTTTTGCAGATGCAGAGCCATGGGTTTACTGCACCTGTGAGCTGGCCAGATCACTACCTGCAAAGGAGCTGCCTGGCAAAAATCCCTCCTTTTTCTCCCTTCTGCTCACAGTGTGATCCCTTAGTTATCCTGATTTCTCCAAAGGTGATGGATACGGACTCCCTGGTTGTGATATATAGAAGTCAGCTGAGGCCTTGCCCATAGATGTCAGTTCTTTGTGTATCCCCTCAGCTGGCAGGATTTGTTGCCCAGCTCCCATGGCTTTGTTTCGGCTCAGCTGATGGGGTAACTTCAGAAACCAGAGGATAGTGAGGGGCAAACACATGGCAAAATCTGAGCTTTGAAATGAATGAATGTTTCCACTGAGAACTCACCAGACTCAGAAATATTTTCACACATAAACTCTCTGGCATCAAAAGACTCATAAAAATTGCTCCATGCACAGAAGCAAAGGGAATTTCACACATTTGTTTAAGGACAAATTTGCAAGTAGCCCTTGTGCTGTTCTGTCAGCTGTAATCCGCTTGGGATATCAGTGCTCCTTCCTTGCAGCAGAGGGAAAAGAGGCTAGGGCTGTTCAAATGTTTCTTGGTTTCTCCCCTTGTTTGCGTTTGCCAGGCAAACAATAGCAGATGTTATATAGTCAGTTCAGTTCGCTACTAGTCCCATTATGCTCTATTTATGTTTCACTTTATTGGCTTTTTTTTTTTTATTTTCCTATTATTGTTTCACTCTGGGGGAGGCAGAGGATATAATATATTCATCTTTATTATACAAAATCTGTGTGAAGCATTTAATAAAATGCTGTTTCCACACAGCTAGGAATATTACTGTTAGCTGTTCTTAAGTTAATGCTCCTATTAAAAAATGTTTGATGGCTGCAGCGACTGGAACTTGTGTGGACAAAAAGCACACACACCACTAAATAAGGCACTCATACCAATTCAGATATTTCCTGATGCCTTGTGGAAAACTTCTGTTTAGTCAGATTTCTGCTTATCTAGCATATTTCCAGCATTGTTCTTCCTAGTTTTATATTAGTTGCATTTGAACGGAAAATGAATTTTACCTTTTCTCCTGAAAACTTTCCCCTGAGATTGGAGGGGTGGAATCTGGCTCCCATCCCCGGGTTTCTTTCCCAAGCAGGAGTTTTGGCAGAGTTAGGGCAAAGGCAGGTGGGGAAGGACACTAATAGGAACACAGTTATGGTTGCTCTCTTAACCTGGACCAGCTTGTGTCAAGCACAAGGTGCTTTCCTGTCCCAAAGCTGCTGATTCACACCCAAAAATGCCTGCATGAGGTAAGCAGGCTTATTCTGCTTTACAAGCTGGTGGTCAGGGCAGAGGGTCTATGCTTGCTCATGGACATGGAGCAGGGCAGTTTGTAAGACCTCCATGTTGCGGCACTTGGCTGTGCCAGGAATGGGGGTGCTTCTCCATGGACCAGGAGCAAAGGAGAGGGTGTTTCTGGGGGTACTCAGGGAATCATGCAAAATAGCGGTGAAAAGTCCATGTTACTGCATGAGGTAATGCAGAGATGAGCAATGGAAAAGAACCTGTTCCTGAGAAACAGGAAGTTATTTTCAGAAAGACCTTTCAGACAGGTCTTTCCCTAATTGATAACTTTCTAGGAAAGACTCAGACATCCATACCCAAGTCAGCACTGACTCACAGAGTCTGGTTTTAGACCCAGAGCTCAGTCAAACAGACAGCTTACCCCTATACTTGCACAGGCAGGGGTCTGACGTAGATCTGGGTCTGAGAACTCTCTCAGAATCAGATGCTTTTTCCCTTGGAAGAGCAACGAGGCAGTTCAGTGACGTGAGTGTTACGTGTTTGCAGGAGTGCTAATGGCAGTCGGCCCGGCACTGATCCATGCAGTCACTGGATGCGAGAGGCTGAGGAAGGCCATACAGCATTTAATGAAATTCTGCCTAGCCCCATATCCTGACTCCATTGCTGGCTGATGATGGTCATCCTGAGAGAGCAAAAGACCCAACTGTATTATATAATTATGTATATTATTATCATCATCCAAACATTAGTAAATATATGTCATGCTTCCCAGGGATACTTTCCCAACCCTCAGCTGATTGTGGTTCAGAGAATCCTGAGCCAGAAGTGACACCTTCATGTCTTATAGCCCCAGATAGATTGTTCTTCCATGGATGCATCTACCCATGTGTTCTACCCATATAATCTTTTGGCATCCACAATATCCTGGGGCAATGAGTTTTGTGGCTGATCTACCAGATATGCAAATAAGATCTTCCTTTTGTTTGTTATGACTCTGCCACCTGATAACTCCACATCCGCTTGCACTTGTTCAGGAAGAGGTGTAACACACTTAATCCCTGCCCACCCACTCCTCAGCCTGTCTGACAGCACAGAAGTTCTTTGGTAGAGCCTGTCAGCCTGCATGGAGCTGGCGTGGGAGAGGTGAACCTCCTGTCGTTTAGGACTGAGTATTCAATGATGAAGAACAAGGAAAATCAAGATGCACGTCAGAGGGAGGATGATATTCATGGTGTGGTGGGCAGTGGGGCAGCCTGTGGTGTCCCTGGTTGAGCAAACACTTGAGGAAGGTGTTGGACCACCAGGATGAGTCGGAGGAAGTTTCTTGGCTGATATGTGGGGTTGGCTGATGTATGATGGAAGACGGCTGTCAGTGTGAAGGGCTGGCTACTGGGGCTGCAGTGGTGGAACAGAAACAGTGGGGCAGGGAGCTCATCCCAGTCAGCCAAAATCTCCAGAGCTTCCTGAGTAGTCAGGAAAAAGCAGACCAGGAGTTTGGGGCTCACACATCCCCTCCTGGAATGAGCCAAATCTGGGCATGACTGCACTGAACACAGATCATCCACTGGCAGCACCCATGACAGCATTGTTTGGACAAAAGCCTATCCCTCAGCCTGACCCCACCATGGGCTGCAATGGTCTGGGTTTGTTCCTTTGCCCATCCAGGTTTTAGTGCCTTTGTGTACCCCACATTCCCAGGGCTGGGAGGGCTTTGCAGCTGTAAAATGAAATCCAAGGGACTTCTTGGCCTTGCTATGAAATTACCATGCTTTGGGAGGTTATAGCAGAAGTGTAAGGACAAGTGTACTCAGCCTTCACAAGGTTTTTCTCTAGACATGACACTGTTGGAGTAGGAGAGGAGCTGGGGGAGGACATGCCTGCTGTCACAGCAGTCATTTCACGACATTGCACTCTCCAGACAAGAGCACCTGCGAGACAGAGAGAGTTTGGTAAGCTTGAGAATATGGAAATGTTTTACAAAAGCACCATAAACATCTGCTGAGAGGTACCTGGGAACGTGACTGTGAGAGAGAATGAGGAGGTGCAGGGGGGAAGGAAAACAGGTCTTTAAAACAGGTTAAAGCCACCAGCCCTATGGGGGTGATGTGAAAGGCTCCATAGCACTGTGGGGGACACAAACCCTGCTAGGCCGAGGAGGAAGCCCCTGGGGAGACTTCCTGAGGCTTTTGCAATTGATAAGAGTGAGGAAAGAGCCAGATTTGCTTGAAATACTTCATTTTAATTGCAGAAGGCTGCCTGCCGTCTCCCTGCTGCCTTGCTGGGATGTGTTTCTGTCTCAATCATATGCATGTGACTTTTGGACTGGTGAATGGTGCCACTGACGGCCAAGGACCAAAATGTCCTTGTTTAGACAGTCCTCTAGGACTTAAACCCTGACCACTGCCCTGCTGGGCAGACTACTCGGGTCACCCAGTCTCACTGCTTCACTGGATTCTTGCAAGTTTTTAACATTTCACTCAGAATGTCACTTGGGGACAGTTCAGCTTGCACATGTGGGTTTTCTCATCGGAGATTTGTGGCGATTGAGATACCCTTGAAGGTGAGTGAATTTTAAGAACAAACCACCCAGCGCAAGGCACAAGGATAAGTCACCCTTTTTTTCATTGATTTAAGCATTCTCTTGTGATTTTGAACCTGCTTCCCAGTTTTTTTTGGCTGCTTGGCATTGACTGCACAGAAACAGAGCACGGGTTTCCTGCCAGGATCCAGAGTTCTAGTGATTTTCCCAAATCCCTCAGTCTCCAGAAGCCATTAAACAAAACCACTTTCTTTCCTGTGACCTCCCAGTACAGTTCCTGATCTGATGATCTGCAGTGCTATAACACACAGCTCCCAAGGCTGCATCCCAAAGGGACTTCCAAACCCCATCTGTCTGCTGAGCACCTCGCAAATGAACTGTGGGTTCAGCTGTATTTCAAGTGCTCCTTGTTGATGAAGAGTGAAGCATGAAGGGAGAAAATCTGCATGCTCTGCAAGCAAAAATGTGGTGCAGATGTTTTACCCCACAGTGCAGGTCTGAAGAGCTGGAAGAAGCCATGTGCTTATCCAGCCCTTCATCCTGTAACAGTAATCGATTGTATTGGGATTTGTGGGAAATACAGCACTTTTCCCAGCAAGTGATCTACCATTGCTTTAGGTGGTGAGGACCCTGAGACACAGAGAGGTGATGATACTGGTTTTCCTTTCGTGGTCTTTCCCCAGCTCTTGGTTATCTTGAAGGCTGTTATGCTGAAAACTTCTCCTCACCGTAATCTCCCAGTTCAGTTTGCCATAACCAGCACTGGATAATCTTTCTTGTTCACCTACCTCCTTATACCTCAGACCTTTAACTGCACCCCTTGAATAGTCCACCCGAGACAGCTCTATACTACTGTATTCCTTTCCATCAGTTCAAAACCTGCCCAGACACGAGTGACAAATATCCCTTGTGGGGCCTGTGGTAGGAGCTGCCTCAGCCCCACCCATGCTGGTCTCCTGGTGTGGGTTGTACTGGGGGAGGACATCTTCCAACTGCAGGGCTCATCCTTCCCCTGGACACCGAGCTGTGTTGCCCTGGGCTCCCTCATGGGGTGGAGCCAGGTGGGATTTGCAGATTTACATGTCCAATCCCCACTGGTAATCGAGTTCAGAGGAGGGATGTTGCCCTGGCTGTGGGGCCATGAAGAGCAGGAGTTGTGACAGTGGGAGACACTCCCCATCCCATGCAGAAACAGCTCTGGGGTGTGGAGACAGATGAGGGTATTGGGCAGAGTGTCATGAGCAGGCAGAGCATTGCAGGCAGCCCCTCACCGTGGCATCACTGTGTGGGAGCAGATCCCTTCCCATCCCATAAAACTTCTCTCCCCTCCCCGGGAAGGTTCTTTCCTTTTCCCTCCCTATTGGAGGATGGGGCCGATGTGCATTTTCTGAGCCCCGGCTGCTTGCTGTCTCTGCTGCCATTTGCTCTGGGAACAGCCCACGGCACCGGCACTGTGCTCTGCTGTCTGTCTCGACGTCTCTTTAATCCTGTTTCCCTGGTTTCGCATGGCAGCGGCCCATGTTTGCTTGTGCAAAGCCTTCCTCTGGATTGCTGGCAGCCGTGCTTCCAAACCCAGCTTGCCGTTTTCCCCAGAGTGGCGGGATTGATTGGCTCCAGCCGGAATGGGCATGGCTCTCCGCTGCTTGGACCGAAATGCAACCATCTGTTACACCTCTAGTTAAAAGTACATAAAGTTGAGCATTTGCGTGTAGACAATTCCACCCCTGATACGCTTTCCATCGCACATCCCTCTCACACTTTGGCAGAATCTTGCACCGCAATAGGCCCAGTACAGGCAAAACCAGCACTTCAGCTCTGCTGGAGCCAAGCAGTGTGGAGATGGTGGGGGTGTCAATCAGCCTTTCCTTCTTCTGCTGTAGCAGGCCAGCATCAATTTTGCAGTGTGTTGTGCCCCAGGTTTACCCTTGGACGTGGCTGGTCCTGCTACCTTCTCTGCACTGGGAAGCCCTGCCCAGCCTGGCAGCCAGGCTGCCTTGTGCCTGCTGCACCACCAACGCAGGTGGAAATGGCAATGCATCGCTGAGCCCCAATCGGGTGTTCCCACCGAGGGAAGGCACTGAGGATAAACAGGCAGCAGACATGTGGGAAGATGGGACCAGCATACAAGATAGCCCAGAGGGTGGGAGGTGAGCATGGCAGATGCATTGTCTGTATAGCCCTGCACCTGCACAGGCCTGGACAGCCCACGTGCCTGCTCCCTGCCCCATGCTGCCAGCCTGGCCTTGTGCTGCCCATTCCCTGTCTACATGGGTCTGCACAGCTTTGTCAGAAAGGGAAGGCAGGGAGCGGGGTGAGAACACTGCTGAGCCACTGCCTCCTCCCTGAAAATGTTGGGCAAGACAAGACACTGCTATGGCTACAAGGAGATTTCCATGGGCAAAAGAATTCTGTCTTCTCCAGTGTCACTTCCCAGTTCCCTCCCTTCCACAGTTTTGAGACTTCCCATCCCTGAAAGCTACAGAGAGATACTGCTGGGGGAGACAGCTGTTTGCCATGCTGCATCCCAGCAGCAGCAGCTTTACGTCTGCCCACCTTGCCTCCACCTCCTTGCTGCGGCTTTCCACACCCACCAGCAAGTCCATGCTCAGAGATCCACAAAAGCATCTAGCAGACTCCTACCGAGGCCCTGAACGGGCTCAGTATCCAACCTATGTCAGTTAGATGTGTGTGGGGAGGAAGAGCTTTAGCATCTGCAGGGTGGAGGAAAGCCTGAGTGTGCAGCAACAGCCAGTTATCGCCATTGCTGAGGTAGCAGATATCCCAGCCCAAATCATCCCCTATTCTTGCTTCTCTCCAAGGAAGCTGGGGCTGCATAAATAAGGCAGAGAAGCAAAGGACAAATAGAGGCAATGGGGTGGGAAATGGCCCTGCCAAGGTCAGCAGGCAGATTAGAGTCTAAGAAAGGAATTCGTTTGCTCCAGCCCATTTACACCACTGTATCACTGCACCATTTGCTTGACCGTTTATTTTCACCAAAACACAAGGCTGAATTGCTGGGATGGGGTAGCTCCTTTTGGAAAGACCTAGGACAGAGAGAAAGCAAATCTCCCAGCCTGCTGAGGCTCACAAGTGGGGAGTAGTCAGTGACAACCACCCTCAAAGTGCAGCAGCATCCCCCATCAGTGTCAGTAACTCTCTCTAGAAATGCTGATCTCTTGATGCTTTCACCGGAGCCATAGCTCAGATGAAGTGAGAAGAATGTCACCTTTGCAAAGTTCATGAGTGATGTCCCAAGGAACCAGTGGATATTGGGTAGCCAAGTCTTCTCTCAGGTCCATCCTGGATTACAGGGATTACAGGTCCCTCCCAGATTACACCAGAGGGACTGGTGGTGATGTATCAGCCATCTCTGACCTTGCTCATCTTTGTGGAGCAGTGAAGATGATGGGAGAAGGGAAAGGCTAAATGCACATCCCAGGAGCCAGGGTGGCTCTGAAAGCTGAGAGGAGAGCTGGGGGCTGGGGTGGAAGAAGAGACTCTGAGCTCAACACAGGGACAGCAGATGGATTGGAAGGAGCATAACCTCGTGGCAATGCATGCTCTGGTCCCTGCAGCTGGCATTAAGGGTCAAGTATTTTCAGTGTAACAACTCATTTCTAACTGGAAAAAGAGTGACCTGATGACACTGATAGAGTCTGCTGACGTCCATCTCCCTGCTGTGGGAGAAGACAGCAGCACAAGTCTTGAGCTTTGCTTGCTGTGTGATCATAGACCGCTGCGCCTGATTCCTTTCCAGACCTCTTGGTGTGCCAAATCCGGCACTTCCAGACCTGCAAAGGAAATGCTCCTGCACACTGAGTTTTGAGGGGGCAGCAGTGTGCTGTTGTTGATGATGCCAGCCTGGCCTCCAGCTCCAGTCTCTCACCTGTAGTGTATGCACGCCTGGACTCCGCTGCTTTTGGGAAAGGAACTCCTTAAGGCCAGAGGGCTTCCCCACCCTAAGGTGCAGCCCAGCCAAGCAGCAGGGTGTGCATCAGCCCTGCTTAGAGGATGCAAGGCAAGCTTTGGGTGCAGTCCTTGCTGTGGCACATGAGTCACCCATCTGCAGAAGGCCACTGCTGTGCCTGATGCTCCAGCATAAGCTGCCCTTTCATTCCAGCACTGCTTAATTTAACCCCTGGAGTGATAGACTTTTGATTTTACAGATGCAGACAGCATCAAAGTAGCTGTTTCAGGAAAAGCATCTCCCTCCTGCAAGCTTAACAACCTTCCTGGTGGGAAGATCATCCCCCAAGGGCTGTGGTGGAGGACAGCCCTGACACTCTGGCTTTGCCTGTAGCACAGTCTGGGGCATAAGACATCCGAGCACAGTCAGCGCCAGGGCCAGTGATTGCCTTGCTGTGTTTCCCTACGCTGTTCCCAGCAGTGGCTGAGCTCAGGAGCTCTGTGCTCCTTGGGAAGGGGTCCAGCCCACTGAGATGAATCAAACACCCCCAACTTGTGCCATCCACGTCTGGGAGTTAAATGATATCCTGCACTGTGCCAGGTCCTTGACCCGGGAGGAATTGTTTGTGCTGTCAGAGTGCTCTGGGCTGAACCGGCCACCCGACCCTGGGGGCAACCTGCTGTGAAGGGAATCCACAGCACAGCCTGGGGCAGGTTGGCGTGTCTCCTTTGATCATCCCTCTGATCATCCCTCTAGTGCAGCCACATGACACTAGTGAAGTTCACATGATTCACCTGCCTCACGGTGTGAGGGGGTGAGCACTTCTGTGGGAGGATGCTGAAGTAGAGCACCCCCTGAGCTGTCTTCTGTCGAGGTGTGACATGGTCCCAGCTTGGTCCCACAGACTGAGACCCATGGTCACCAGCACATCCCAACAAGCCAGAGCAGGTAAACACAGCAGTCGGTTGAATGACACCCTAAATCACAGCAGGGCTGTTCTGGAGCCTACTCTGCCCAGGACGGTAGGAAAAGCATCCATGGAGGGGGAAAGGGGACAATAAGGAATGGAGAAAAAGACCCCCGAAAAGGCACAAGGTGAAAATAACCAGAACAGACAGCAAAGGAAAGTGAGTCAGTCAGACCTTCAGAGGCTGGGTGTAAAAGGATCTCGAAGGGATCAGAGACAGATCCTGTCAGTCCAAAGCCCAGACAAAGGAGATGATGACAAGCAGCTATTTTAGCTGATGGCCTGAAGCCACTTTGCCTGGTGCACTCAAGTCTCCTAACCTAAGCAAAATTCAGCCTGGGACTGGGAGTTGGGTTGGAAAGCCAAGGTGGTGGGATGAAGGGCTGGTCCCAGAGCAGCATGGGGAATGAGCCAGGTGCTATGAGAGGCAGGGCTATAGGGCACTGCCACCTCCAAGGGCGTCACATTTCCAACACAGTGTTTGATGCAGCTTTGTTGCTGGGGACTTCCCTGTCTGTTTTTGTAATGATGGGAATGTGAGCTTCAGTGTCATGTCCCAATGAGGGGATCCCAGCAGGCACCTGCAGGGGATGGTCCAGGAGCTGGGGTTCCTCCGCTCACTCACCTATGAATGAGGCTTATGTGGGACTGCTGCTTTCTGAAGGAGCACCTCTCTCCTATAAAACAGAAAAAGAATCAGGTCCTTGGTTTTGCTGAGATGCAGAACTTACACCTGCTCACGAGGTGCCTTGGGAACCAGTACGGAGAAAAGATGCTTTTCATCATATTTAAACTTCATTTCTTTTGATATTTTTGGTGGTGTGGCAAGGGTTGTGGGGGAGCAAGGCACACCAGGGGAGCTACTGGAGTGCCCTGCTCTGTGGCACAGCAGGCAGCTGTTGCGAAAAACAACCAGCAAATACCCGAGTATCTCTTCTAAAGCCTTTCACTGCTGTCTTCGAGGGACCATGGGAAGATGGTCCTTCTGTGAAAAGGATGCAGGACTCAATCCACAAAACACCTGCTTTACTTAAAGCACAAGCATAAACTCCTTGAAAGCCAGAGAGATTAAAACACATTTGGAGCAAAGCCTGGCTGCCAGCATGCTTGTTGAATCAGAATGGAATCTGTTATATAAGCATAAAAACTGGTTTGCAAATATGGCTGCTTTAAATTCATCACCCAAATTCACATGTAGGCACCTTTCTAGATGCTCTGGTAGCCAGAGCAGAGCTGCTGGGTCATGGGAAGCTGCCATTTATAGAAGCCAGACCCTAAGCTGTGCCAGGCAGGCGTGGAGCAAACCCAAGAATGTCACACATTATTTGAATTGAGACATCATTGACAGGGAGGAAAAAAAACCCAACAACCCAAAGCTCCTAAATCCACCAAGCCTTAAAATGGCAGGAGGAAACAGCCAAGGGAATCACACCCAGGATGAACTTGGCCCTGCTGCTCCTTCAGCAGTGATTTCTGAGGCGATGTTAAGTTTGGCATTTTTATCTCCTCTGGCATTTTTATCCTATTTCATTCATTCTATTTATTCCTGATCCTGTTAACTTTATCCTATTGATTCAAATGCGTTTTCATACTCCCTTATGGTCCCCTTTTGCATCACTTTCAGCTTTTAGGCAAACAGGATGGGCTTTCTCTGTCCTGGAAAAAAGTTACCTTGGGAGCACGCATCTCCCAAACTCCCCTCCTTGTCCTGGGAGACTGGGGTTTATTTATTTATCTTGGTTAGACAAAAAGCTTCATTTTCACGCAAAATAGGACGGCTTCTGAATGCATACAGAAAAGGTCAAAGGGTTTTAACCATGCAAAGGGCAAAATCTGAGCCTGTTGAAGTGATGTTGGTGCAGTTCAGAATGTCTCTGTGAATGGAGCCATCCCTAAAGGCTGTGAATGTATTAGGAGGTGGAGATTTACATACCTGCCAGCCAGCAGATACATTCAAGACTTCCACTGCAGAGAGGTTCCAGCGTTACTGCTGCCTTCTGCTTTGTGTTGGCTGCTGGTACAGATTTGGAAGTCGTATCTTTTGGAGATGCTTGATTTTACCATTGCCTGTTTATGAAGACACCTTTGGTATTTAGATGTACCTGCAGCTGAATGCTGAACATCTTCAAGGCCCAGAGAGAAGCTCTGGTGTGGATTTGGGGATATGAACACACTTGTTTTGCTGATGGTCAAAGACAAAGGGTGACAGAGGGCCATGGGCATCTGAAACAGAGGTTTCATGCGTTTAGATTCCTCAACAGTAGTTTTTGCCCTAGCCCAGCCAAAGTCTATCTCCAGTGGAACCGTAGATACTTGGTACTATGGGAGAGGCAGAATGGAGAAAACGGAATTTGGCATTTGCAAGAGTCATTATTTTCCACAATACTTTCTCCAGGTCTGCTGCCTTGACTCTGAGCAAATTGAGGACCTTTAACAAGCATGTCCCAGTGGATCTAGACCTGGGAGCAATGGGTATCTCCACAGCTTGGACTCATCAGCTTTCGTCACCCCCAAATTTTCCTTTTGAATAAAGTTTGTGGGAGCCGACTCCCACTGCTTCCAGATTGTGTCTCTGGTAGCACTCTTTTGAGATAAAGACCTGTTTTCTGGCACGTACATTTTGTCTGGAAAGAGGAATAAAAGACCTCACCGTAAATAAATACAAACCTCCAAATGGCATGCACAGTGCCTTGTTCAAAGAGCTCGGCCTGTTTGAAATCAGCAGCCCCATAAAATCCGAATGGGTTCAGAAACACTTGGAGTCACGGGATCTCTCCACATGAAGGGCCCGGCTCAGCAGCCGCCCCTCACTAGGGTATCAGTCCTCGTTCCTTGAGCCAGTGAGGCTCCACCATTCCCCACCTCGCAGCCCAGGGCTGCATCTCGGGACACGTAAATCAGAGCCTTTGCCCTTCGCCGTGGCTCTTGGCAGCAAGGTCGGGGGTCACGAGCTCACCTCTCAAAATAATCCTGGACAATCAGGAAGTGTTTCTCGTTTGATGAATTAGGTGTATAAAATCCGTGAAGGGCTCACAAACGGACAGACCTTTTCCTTTCTTCATGGGGATAATATTTCATGATTTTGGGAGGAAAGAGTGCAGAGGGAGGGGGGTAAATAATTAGTAATTTGTGATTAACTCTTTTCATGGGTATTTCGTTTCTTTGTTCTCTGATGCTGCCTGGAGCCATTTAAAAAATGACTTAACGACAACAACCAAACTAATCGCTCTTTGTAACTAATGGCTGTGTCAGAACTTGGAAATCAAACCAAAGAATCTTGGAGAAGTTGCAAGGGAGGTGCTGAGCACAGGGGAAGAGGTGGAGAGGATTCCTTCCCTGGTATCAGATGGATGCTTAGAAAGGGCCCTGAGATAACAGAGATAAAGGGAAAGACAAGAACCCTCCCTAGAAAGCTGGTGGCTGTTCTCACAGATCCAAGTTGGTTAGGCTACCTGTGATGCGCCCTTTCTTCTCCCCACGGGCAAAAGGTTTTGTTCAGTCACACTTGGAGACAAAATCCTCCAAAATCTCCGCTTCAGCTCTCCCTGATACATTATTTAAGATCATAGAATCATAGAATTATATAGGTCGGAAAAGAACCTTGAGGTCGTTGAGCCCAACCATTAACCCATCACTGCCAAGTCCACCACTAAACCACGTCTGTAAGTGCCACACCTACATCTTAAATACCTCTGGTGATGGTGACTCAACCACTGCCTTGGGCAGCCTGTTCCAGTGCTTGACAACCCTTTCTGTGGAGAAATTTTTCCCAGTCTAAACCTTCCCTGGCACAGCCTGTTTCCTCTTGTCTTGGCATTTTCTATTTGGGAGAAGAGACTGACATCCATGAATAACCTGATACTATGAGTTTTGTCTTCGGGTTGGCACAGAGACTCCCAACAAGAATGTGAGGGCTTTGGTAGAATTCTGGTGCTGTCACTGACTCACCAGGGTGAATCTATCTTTATAAATGATTTGGAGACCTCTTCCCATGTAGATCCAGTACATGAATTAAAGACAGAGCAGCACTGCCTGCTTCTGGCTTTCTTGAGTTTGGTTTTTTTGCTGTAAAATGGGGTGAGTTTCTGGCTGTCAGAAGGTGAGAATCGAGGAGTGCAGGTGGTGAGAAGCAGAGAGGGATGGGGTCCAGGGCGAGGTCTCCTTCCAGTCTTGAAGACCACCAACAAGCAGCATGTGTGAATCAGAATAGCAGAAGTGACTGGGCCCCAAAGCCTTGCGGTTTCTAATTGGGCCACACATAAAATAGAGTTTCAAATCGAAGGCCTTTTGGAGGTATGATTTAGAAAGGCAAATCCATTACGGTATCTGATTATGACACTGACATTAAAAGCACTGCGAACCTCTAATCGATGGAGGTTAATTTATTTAGACCATAAACCAGGAATTAATTTGAAAGGGGCTGTGGTAGAGCAGCAGCTGAGACTCCAACCATCCCATGTGTGATGCTGGTGGGGTGACAGGGACATGTTGGCCAAACTGAAGGTGGAGACCATAGTTCTACTGACTCTGTAGAGCTCTGCCTGTCCTCTGTCTCAGCCCTGTGCTGACTGCAGACCAAGGAGATCTTATTACAGAAAGATGAGAAGTTGAGTCTCAGATGAGCATTATCTTTGATTTGCCCTACAGTGGAGGCTGTCCCTCCTTGGGCATATCAGGACCCTAAATCATGGTGAGAGTCCTGTTTTCTGCAATGTTGCCCTCTGAGCACACAGTGGTGTGGCTCAGCCCTCCAGCAGGTACTGAAGTGCATTGTGCCCACCCCAGAGACCCCTTGGGTAGATGTGGCCAAAGAGCATTAGGTCTAGAGGGGTCTGGGCACAAAGGGTCATGGCAAGTAGCTCTGGTCCAGAGAAGTGATTTACAGCTCCCAGCTCCTACCTAGGGGAGTGCTGAAGTGGAAGAGATTTCCTCAGCCCGTCACTTTTATTTTCCTTGGTTATTGTTTAAAATGCAGAGATTATGGGGTCAAACTTTCCCAGCCAATATTTTTCCTAATGAAAAATGTAGTAGGGTATGAGTCAGTGATCGAATCTATATGGTGAGTGTTCCACACTACAGTGATTTCCACAGACAGAACTTCAATAAATCTTGTTTTCAGAGAAATTATATGAGGCTGATGCTCTATTTTTGCCAGTTTAAGATCACCTTACCCCTCTGCTGTGCTCTGTCCAAGTGGAACTTTCTTCCAGCTGAGCTGAGTCTTTCCTACAGCAATGCAAAGATCCTCATTTCTGAAATGCAAGCAGGGCAGGGCGATGAAGGTGTCCACCAAAGTTCCTCTGGGGCCATCCCACATGGCAATGTGGTTGTGGGGTCCTTTTTCCAAAGGGGATCAAAGGTGCTACAGGCCCTCCTTAGACCGAACAGTAGCACTGTCTCTCAGTGTTCCAACCTGAGTTCTGGCAACCCTGGATACATCGCCTTTCCCTTGGGGAGAGAATCACAGGCACTGGGTAGAGCTGCTCCTGCTACAGACTGTGTGGGTTGCCCATCACCGAGCTGTATTTGGTGAGAGACATGTCTTTGTCCTTCTACCGTGCACAGTCCTGCCTCTTGTCAGTATTATTTAATGCTGGAACTGCCATGGCCTCAGTCAGTGCCCCGCTGTGCTGTGTGCGATGTGATGGCATCCCCGTCACCCCGCATGTGCATGCCTGCAAACATCCCCAAAGTACTTATAGTATTAGTATTGGTTGGATGGACGGGAGAATCTTTCAATATCCTCTCTCCACTCAAGCCTAGGAGCTTTTTCCCGATTTTCATCCCAGTTTGGTGTTGCTCATCAGGGAGGCAGATGCATGGGGACAGCTTGATCCCCATATCGACTGCCCTGCTGTCAAATGCCTCCACTTGCTTGGTGAATTCGGCGACAGCCCGTGTACAACCATATTTCACAGCCTGCCCATAGGATCAATATGACATTTCCATTCATCATTAAATATGTCTTCTTTACTTTGTGCTGCATAAATCAACCTTTCAAATGTGGCTCCTGGAGTAAAGAGTTGATCTCAGAGACCACTGACCAAAACGGGGGCTTTTCTAGGTGGCTTCAGAGTTATCATGTGCTGCTGGCGTAAACGGTACAAACTTTGTGAAGAAGCATGGAAATTAGGTGCCCCTTGCAGGTGTTGGGGGAGTTTTAAGCTTCATGCTGCCCCTGCATGCTCTGCCATGTTGCTCGATGCGGGAGGTAACACACCGTAATAGCATCTGCTTGCTCCAAGGGTTGGGAAGGTACAAAGACCATTTGGTCTCAGGTTGTGCTGGATTTTTTTACCCCTTAGACTGATCCGAAACCAGCTTGGTGTGAGCAAGGTCAGGTGCACAGTCACTGGGCTCAAGCCCGCCCTTAAGATACTGTTGATCCATGCACACAGGAGGGCAGGTAGTTCTCTCTGCTGGGGTGAGTTTCCCTGTCTTCTGGGGATGGACCAGGATCTGTGGGGGCCATTACCTCCCCAGATAAGCACAATTCCTGCTTCAACCCACCTCCAGAAAGGTCTGGAGCAGGCTGGAAACAGCCTTTCTCACCTTCTGCCTTAGATGTGACCCTGGAGAAGCTGGTCTTTGCTCATGTGCTTCTCCTCCAGACATGGACGTCCAGCACCCACACCTGCTTGTTCAGCTCTGGCTCCCACAGTGAGGGAGAGTGTGGGACCGGGATTGCTCTGCTGAGATTGTGGGGAAAGACAAAATCGCTCCATCCTTGGTGACATGCAGGCGCAAGGACAGTGGATGCATAGGATCCATAGGATGTCTGGGCAGAAAGGTATGTTCAGACCTCTCCAAAGCCATCACAGCCCTTGGTGGGAGCGGAGACAAAGAGAAGGACTGGAAAGGCGCACACAGAGCTGCCTCTGCAGCATGTTCTGATCTCCCCCGTGAGGAGTGGAGCCCTCCCCATGTGCTGCCTTTTTGTCAGCAGGCTCCCTTGTCCCTGCTGCACACACACACACACATTTTAGCACTGTCTGCAAAGGAGTTTGGGAATCGATATTGCAATTGTGTTGTAAGTGAATTAGTTATAGATCAGCTTGGGGTAGGATTAGCTTATAGATCAGCAGGCTGGCAGGTGCAGGGAAGGAGCGCAGGCAGACATGCACGCACGCACATTCCCCAGCACACTCCTGTAACGCCTAGCAAGGAGAGGAGGGCGAGTCAGGACTCTGCAGGCCTGCGACTGCTGCCCTACAGAGTGCTGCCGTACTCCAGCATTGTAGACAGGTGAACGCTTGGTCCTGGTTTTTGCAGCTGTTGGAACACTGGGGCAGGGCTCCAGGAGCAGCAGAGGTGATGTTGTAACCCAATCTTGCGTCTGCAGATGTGGAGCGAGAACTCGTCAGCTGGCTCCATACAGTCCTGGCCCCATGGCTTGCATCCTTCCTGCAAATGCCCACATCTCCAGCAGGAAGCTGCTGGGGGCCTTTATCCCAACATTTTTGCAAGAAGTGCATAAAAGTACCCCAAAGACAAACCAGTCCTCAGAGATTTCCTTTTATGTTTCCTCAGAGACTGAAACAAATTGCTCTTTTCTAGTTGCTATCTGCACACCCAGGGTCTTGACTCTTTCTCTTAGTGATCTCACATGAAAGCTCTATCCCCACATAGGGGTGGGGAAACTGAGGCACCGATCAGCCAAAGTGGCTGATTCAGTGTATCCACCCAGGCTTTCAGCACCAGTCCATACGCGGCCAGTCGTGGACCCCACTTTCTTCTGGTGCGCTGAACGCTTCTTAAAGTCCCACAGAGACCCTTGTCATGACTCCAGGATAGTCTGACTTCTAAAATTAACCCAGTGCCTGGGTCTGTGCTCAGGGGTTTTCCCTTTAAATATCCCCCTGCCTCCCCTCCCGCTTTTGCTTTGACTAAGCATGCTGCAAAAACAACTTGCTTCTAAAATAAGCATCTCCTCTAACTCCCAGTTTAAACCTGAGTAGCTGAGCATGACATAGCGGACTTGGGATGGCAGCTGTGCCATCTCTCAGGCCGTCTTTTGGTGCAATGGCACCTGGAACAGCTGGGGCAAGCACACATGTGGGTTAGGGCAGGGTGGGCTTCAAAGGGGATCAGGGATCTGCTGGGAGTGTAGTGGGATTATAGAGTATGAGAGAGAGTGTCCCCATAGTGGTACCCGCTGCTGGGCAGTCCATCTTCTCTGAAGAACACATTTGACATCAGGACGTGTTCATTTGGTGAGATGAAATACAGGCAGACCTCTGAGGAATGCCAGCCCTCTGGGCAAGGGATAGTGAAACGACTTTTCCCTGGCACCTTGTGCTGACTTTCCTAAGTAACCCTGTCTCCATCCCTCTTCTCCTTATGTCAATCCATTTTTCAGCTGTGGGGCCAAGTTGCCACAGCTCAGTTTACACCCACAGGATTTGAGCTGGGGCCAGATCCCAAGCTCAGTTTCAGTCATAAATCTGGAGTAGTTCCACTGAAGTCAGGGGAGTTAATTCCAGATTTACACCCGGTGGCACTGAGGTGGGACCCGGAGCCTCTCTGGCTTTGGGAGTGAAGGGGGTAAAGTCTATAGAGGATTTACCCTGGCAGGTTGCAGTGCTCGACCCCTGGCAGTGCCTGAGTATCCCATGGTTGGAGTTATTAGAGCAAGCCCTCTCTTTATTATTTGATATAGTCTACTGCTATCCCACCGGGTTTCCCTCACTCTGCACTCTGGGAAACCGAGTGGAACTAACCCGAATAGGAGGATTATAGGCTCCAAATGGAAACAGTTGCACCAAGCCGCCAAGCGGAGCTCCTTGCACTGAGCAAAGAGGGCGGCTGACAGCCTCAATGACATGCCAGCACTTAAAATGCTGGATGATGGATGAATGTCATCCTGCTGGGAAGGGAAAGGGGGGTAGGGAGTAGGGGGGATTGGGGGGGCGCAAGGAGGGGAGGGAATCCAGCCCGGAGGAGCCAGGGAAGAAGAGCTGGCACCAGAGTTGACGTCCGCACTGATCCTCATCTGTGGGCTGTGATTCATGGGGAGAAGAGAGGGCTGAGCTCCTGTCCTTGGGCCCCACTGCTTTCTGCACGCTGGATTGAAATTTTACTGCTCCTGGCAGCTCTCTTGCCCACAGCACAGGCACATGTACAGATACATATTTCTATATGCACACATAGGAAGAACGTTTAACGGATGTGTGTGCGAATGTGTGTATATTTATATAAACACCTCCCCTTGACACGCACACGCAAACGTGAGATTTCCTCCAAGACACTTCACTAAAGGCCATCCTTGTCCCCACCTTTCACTGTATATTATAGTTCATCCACAAATCACATCTACTAAATGACTAAAGGTTTTCTGCTATTTTTTTTTTTTTTTGTATTCCCCAGATGTCAGGGGATGTCAGTGATATGGCTGCACTACTCAGAATATTGCGGTCCTGTCTCCAGAGTGCCCAAGCAGGGGATTTCTCTCTCCGTCTCCTGTTGTATTCCTGACAGCAAAGTAATTTGCTTATATAGATTCTGGCAACAAGAACAACGCAAAGCCTGGCTGCTTGACAGTGTTGCATTTTTAACTCGAGGTTGAACAACTTCAGTCTGAAGACCTCTGGGATTCCTTTTCCAGGGCTGTTGACTCCTGGGATTTGCTCCAGCGTTGGGTGACTGCGTAGATGTGACCATGCTGGTGCCTTCCCAGGCACAAGGGCTGGTGAAAAGGGTTTTACTGTTGGCTGTGCCCTGGGCTGAGGGCAGAACAGGACCTTTCCTCTGGGCAGGGTCCATGACGCCTTTCTGCTCAGAACCTCATACTGCAGGCATAGTACCCCACACGGGGCCCCCAGAGCTGTTCCCAGAGGAACAAGTCCTGGAATGGCCGAAAGTCCATAGCTATTCTGCAAAGACGTGAGGGCTAGCCACAGGGAGGGAGAGGGATCCCGTGCGTCAACACGCCTGTGAGAAGAGCATGTGTTCTCCAGGTGTGTGAGCGCATCGATGCTCCAGCAGCTAGTACTTGGCCAGGCAGCTGACATGCTGGAAAATGAAGCAAAATCCATCTTGGTGTGTGCAAGTTATGGTTCTGCAAGGCCAAGTGGGCAGAAGAGGGGGCTAAACCTGGGAACAGAGCCCTTGGGGGCAGCTCTGTGAGCAGAGCCCCGTTTGGGGCTGAGTGTGACCCCAGGAGTGGCAGTGTTTCAGCAGGCGGCGCTCCTGCCCCTGCACAGCGCTGACCCCAGCACCCCCGGGATCAATCCTGTCACCCACCTCCGACAGCAGCTGCTTAACCGCACACAGCAACCCGGCACAGCAGTTTCGGCAAGAGAGTGAAGAAGCCTGTAACCAATTGAAACCGCAGGGGGGATTTAGGGAGGCAGAAGGTAATTTCCCGAGCTGGAATATGGCCAGCATACAAGGACTAATATCCTGGCTCTTGGGGAAACAGTCATGGGATCTTTGCTTGCTGAGAGTCATCCTGATCTCTGTTTTAATTCAGATCTGGAAAAAAGGAAAATGAGACAAAGGGAAAAACCCTTCCAAGATGCTAGGGTTTTGGGGCACTGCTTAAAGCTGCCCTCACCACAGGGAAGATCTTCCTGGAGGCGAAGCTGCCAGGCATCCCCAACACAGAGGCCTGGCAGCTGATCCATGCCCCCTTGCCTTGGGGGTCCCCCATGCTCCCAGGTGTGGCCAAGGAGTGCCCTGACTCCCAGGAGGGAAGCAGGGTGCTAATGTCCATCAGTAGCATCACACAAAGTATTACTGTAACCTGCTCATGTTCTTGTGCCAGTGTTTCCCTCTGCTGGGAGGGAGATCTTTGGTATCTGGGTATCTGGGAGGGGTATCTCTGGGAGATACCAGGGAGGCTCAGAAAGGTCTCGTGTCAAAGCAAATTTGGGGATAGAGGGGTGTATGCTAGTACCAAGCAGCCCACACTGCAGCTGTGGAAAGACCTCTTGGTTGTGTCCAAAATTTATGCCAGCAAAAATATGACCTGCTGCAGAAACACCACGCAGGGTAGAAACTCCTGCAGAGGATGGGGTGGGAATAGAGGCAGCTGGTGGCCAGAGGAGCGGCAGTATGGACACTGGAAAATGCTGCTCCCCACACAGCGAGCTCCCTTGCTGTTGGTATCTGCCATGGGGAAAGGATCCCACTCCCTGCTTGGTGCCACAGAGCAGGCAGGAAGGAAAAGCATCCCTGATGCGCTGGGGCAGGTGAGAACAGGCTGCTTTGAGAGCTGGCTGAGCTCCCATCCCCAGCTTTTATGCTGCCGGTTTGGTTAAGTGCTTTGCTCAGGCAGAGCAAGACAACCCCAGCCTGTGCTTGTGTAAAGCCATCTCAGCGAGATGCTGAAGTGCTGGTCTAATGGAAGGTCTAATTCTTAACTTCTGGTTAAGAATTATTGCTATTCTTAGAGCAGCTAGAAAACCTTGAATGTAAGCTATAGGGTACTGTGTCTTTAATCAGTGTCTGCAGCAGGTTAATAGCTAGTGCTCTCCTCACCTTTACAAGTGATCCTTTCAGGCCATTTTTTTCTTATGGGCTCCCTGTGATCTGCCTGCCGGCTGGCAACGACTTCTTGCATCGTCCCCTTGTCTGTTGCTGAGACAGGGCAGGGGATAACAAGCAGCAGCCCATCTCACTGCCCCATACATCACGGCCAAGATCTGTATTCTGACAGTTGCATTTTGTCTCCTATTTTCTGAGCAATGTTCCCTCAGAAAGTCAGGAGACAAAAGTATCCTCAGGTTTGATTGAAGACCCAGGGCAGGCTGGCACATCCTCCAGACCACCTCGAGAGATCTGGTTGCTGGGAGTTTTTGTCTTCCTAAATTCTATCAAGGGAAAGCAAGAAAGCTGCCAGAGCTTTGCTTTGCTGTGTGGTCTCGCTGTCTCACCTGTTCCTACACTTGGGTTCCTGCCTGCTGGCAGCCAGGAATGAAACCAGCCAAGACCTAATGTTAGCAAGCCCTGACCATTGCGTTGTGCATAAAAAGAGTTTGGTCTCTTGTGGTTTGGGTGACTGGGTGACACCCCTCATAGGTGAAACATGGATGGAAAACAGAGTCATCCTTCACTTGAAGCCAGTGGTGAGCCACAGCATGGGTTTGGAGGAAGCAGGGGGGTTTTCAGGAGAAGTAAACCAAAGATCATGCCAGGACCTGTGTATCACTGATGCAGTGGCACATCTCTGAGCAGTGATTTCCCCTAGAGCCACAGCCTGCCCTTGGAGCTCAGAGAAAGATCATTTTGGCTATTATTAATAAAGTTCTTGGTGGCAGCCTCTTGCCCAGCTGTGCCTTCCCTGATGGACCAGCTCTGTGTTACCCAGCCTGGCAGAGAAACCAGCTCCCAATCTTCCCACCATCCCTCCAAGGAAGCTGTGTTTCAGGAGCAGGGGAAGATGCAGCTCCACCATGCTCAGTGGGAGAAGTTGTGTGCACATGTTTGAGAGCAGGCCTGTGCTGGCTGCTTGCAATTCTCTGAGGGTCCTGTGTGTTTGCAAAGGCAGCTCTGTCAATCAATAAAAAGCAATCACAATAATGAAGTATCAACTAGGAAGAAAAGATTTCAAGCTCTACATTGTTGAGGGATTGGGGGTTTTCTTTAAATGAGGCAAGAGAGGCTGGGAAAGCAGAGCCCATCAGGGATGACAAATCTGTTTCTTTTGCATGGGGGAAGTGGCAGGATCGCAGCCCCTCCAACCAGATCCAATGACAAGGGAAAAGCTGAGAGAGGACCCCCTTTCTGCAGACACAAAGGACAAGCCAGTGGCGGCGACTTTCTCTCTGAAAAGTCACGTTTGCCAGGGGAGGCTGTGAAACCCAAGACGTTCCCAAGAGCTTGTTCCCTTCCCGTCCCTCCCAGTCTGGGGAAGGGAATCATTCTGATTTCATTTTTATTATCGTTATTCCCTCCTGGGTGAGTGCTGGGAAAGTGGTGAATTTTGCAGCTGCCCAAGAGTCAGTGGGAAGGGGGATGTAAGGGATGCATGCCAGAGCAAGGGTTCCTTCTCACCTTTTCCCTGCCTTCCCAAGGGGCAAGGCATAACTGAAACCAAAGCATCTCTTGTTGACTTTGCCCTCCAACTCAGTCATCCCCACATACCGTATTTCCCCTTCAGTAGGACCTGTGGGGTAGCTTGTGGCATGTGAAGGCAGCAGTGCCACAACCATGCAGGAGTGTGCTGGCTGCATTGGCAAAGGGATGAGGAAAGGTGTTTACCTTAGCAGCTGTTTAAAAAGCAAGTCATGAGCTGCCTTGTACTGGAGGAGGAGTTGCTGGGAACTCTGGTTAGCAAGACTGGTTAGAGATGGGGAGCTCCCTCTTGTCAGTGCTTGCCAAACTGGCCCATCTTCCCAAGGCAAGGCTGGTCCTAACAGGGCTTTTTTAGTGCCGAGGCAGGTCACTCAAATAATCTTCTGTAATTAAACCTTACACAAATTCTAGCAGTCTTTACCTGAAGCTATGCAGTCTTCAATAGGGCAAAAGTCTTTCCTGCCGTAGCAACCTCAATTAAAAAAAAAATCAATGAGATCTCTACCGGGCAGCCGAAATCTCCACTGATCCATGGAGATAAGGGCTGGATGGGATTGCACGTGGTCTGGGAAGGCCTGAGACAGGGTCTGGGATTACTGTGAAGGGAGGTAGGTCAGTCACACTCTGTTCCATGTCTCTGATGCCAGCTTGTGAGGAATTTTAAGTAGAGCTTTATAGGTATGAATTCATTGCAGCCACAACCCAGATGGATGAGTAAGGTAGAGACAGGGACTCATCCACTGCCAGTTTTGCAGAGGGAGATGCTCAATGTCCTTACGCCTGAACTTTCCTGCAGGGTAGCTAGCTGTAGTAGGGTAGCTTCCTCTAGTCCTAGCACCAGCTTCACCTCCTGCCTCTCCCCCTCCCTCCACCTTGTGCTCACTCTCTTTGCTTTGATTGTACTGATTGCCAGAGAAACACTCGTCGCAGAACACCCAGATTCTGATGGCCTTTGAAGCTACTGATAGCATGAACCATTGCAGTGGCAGGATGGAATAGAAGAGCCATGGGCTGTGGGGTCCTCACCAGTGTCTCCCACATGGATAACAGTCTTGCAGTATAACGTGTGCTGTGGCTCCAAGAGTGGCACATAGAGAACAAAATCCCCCAATTTATTTGATGTTCTAGCAGAGCTGCTTCTTTAAACAGGTGGCAGCACCTTGGGCTTCAATGCTGCAGGCCCTGCGTGGAAGGCAAGCTGCTCCAGTTGGGGACTGGCTGCAACTCTTTCCCTGGCCATGATCACCCAACTCAGTCCAGGGAGTTGTTGCACCTGCCTGCCTCGAGTCTTTGTTCTCTGTCAGCAAAGACCTTGTCTCAGAGACAGGGTCAGCAGCTCCTCTCATCCTCTGTGGGCTTTGTCCTTGCTGGGGAGATGCAGATGTGGAGGGAGAGGTGCCCTCTTGGCAGGATGGGCATAGCTGTACAGGTGCTGTCTGGATGGTATCCGCATGCCTTTCCAGTGGAGAGAAGAAGACAGAAAATACCACCCAATTCTGACTTTCTTTGTGGAGGGAACACTTGCCATTGTTGTCCACCTTTGTCAAATCAAAGGGACATCACTGGCGCTGGAGCTCACCGAGCTTTTAGTAAGCGTCTGAACCAAGAACAGCCCTGGTTTGTTGGGTACTCCTTCCAGTCCAGGAAACAGCCTCCAGCTCGGGCCATAGGGGATGGGAGGAGGAAAAGAGGACAGATTTATTCAGTGAAATTAATGAAGTGGCACTGGGTGTTAATGGCCTATTTACCAACATCTCCTCCTCTGTCTTTCACTTAGCCACAGAAACTGCCCTGCTCTTAGCTGTGCCCATTGTGCTTCCCCCGCCC
>VZRV01006019.1:33880-94387 GCA_013398115.1 Falcunculus frontatus
CCCCGTTTGTTTCAGACTCACAAGGAAGGGCCCCTCTCTAATGGGAATCCCAGAGCCAGACCCCCCCCAGAAGACCTGACTCAGCTTACCTGAGTGTCTCAAGCCTACGTGTTCTCACTCCCACCTTGTCTATACATGCTGGCAGGAAAGATGAAGTTGAACAAACCATTTACACGCCAAGTGGATTAGCCAAATTGTGTTAAGCTCCCACAGGGACGTCCTTGTTCACAGCCTTAATTTGATTTCTCTTTCAAAAGCCCACCAAGCTGAATGTGATTATGGCCTCTTAATCCTGCCTGCATGTGTCCACGTGGGGTTAATGCAGCGTAATAGATGCCCTTTACAAGTGCACGCTGGTGACCATTGCTGCATGGCTAAACCCTCAAGCCCAGATGTTCAGCAGATGTAAACCCAAAGCACAGACTCTGACTGCTACTCTTTGGCCAAAAAGCTGCTCTCACATCTAAAACACGGAAGGGAAACTCCATCTTCTCAAGGCTGAGCAGCAAATCTCTGTCAGAAGCAAGAACCAGTGCTGACACTCAGATCCAGATCAGTTCAACTTCTGCAGTGCTCAACACCCTTGGCGGGTCCAGCCTGTGATCAGAACTTGCATTTTCCTGGAGGTTAGGAAGTGGTACCAGAGTCCCAGCCCCAACAGGAGTGCTGCCCTTCCAGTCTGATCCCCACTTGTCAGCATCTGCAAGCCCCTGCCCAGGGGTGGCTCTGCTGACAGGCAGATTTCTTTTTGAAAGAGCATCACTTTCCTAAGGCAGAAGCTACAACCAAAGTGTCATTGCAGCCAAACAGCAACAGTGGAAATCCATAGAGCTGCTCAGCTAGATATTGCAAAACTGTCTGGCTCTGCCCAGCCAGGCATGGGAGACTGTAAAACACATATGAAGAGATTTAAATCAGTTGCCTTTTACAAATAAGGAACCAAACTGATGTTGCCTTCAAGGAAGGAGGGCCACAAAGGGTAGAGGGAGGCATTCCCCAAATCCATCCTGTGAATCACACTTAAAAACAAATCCATGACTTGGCACAGTAGGATTTTCCCTGTCCAGAGCACCTCTCCTTGTTTTCACAGAAGAAACCACCCCAAGTCATTCACACATTTACAAGGGAGTTTGCCACAGCAAGATGTGCAAGGTGCTCCATTCAGGGAGAGAAACCTGCCACGGTTCAGTCCTATTATCAGCAAGAAAAAATAAGAAACTCAAAGACCTTTTTGTCCAGAGACAAGGGGAATGAAACCACAGGGGGTAATTTCCATAACTCTTCCAGCCACCACTCAGCACACAAACTCTCTTTTCTCAAAGTCAGACTGCCTGCCAGGGGAGCAAATCCATTCCCCTGGTATCTCAGGACTGTATCACATAATCCCCTTAATAAAGCAATCAAGTCCCAGATTAAAAACAGCTAAATCTCTATCCTGCTGAAAGGTTTTTTTCCAGAACATCACTAGGAGGAAACCTCCTTAAAATGTGCTGGTTTTGCTGGACTGACCAAAAATAAAAAATAACACCCCCCCACCANAAAAAAATAACCCCCCCCCCCCCAACAAGTAAACGACAAAACTGTTATTTCCCCATGGAAACTGTTAGGTTTGCCAGAATGATATTTTCCATTAAAAATGTTTTGCTGGAGAATTCCCAACAAGTCAGGCTGCTGCATCACTGATTTTAATCGAATTTAGAAATTCTCGTTTTCCTTTGTTCTTAAACTTATTTTTAGGAGCAGGGATGGTTACAGACCTGTCTGCCTCCTTCACCAGCAATGTAATGTCACCCACCAAGTGACACGTACAAAGAAAGATAGCAATGAAAAACCCAACGTAGCTCTTGCTACAGTCGGTGCTCCCCAGGCAGAGGCATAATCTCTCACAAGGCTGCCTCAGCTCTCAGAGCCCCCTTGATCTCCAGCTGGTTTTTTGGAGATGCTCATTTTCCTAAGCATAGCTCTAACAGTGAGGCTGTGCTGAATTCACAGATAATCAGTACCTAATTGGATTAGGAGCTGATAATATCTTTGACCTTTTTTTAATGGTTTGTCTGGCCTGGCTTTTCTGCAAGGCTGAGGCTTAATTTTAGGCAGGAGTTTTTTCCACAAGTGAAGCGTGACCCTGTTAACCTCTGAATCAGAGAGGTGACCTTCCCTCTCCCCAGCCACTGTGGAGCTGATTGTGAGGTACACACAGGCTTCACAAATCTGTGTACAAACAGACTGAACCTACATACAGAAGTCAGAGTCAGGACCTGATTTGCAGCCAGAGCTGTGCTGATATTGGACTAAATCCTCAGACAGAAATGGTGAGTCAAAGGAGTGTGAAGCTCCTGCGAAGTCGGTGTCCCTGCCAGTGTCAGCTGCACAAGTCACCTCCCCTCACTAGTTCTTCTGTATGCAGTGTGGGGGAAAAGAATCACCAGTGAAACAAAGGATCCGATATTGGACAAAGGACTCAGATATTTGTGAGACAAAGGCACAGGGATGCCTGTGCATTTGTGTGGTTACATCTTGCTCTGACTCACCTAGTGCCATCATTGCAGCTAAGTGTGTGCTCCCACACATGTGGTTCATGCACAGGCCCAGCACAGCTGAGAGCAGAGACAGCATGTTTGAGTTATACCTAGCTCACGCCCATCATACATACACTGTATTTTGGGGCATTGGGATTTAAGGAGACGCAGAGAGCGGGAGGGGAGCATCTGATGAACAGCAGATGTTGGTGATCATTGGATGGAGCTGTTAATTTAACTGGAGTTTATTGAATAGCAATTAGGTGGGGTCTCATTACTGTAGCCAAGTGGCACAAAGATGTGCTGTAAAAACCCAGGAAACAGGGATGTGCACCAGCAGAGTGACAACACTGATGGGGTATTTAGGACCTGGAGCAGTAAATCCTCTCACTTGCCCAGAGGTCCTTCTCCTGGGTGGTGCTGGCTGGAGCTTGGCACCTGAACCCAGCTGCTGGGCGTGTCTCAAGATGGGAGGCTGCAAACACAGTGAAGGGTAGTGAGTGTGTGTACTCAGGGGAGCAGAGGACAGGAGAGAAATGAAGGTCTGAAAACAGTGTCATTGAAGATGTGTGAGTGACAGCCTGGGTAAGACAGCAGTTCTCTAGCTCAGCCAGGGACAGGGATGGAAGCAGGACAAAGGGTAGAAGAAGGGTTTGGAAGTCTGTAAGATGCATCCAGGTGTCCTAACCTGCCAGGGATGGGACAGAGTGTTTTGGTGCTTTGGACAGAGCATTACCCCAAAACAAGCAGCACTACAGCAGGGCAGGTTTCCATTTCATGTGGTAGCCAGAGACCACACATTTAACTGCTGCTTCTCCAGCAAGCTGGGAGTTGTGTTTCACACCTCTGCTATGTAGGGTGGCCCTGACACTGCCAGGGAGGGAAGTCAGTGCCGTGCTCCTGCTGAATGTGGGCGTGAGGTCTGCTAAGCCCATTTCCCAAGAAAGACCCAAAGGCGCTTGCATCAGCACAGCCTGAGCATTTGATGTGGCTTAAACAGTGCAGAGAGGGCAAGAGAGCATTCCTACCCCTGCACAGCCTGACCTGAGCCTTTCAGTGTCCAGTGCAGAGTAAAACCCAAGGAAAGGGTAGAGGTAGGAGAGAAAAGTCCCAGACAGAGCTTGCTTCTAACACAGGAAACACACACAGACACACACAAAACCACATTCACTCTCCTAATGACATGATTATATCTTGCTTCTGTCTTGGGGGAAAAATCAAATGATTCAGGTTCAAACACAAACAAAAAACTTCCACTAATGAACAAATTGCCAAACTAGAGCGCAGCAGGGATTTGGAGGGTTAAAATGTTTGGGATTAATTAACTGATTAATTAAGCCCTCACACCAGCCTTCATCCCTACAGCCCTGCTATTGCATGAGGGATGTGCTGGGAATGTGTGATCCTGTCAGCACGATGCAGGAATGCTGGGGGGAGGGTGCTCAGCAAGGGAATTTTACACACACATTCGTGATTGTGGGGTTAAAGTCGGCTATGCCCTGCAGACCTCGTGTGAGACACCTTCACAACTCTGCTCTGATTGGAGTGGCTGTACATCAGGGCTGCTGGTTGTTTTGGGATCTTAAAAGAAAAACATAGTTTTCAAAAGCCAAAGGGATTTCTCTCCTCTGGGGGCATGGGGCTTCCCTTCGCTGTGCCCTGCTGTGAACGTGACATCAGCCCTGCTCTGCTCAGCAGCCTGTGATTCCCACCGCCTGCCTATCCTGGAAAAAGGGAGCAGTGGGTGTTGCAGTGTGGTCTCAGAGGATGGTAGCTGTGGGGCTTTTTGCACGGGTCTCTAGCCCCATCTCAGTATTTAATGTTCAAAATTGGGTGGGACCCTTCCTTTCATGAATGGCCAATCATACTGCACAGGGGAAAAAAAAAAGGCAGAATGCTCTTAGCTTTTTCTCCCATCCTTCCTGACCCACAAAACAATCAAAGGAAACCTCTCCATGCCATGAGGCCACCTGTCTGATTCCTATGTCCTGACTTGGTAGAAGTCTATCCACTGTTGGTGGATCTGGAGGACTATCTGCTTTCTAGTACAGCCTTCAAGACTTGAAATACTGCTGTACTCAGCACTTCTAACACTTAAGCTGTTTACAACCCATGCTCTTCTCACAATCAGTGGGCTCAGTGTCTGGAAGGGTGCAAACGACCTTCGTTCGTTAAGAAGACCTGGCCTGGGCACTTGTCTTGCAATTTTACAAAGCTGTGCTAGCAGATCTCTTGCCCATCAAGAACAGCTTTGCAACCCTTCCCATCAGAGTAAGGGAGAAAATAAAGAAACTTGCACGGGCCTGCACACACAAGAGTTGATCATGGATCTGCAGCAGATATTTTTATGTAAAGCACAAGCAAAAAATGAGAGTGGTTACAGCAGGGGATAGAGTATGCCCAGGCAGATTAAAATAGCCTGTCTTGGAGATATCCTTCTGAGTGTGGATGACACCAGCTTAGCTTGTCTCACATGTGTTTGTTTTGCACAGCAAAGGAAATGGCAACCGGAGCTCAGCCCACCACTGCTTCACAGCTTCACACTATAAATAAGGCATCGAGCTACTGCACCCACCAAATTCTTCCCTGTCTTCCGGTCTATGGCAGTGTAGTGTCTGGGCTATGTATAGCATCAGCCCCTTTGTGGTATCAGGTGTTTTCTCTAAAGCCCTGGCTCCCAGATTCTGGGATTACATGGTCAGTTCTGGGTTTTTTCTGAGAAAAACAAATCAGATGCCAGAAAGAAAAATTTAAGATTGGAGTCCAAATGCATCTAAATAAACAGAGCTGATGTGTTTTGCTTAAGAACTTCTTATGGAGAAAAATGTGGTTATTCCAGCATCAAAATCCTTCTGAGTAAAATATTTTGATATAGGTTTTTTATTTTCTGATCAGGAGAATCAAAGCAACAATACAAATCATTCCAGCTTCAAATTCCCAGTCTGAGCAGCAGGCTTCATTTTAAAATATGACAAGAAATTTCCTCTTCCCAAGTTACATTTCCAGTGGCAAAAGAGATTTTTCTTTCTGGTGTTTTCACTTTCTAGATTCATGATTTAGCTGCAATCTGCAGTTTGGAGATTTTTTTCTTTTGCTTTCTGACATTTCAACTTTTCCTTCTGATTCCCCACTGAGAATGACTTGGAAACACCAAGATTTCCGGCAAGTGAAAGTTTCTGTTTATTTTCCTGCATTGCCAGGCTGACAAGACAGAGAGTAAACAGAAGTTGCTCCAACATCCTGGCAGAATATCTTGGTTCTGTGTATGAATGCTGATTTTTGGTGCTGGCTGCCTCAAAAACCCTGACTCTGTCCCTAGTGAGCACTGTGAGTGTGTGGAAGTACCACAACAGCTCTCCCTGGGAGCTCTGCGTGCAGAACATCTTGTTGCAAAGGCACAGGGCTGTTCACAGAAGATGAACAATTTCCAGATTGCAAACCCCACAAGTGCCACTATTCATTTGGCACCCACAAAGGAGATTAAACCACGAATGGAAGAAATGTATTTTTCATCAGGTGGCGAAATAGGTGGCACAGGCTGTGAAGTCTGCAACATCCACACTTGAGGTCAGGTGGGCTTACCCAGCAAGATGAGTAATTTCTACTGCTCTCAGAGTGGGGTTCTTCAGCAGCTGAGCTCGCCTGGGCACAGAGCTCTCCCACAGGGCATAGGCCTGACCTCACCTAGAAAGAGAAGACACTTTTTGTCATCGGGTGCTGAGCAGCAGCACTACTTACACGCTTGCTCTGTCCATTCATTCCAGCCATGCCTCTGAGGGTCCTCATAGTCCACACAGAATCACACCAAATTCTTATTCTTCGTGAATTTACTGTGATTGCAGCAGTGCCTGGACAACTCCAGGGAGATGCTGGTTGGACTGCTGGAGCCATTGCATATCTCCAGGGCACCAGACAGGTCAGGATCTAAGAGAAGATGGATGCACAGTGCAGCAAGAAGAAACACAGTGACTCCTGTTTCAGAGGCAGGAGAAATAGAGCAGAAAAAAAGATTAAGGCCTGGGCTCCCCCAGAAAGTTTTGCTGATGAATGTCTGAGTGTATCCATGAACTGGCAAATTCCCTGGCTGTGAGTGAACCAGGCAGCAGGGTCAGGCCTCCCCCTTTGCCATCTCTGGCTCCATTGTCATGGGGAAATACCTGGGTTTAGTACATCCTGGATGGGCACCGAGATGTGAAAACTGCTTTTCGTCCCCACAGCTCTTAATCTGCAACTCCATCTTCCCTGTTGTCCTGGGGAGGGCAGAGCTGAGGGTTTGCTGGTGCTGGTTGGAGGGTGTCCAGCCCCACACAGGCAGTGTGGGTGCCACTCACACTGAAGATGGGGTGCTGGGGACAGAGAAGCTCTCTTCCTCTTGGGGATGCCAGCCAGGATGGCCTGGAGAGCTTGTTGATCCATCAGCCCCATGGTGCATCAGAGAGGGGGTGAAAGGAGGCAGCAGGCTGCATCAGCCGTGAGCTGGACACATGAATCCAGCAAGTGACTGTGCTGATCTGTTTTTGGTTATAGTGGGAATTTACACGGATTGTGAGATGCACCTGTCTGGCAGGAGGTCAGAGCAGACTCCAGAGTATGTTCCAGCACCCTCTGCACGAGGCAAAGCACCCATCCTTCCCAAAGTCACCATCCGAGCCTTTGGGCAGCAGGGATGGCTGCCAGCAGATAGCCCCCAGTGAGGGAGCGCTGTGCCGTGCAGTTTGGGGAGGGAGGAGGGCAGCTCAGGAGCTGGCTCGAGAGGATGCTGCTGCGAGTCAGAGGCAGGATGCTCTGAGCGCGAGGCTGCAGGCAGGGGGGAGCTGCCAGCGCAGCCTCCCGGCGCAGAGCGCTGACGCTTCTTTTTGTTCAGCCTGACAGCGAGCACCTGGTGCCCCACGCGCGGAGCCGGCGGCCGCCCGCGCCCGCAGCGAGCGCAGGCACACACACGCGCTCAGCCCCGCAGCTCGGAATCAATGCAAACATATGCTGCCATTAATGTGAAAATCACTTCTGCAAACATGAGGGTCTCTCTATTCACGGCCTTCCCCTCTCCCTGCAGGGAGGAGGGGGGTCAAGTGCAGACCTTTTATGTGAAATCCCTGAAAGGGACAACGGGGAGAGAGGGGGAGATGGATGAGGCTGATCGTGATAGGGAAAACGGGACAACAGCCCGGACTAACATACAGGAGCTGCTCTCCTGCCATGAACTGTGCTAAATCTGCAGTGTTGCCTTCCTTTCTCTCTAGCCAAACACCTCCCTGGGGCTGCCAGTTTCTCTCTTGCCTATTTCTGATAAATGCAGGAGGAGGCTCTGAAGATTGGTGTGACCGGATGCTGCAATGATGGGTGCTCATAGAGGAACTGAGGGGGTAAATTTCTGAGGGGGTGGCAAGCTCCCCTTGCATGGTTAAAAAAATGCTGATGAGGGGTGCTAGCTAGAGTAGCTGTGGTGACTAGCACTGGAGTATCCAGTCTTCCCCTAAAGCACAGCATGTATTTTGGCCAGCCCTGATGTGCATGGCCTTGTCAACAGAGGCTGGTTATCTGGATGCTGCTGGTTATCTCTGCCTCGTTGCAGTGCTTCAGTCTGCTTGCTGCAGACACTTATAGCAGACTCCTCTCCTCTTTGGGCAAAGTGGCTTCTCTGATGTCCTCTATACCACTGCCTGCCTGCTGTGAAACACCCGGAGCTGCTTTGCCCCGACAGTGGCAGTGTGGACGTGGGTGGGCAGGTTTGGTTCACAAAGCATCAGGGGCCTGTAAAACAGCTGGAAGGGCTCCCTGTGAATCTGAATGAGAAAAGGGAGACAGCTGACGTTAGAAGAACCAAATGGAATTTCTGAACCTCTCAGTTGTTTGTCAAAGGCTTTAGAGCAACACTGTGAGATGTCACTAAAGTGCCTTGCCCCACTCTGCACCCACCTCCCCCACGAGACAGGCTATGTCCCTTGTCTGTCCTGTACAGAAACAGCTTTATGTCAGCAAGACTCTTCTGTGTATCTGCAAAATTCCCACTCTCTTCTGTCCGTGATTGCTGGTCTGATACAAAAAAAAAATCTTCTTCAAAGCTGTATTTTTACTGCTTAGAAAAGCACCACCTTTCTCTTCATTTTGTTTCTCAGCACTGAGCTTTTCTTTGAGGGGGAAAATTTTACTCGCTCAGCTTTATGCCCATCTCAGTCTCATCTCAAAGCACCTGGTACTTTATAGCATCTCCATTTTGTTTTCTTGTGATGTAGACCAAGCACGTGTGCTGAATTCCCCAGCATCTGGCCTTCACCCATATCTATCTGTTGGAAGCTGAATGTATCTCTGATTTGGGAAATCAATCACACTTAATTGAAGGGTGATTGTTTTCACATACGAGCCTGCCACATCACTTTCATCTTTATCACATTCCCTTTCTCTCTGGGTTTTGTGTGACAAGATACTGCAGAGCAGGAGGGAAGAGGTTGCTGACCTTGGACCTGGATATAATTGAAAAAAGGAGGGCAGCATCTTCCTTTCTTTCCTCGGTGGATCAGTTTGCATTTCCTTCAGCTGTCGGACTGAGCACGTGCATGTGCACCCAGAGCCATACTGAACGCAGCCTCACACAGAGCCATGCTGTGATGCTGCACAGCAGAGAAGATGGTACCCAGCATGGCCCAGCATTGCTGTGCCGTGGAGAAGGTCTGGCCCCTCTGTGCACCACAGCAGGGAAGGGGGAATGACACAGCATTGGTCTGATGTGGCAGAGTGTTTTGGGTGCCTGGTGTTTCTGAGTGACTCTGAGAATCCTGAAGAGCAGTCCCAGGGAGATCAGCATGGCTTTTAAATGAGATTTTGGGCAAGTCTATTTTCTGTTCTGTCTTGTGTTTTGCCTGGCCACACTGGAGACTGTCTTGAACCAGGATTCAGTCTTCTTTTACTGCAGCATTATGTTGCACAGCAGGGCTCTGATTTCCTTCAAGAGCTCCCGTAACACAGATGGTGCATGAACAACCCCCCCAGTGGGCCTTTGCAAGGACTTGTGCAGTCCAGTCCCATGTGGCCACCTGTCTTGTCACCCCACTGGGATGTACCAGTCCGAACTGCTGATAAGCTCTCAGCTCACAGAGATGCCTTCCTGCCTGTACCAGCAAGCTGAATTGAAAGCTGCTCCCCAGACTCCAGTTTGAAGGTCTCTATAGTATTGACTTTCTCGCACTTGGAAGTGCCTCATTTATCTTATGCTCTGCATTTGTCTTTCCTGCCACTGTAGTAGTAAGCAACTGAAGCTTGCTGCCAGCTTTTCTCCCTTAATGATATTCCACATATGCAGAGATGGATCTGAATCAGAGCTCTGGAGTCAGTCCCTACTTCCTCACTTTGGAGAAATGTATCTTAATGCAGTATCCTTCCTTTGCAGTTTGTCTTGGGGCTTGGCAGTAAAACAGCCCCAATACCTACCTCTGAAGGCTGTGGTCCAGGGCATGTGTCCAGGTTTTAGACTCATTTGAAGGCTGATTGTGTCAACAGGAAGGCTCCTGCTGTCTCTGACGGCTCTCGGAGTGGGCAGCCTCAACTATCTCCAAATTTGGCTCTTTTCCACTGGGGACAGATTTTTCCCTTCCAGATGTGGGGAGAGCCTTTCCCAGCAAAGACCCAATACAAGCCTTCTACCAGACAGAGGTTCTTTTCTAGATAGCATGGAAGGAATTTTCAGTTCCTTTGGGTGGATGGTGCCCGTTTTTTCTTGTGTACCTTTAGCACAGGCTTCTCTTTCTGACAGGTGCTGATGACTTGCAGCCCAGGCAGACAGGACTGAAAAGGGTAGAAGGACTGGAGTTTGTGTGATGGAACTGTGGGTTTCATTGATTTCTAAATAAAACTTTCATCAAGACACAGAGCCCCACTTCCCTCCCAGTTTTATAAACTCTTGTCAATCTCTGACATAGCTGCCAGGGCAAAAACCCAAAGCTGCTGGCATCACTGAAGGCACGTACAGAAGCAGAGCAATGGGTGGGGAGTTGGATGTCTTCCCTCTGTGGAGAGGAACCAGAGCCCAAGCCCAGTACCCTGCAATGTACCCACTCCCTGGCTTTCCCTCGGGGCCAAGACACCCCACTATGCTGAGCATGCTCTGCGTCCTCCGGGCCTGCTCTTGCCCAGAGGGGATTTGTGTTTGCAATTAACTTTGCGCTGACTCTGTGAGTTACAAATGACCTTTTACAAAGTCACAGTGGAGCTGGGCAAGGAAGAGTGTGATGCTCACCAAGGCTGGGGGTGCATGGGCAGAACTCTGTGCTGGCTCAGGGATTGAATGAGCTCCCTGACGTCTCCTCATGATGGTAGCAGGTCACCATCCTCTCCCACACCTACTTTCTGAAAGCTGACAGGAGTGACTGTAGGGCGCCAGCAGGATAATCTTTTACTGCAAACTGTGTCTTCGGTGGAGCCTTCCCCATCACTGGGAGGTGGTGGACTCCCTCCTCCCAGGGCTAGTGGAGGGGACACAATCTCCCTGCCCAGAAACTGCCGTGTTCTGGAGCAGGAGGATGGAGAAATCAAGCCAAAAGGAATGATCCAAGCATTATTTGCCTCTTGCACAAAATTTGATGAAAACAGATGGAACATTTGCAGGTTTTTATTAAAAAAAAATCAAAGCCCAAAAATTTGAAAGCAATCTTGTATTTGCTATTAGTCTTTTCAGGCTTTGTTTTTCCCTCCTGGCAAAAAATAATTGACGACATTTTCCATCACCAAAAAAAATCCACGGCCGAGAATTAAGTATAAAGTCTTCTGTGTTGAGCAGAGATGAAAGGAAGGAGAAACCCTTCACATTCTCTTGGCTTAGTCCAAGAGGGATTGGAGATCACCTGCTGAGAGTCTGTCTCTCTGTCTAGCATCCAGAGGGAGCAGAGACTCTCCAGAGCACTCTGAGTTGTTGCTGTGCCTCACTGAGGTGGCAAAGCTTTTCCTTTGTGTGCATAAGGAGTATCTGCCATTTTAGCTGGCGCCTGGGAGTCCAGAATGGCCTGAGCAGCCTTTTCTGGCTGGCAGAGGGAGCCACTGGAGCTTTCAGGGAGGACCATCTGTGCTGGAGAAAGGGAGACATCATAGCAGGGATGTATGGGGCAGTGGACCACAGGGTGTCCTGGGGATGACCACAGGATGTCCTGGGGACATCCCCAGGAGAACGAGCAGCACTGCAGTGGCCAGAGCATCTTGTCCTTGGAAACCTCTTTACCTGCAAGAGTCAAGAGACTGGAGCCAAATACCTTCACTCTCATCCATCAGCAGGGATGGAGGAGCCCATGGCCTCCCTCCTCCTTCTTCCACTGGCATTTGATTCAGACATACACTAAAAAAGGAGCTGTCGGTTAAAGTAAGAGCTGCTTTTCCAGCTCCCAGAGGACCCCCCTGGTGTGACCTGCAAGGTGTTGCAATCCCTCTCTGCCACTGGCCTGCCTGGTTTTTGTCACACATGCACACACCTTCCTCCCCCTTCCACAGTGCTTATCACAAGCGTTTTGGTAGAACTGCCCCTGTCATATAAATCTAAACATAATTCTCTCTTTCCTGTTAAGCTAAAGAAAATAAACGTGTAGGGCTGTTACTGGAAGCCAAGCTGTAGGACTGCCCTAAATTCTCTTCTTATTGAGTCTGGGCTGAAAATCACTCAATTCTGCTGAGGACACACATCTATGCTTGCACACACAGGGAGGGAAGGTGGGAGGGGGGAGGGAGAGAAAGAGAGAGAGAGAAAGAGAGAGGGAGAGAGAGAGAGAGAGGACACGGTGTGTATAAATATCTCCAGCTCTCTAGATAGTCGGCAGATTTATTCCGCTGCCAAGCCTGCAGAAAATTGACTTGTTTCATGGAGGCAGGCTATTGACACATTACCGCAAGGAGGGTTAGGAGAGAAAGCGGTGCGGCTGGCGCCCCTCTATTATACGATAATGTAATCAGCATTGTGGGAAATGACTGTGGGTAAAATGGCATCGCTGACATTTATATTAGAGGATATTGATGGCAGGAACTGTGACCACATCTATCGTACCTCCCGTTTGCCAGGATTGACACAGACGGCTCTTGTTGGCTGGATTTCCTCTCTTTCTCTCTCTCTCTCCTTCCTCTTAGCTCCGTTGCTCGCTGCTGTCACTGCAGATAGATAATTGAAAAATGGATCTCACCTTTCCAGCAAACAGGAGTGGTTCAGGCAATTACTGCAGAGGTTATCTACTCAATCTCGAGGCCTCTTCTCAGAGAGAGATTCAGAGGAAATTGGATTTTACATGGATGTTTTATTCTGCAAGGGCTTTAGTATAAACAGAGGCAAGGAGACACCAGCAGACTGGATGGGTGAGAATCACATGCAGAGGGGTAGGGTGAGGTTTTGACAGGAGGGCTTGGCTGTAGATACGGTGGTAATACCATGTGGCAGTCCTCTGCAGAATTTCTGATCTCAATTTTTTTTGAGGTTGCTATTGGTTCTTCTTTTCACGTTTTGCAGTTTTTTTAAGGTGGAGGCTAAGAGAGGCTATGACCACCTGCAGCCATTTGGCTACATTTTGCCCCTGGAATTTTAAAATTAAAGCGAGTCGTTCCCAAAGGAAAGAAAGGCAAAGAGAGAGCAAAATGCTCGGACGATGAGAGGGCAGAGGAGAGCAAGCTGTATTAAAAGAGCTCAGAAAAAGTCTGGCTCTGAAAGGAGAGGAATTTCTCCCAGGCAAGGAATATTACCCATAGGCCTGTTCCCCATGAGCATCCTTGAAGAGCATTGCATCTTGAGGTGTGCAGTTATATGAGAGGCAAAAATATAACCGTGGTCCTTTCATACATGCTGCAATGCCAGGCTTTGTGCTGAGCTTGGTGGCAATCCATCCCTTCAAAGCAACTTGCAGCTGGTATCCTTGCCCTCAGAAACTGCTGAGCCGGGGAGGCCAGAGAAGCACCTTGAGGATCTTGGTGACCTTGACAGTTTCAGTGAGCACACAGGAAGGCTGTGGGGTGGCCCTCAGAAAGGTTTGGCAGACATGCCTGATCAGGGACCACTTTCCCAAGAACAGCAGGGTAAAGTAGGGTCTGCCAGGGAGTACTTGGGAAAAGCTCATTCCCCACTTAGGGAATTCACCCATCTTTTCATGTTTTCTATTACCTTTTCGTAGGTAATATATAACATGTGGGGTGTTTGCATATGTGGGTAAATGCTCATGCACGTGGGTAAGAGCAAAGGTCCTTGCACCATCCGACTGGTTTTACTCCCAGCCAGTGCGGGATGCATGGGAGCACAGCTTTGCACAAACAGCTCTTAAAGTGTTATCCCAGATGGAAGCAGCAGGGATGGTTTTGCAGGAGAAGAAATTCAGCACAGCATTAGACAGTCTCATCAGCCCCTTGCTGTCCCCAGCAGAGATCCGTGACATCCATGGGTGCTGCTCTGCAGCCCTGGGTCTCCGCACCCTGCCATGTGCTGCAGTCCCGCTGTCCATCACCAGCTTTTTCGCACTCTCCTCTGTCTGTCCCCTGATGTCAGTGCTGGAGGTGCTCATCTCTCTGGCTGATCAAATCATTTCTGACGTGCACAGTGGCAGACTCTTCCTCGCTGAAAGTCTGTCTCCAGGGTCCTAGGTGAGGTCCTGCTCTCTCTTCCCCAGGCAGTGAGAAGGCAGAGATGCGGGAGGGCAGTGAGGAGGCATAGGATGGGCTCCCCCAGCCCTCACACCTCTTCTCTCCATGATGCTGGAAGCCAGAGGGTCCCCATAGCCTCTTGCCTATTCTGGCAGTGAATGCAGTGCTGGAGATTAAGCCAAATGGCTTTGAATGAGCAACAAAATCCACATTTTCAAGTGAAAGAAGAGATGAGCTGCTGGAGCTCAAGCCTAAGGCAGGGATGGCTGTTATGTTCCTAGAGATCCCTGAGTCTGGGAGGGATGTTTTTCGGGAAGCTGAGCACAAGTGATATGGCTGATCCTAACCCAAAATCTCCCAGCACTGAGCTGGCAGGCTGGGATGGGGAGAGGAGGTCCAGGACAAGTAAGGCTTTGTGTTTGCCCTCGTCCTGCATCAGTCTTGGGCTTCCAGTGGTGGCCATGAGAAAAAGTCTGGCCTCCTGAAACAGGACCCCAAAGCACAGTCATCCAGGTTCTGTAGAAAGAGGCGGTCAAGCTCTCTGAAAATGGTTCATTAAAATAAAAAGATGCACAGGGTCAAGCCTGTGGAGTTCAAATTTTCATCTTGATTTTTGCACATCTTTTTCAAGTAAAGGAAATTCTGAGAGATGTGACCCTAACCTGCATCTTTTGAAGAATGACAAAAATCTGCTTTTTGAGCTGCAAATGATAGACCAAAAGAAGGAGAGAAGAGGAAGAAGTTTTAAAAATCAGCAGCAAAAAATTTCAAATCACAGTGAAATAACACGTTGGCTTTATTTCCTTCAGAATTTTTTCATTTAAAGAAAAAGGCAATGAAACGCTGCTGAAATGACATTTTTGACAAAGTGCCATTTTTCAGCATGACCTCTTGGACCCACTCACACCAGTGCTGCTAACTAGTTCTGCATTCATCAAAGCCTGCAGGAGCAGGGGGCAGAGCATCGTGTGCTGATGAGCACAAATGCCTTGGATTTTCAGCACACATGCCTCAAATTTTTTCCACCACCATCTCCTGGGTCTAAGTTCCAGAGCAGTTTTCACTGAAGATGGTTCAGGCTGGGCTATTGGTATCTGTGACTTTGAGGCCACAGAAGAAAACGAGGTGGCTCAAAGAGTCTTCCTAGTCATCAAGAACCTTCTCTTGTGGATGTGATTTACTCCTGGGCATTGCTGGTTCCTGACAGGCTTGTGCTGACACAGCTCTGGAAGGGAACATGGCTTGAAAAGGACAGTGAGCTTTCCATCTCTGAGCTGTCAGTCTCAGTGGACAACCCCAAGCTAGCACATAAAGAAATGCCTCCTGTAGGATGCCAGAGTGAGGCTGTGCTGAGTCACACAGAGGAGACAGCAAGGCTCCTGCTTTCTCTGCTTTCGAAACCAGGAGCACATGGTGCCCAGAGCAGCATGAGAGGCCGCACTGCTGCCGAAGGTCTTTGTGATTGACCACAGTAGGTTCTGAACACTGCAAGAAGTCCCCTAATACCTCTAAAAGCCTAGTGGTTGAGCTGGGTGTCCTGGTACACCATCTCCTCTATAACCCCTGTAATTGCCCTGAATATGGTATTTGCTTTCATTGCTTGTCCTAGATTGCAGTGGACTGTTATTGCCTACTCATAAATAGCTGCTGTGTTCCACCTTGGAGGAGACTGCATGCCACAGAAGTGGTGAGAAGGCTTTGCTGCTCTCTAAATAAGCTTTCTTGAAGTGGGATGGATGCCATGAGACTTAATTTCCTTTAAAAGCTTCGAGCTCCTTGGATGGAGGAGTCCAATATTATTTTATTAGCATTAGCACAATTGTTAGTGGTATTACTAATATCAATCTTATTATAGACATAATATCTGGTGAGGATCAGAAATTATGAAGCTTGACAAGCTGACTGAAATACTGGGTCTCAGGCCACATTTCCCTGGTGGGCACATAGTGATTGTCCACCAACGATCCCAGGCCCACCGTAGGAGAGGAAATAAGCCCCGGAGATCTTGTAAAATGCAAGACACAAGCATGTTGTTCCTTTAGTTAGTTTTCCTTGGTATTACCCTACTGTGGTGAGATATCCACCTTGGATCAGGGTCCTGCCTGTCTCTCCAGCCCCAGAGCAAAAAAGAATTGTCTTCAAATTGCTCCCAGCCCTGATTTAGAGATGTTTAAAAGGTCCTCAGCTGTTGTTTAGCCTTTTCCCATGTCCTTGCCCTGGCCATGCCACCCTTCATTCCCAAACAGAGCATCTTTTGAGCTTTGCTCTCTTCACTTCTCTTGGTATGCACCCGTGGGCAGGAGGAAGGTGGGAAGGATTCATGGCATTGATCAATAACTCTTTCCTGTCCAGCCAGGAACCCAACCCGCTCAACTTTATTGCTGCAACCAGATCCCGGCTCGAGGGATGTTACGACAACCAGCCTGGGCCGTGGGGACCAGAAGAACAAATACCTCCCTAACAGGCATGACTTCAGCCAGCACATGCTCCGCTGCCCGGATAGCTCCTCTGACAGAGGAAGCCCCGGTGAGGATTTACAAGTCCCAACCGCTTCCTGAAATCACCAGTCTTGCTTGTTATCTCGCCCTCCCATCACCTGCAGGGTCCGGATACTGTTTGAAGGGAAAGGAGAGCCCTGAGAAGGAAGAGGAGGAGGTGTGCGAGTCCTGGTGATCTGGCCATTAGGCTGGGGGATGGCAATGGACCCTGAAGATGAAATATCTGAGCACTCTGGCTCAGTCTTTTTATTACCTGCAATGGAAAATGAGTGCCAGCTGCAAATCAGGGATTTCAACAGCCTCTCTGAAGGCACGTCAAGCATTTTATGGCTGGAAATACATTTAGGGTTTATTATGGGCTGTCCACTGATCTTTCCTGCATGCATGCAGTGGCTGAACCCTGTTCCCACCCTGCCTTTCGATGGGAAGGGGTCCCCACAAATTGATCGGTTTTCGGATGGCAAATTGATTGGTTCCATCTGCTGCTTCTCTACTTTCTTGCTCCTGAGCAAGGATTTAACCTCACATTGAGACAGGCTGGAAGCTGATTTGGAGGACAGCCTCAGCCTGCAGTGGGATCCAGCATTTGTTGCAGACCTGTCAAATGTCACACAGAGCAACACTTGCCCCATGGGTACCTCTGCAGCAGGAGCAGGCTCTCCCCTTCCCAGTACTCTGCCACCACCTCCTCATATTCCAGCACTCGACGTGTGTAAACTCCACACCTTCATGAGAGGAGCACCCCAAACATCCTGTCCCATGCTGGGGTCTTGGGAAAGTGAGCTGAGTAATGGGAACTGGACCACTTGGAGGTGGGAAGTGGCGCAGACAGGATGTAGCAACACAGCTTCGCAAACCTCCTCCTCTAAAGGAGCCTGGGCACAGCCTGGGCTCTTGGACAAAACCTCTTTTGGCTTCATTTCTAGACATGCTACAGCCATGTCTCCATTGTACCATGCAAACCTCAACCATCCAAGTCCTTCTCTTTAACTGAGTGTCTAATGGCTCCTTTCAATCTCTTTTTTGGCCTCTGCTCTTCCTGTTATACTAACATCACATTTTCAAACTTTCTCTACCAAATAATGAAGGGAAATTTCCCTCCAATGTCCTGGTGTTAAGAATTTGGATCTTGAAGGCCTGCAGAAAGTCATCACCACTGGCGATAAAACAGGAGAAAGAACAAAGGAAGGAAACAGGGAGGACCACTGGAGTAAACCTGAGGAGCTGTGGGGAAGGTCAAGGTCTGCTGTCTTGTCACCCCCGGGAGAACAGGGTTGCAAGGTCTCAAACGGAAGAACCACAGTCCAAAAGCAAGCTGGGAACAATGGGGCTGTAAATCAGTTCTTGCCCACTGCTGTGACAGCTGCCTTGGCCTGAGCCGTGGCTGACATCTTGCCTGATGCCATGGCGACCATTCTGGCCTGCGCCATGGCCGTCACCTTGGCTAACCCACCCCAACTGGCCACTGAGTCTACAAGCACATCCCCCCACCATTTCATATCTGAATTCTCTGTGGGAATGGTGAGTCCTGCATTAAACTCACGTTGCCCATGGCCTCATCAGTAAGGAAGGGCTGTATCACCCCATGGTGCCTTGGCTCTGGGTGTTGCTTGCTTGGCAGCCATTCTCTCTGGACATGAGGAGCAACATTTCGGTGTCCAGCCGGGGATCCCAGCGTAGATGCCCATCCCCTTGTTTACTCCTGCTACCATCTGCTGGAAGGAATCAGCCTGTGCGCTTGCCTGCCGCATGGAAACTCTGTCGGGAGCCATAACGGGGACAGCACAAGGACGAGTGCAGCGCTGGGGTGAATCTTCCCATGGACAGGACAAGGACAAGGGCAGTGCTGGGGTGAATCTGCCCATGGACAGCACAAGGACAAGGGCAGTGCTGGGGTGAATCTGCCCATGGACAGGACAAGGACAAAGGCAGTGCTGGGGTGAATCTGCCCATGGACAGGACAAGGACAAGGGCAGTGCTGGGGTGAATCTGCCTGCTCTCTGCCTTCCCACCCTGTGTTCAGGGGGACCAGGACACTCATGTATCTCTCCTAGCACTGTTCAAAGACTGCAGTTAAGGAGGCTTCCTTGACTCTGACACCATCGTGCTGCACAGCCTGGCACAAGGCATCGGTTTGGTCTGTACTTCAGTTTCGCTGTTGCTATTTAAAACACAAACCCTTGGTGTGGCTCAGTCCCCTCCATTTGACTTACTGTGACTACAAACACTGTCCCTTCCTAGACAGATGCCATCAGCTTCACCATGTTCCCATCCCTTCTCCCCACCATTCCCAAAACATTTCCCATTGAGCAGCACTCCCCTGTCACAGAAACACAGCCACACCTCGAATGGGGCAAGAGGCCTGCTCATCTGTGACCATCTGGGGAAAAAAACAGTGCTGAAAGCCAAAATACCTGCTCAACACACTCTCCTGTGCAAGCAGGGCTGGGGACCAAAGACAGTCAGTACCAGGCTGGAAGCTTCTATATTTTTGTTATGGGTTGTTGAACAAACCACACAGTTTTACCCCACAGGGTATCATAAATAAGCAATGAAAAAGCAGAGAAGTGAAAAAGGAAAAGTATTTGCCTACAAAAATACACTACAAAGCAAATGAATCAGAAGGACGTGGACTGAACTGTGCAGGGCCTGCTATGTCTAAAAGCAAAGCTTTTATAAGGTAGGGAAAGTGATTTAAGAGTCTGCAGGTAAACATGGTCTGCCACGTATTGTTCTGGGGAAAAGTGGCAGAATAAATATGCAAATCCTTCTTATGTGACAGCCAGAATGGTGGAAATGATTATGAAATAGACCTGAAGAAGTCTGATTAATAATTTATCCTCAAATGGAAGTTGATTCTTGGCTGAACAGCAAGGATAATAAGGCTGAGGAATCAATAAGAGCATTTACAACTCTGTAAAATGCGTTTACAAGTACAAAAAGATGGGTTGCTTTGTGGCCATGCCTTGCATGAGCTAGGAGAGAGGGAAGGGAGAGCACGCAACAGTGACTGCAGCATCGGCCACACAGACAAATCTGGAGAGGGAGCTGAGCGTCGTCTCTGGATCGTTACTGCTACCTGAATCATTCTCCACCATTAACACATGTCCTGACAGCCCATGGAGGACACATTAATTAAGCTCAGTCACTTACGAAGGTTCACATAACGAATGCGGTGTTGATAGAGCAGTTCAGTGGTACCTTCAGCCAGAATGTGGCTGTCCTCAGGGACACAGAGTGAAAGTGACTGCCTGGACACTATGCCCTTGGGTGGCCTGTGCACATCTGGCCTAGCTGATCCCCCTCTTCACCACACCTGTACCACAGCACTCATTGGTAGGCAACTCACCCTGCTCTCACAGAGAAAGAAGTGACCATCAGCAACCTCCTTTGATGTAAACTCTTAAAACTTTGTGCCACAGATTTCTAACGACGTCCTCGGTGAGATCCATGGGGCAGCTGGAGGTTCATTGCTCGTCCGCCACACCTTCCCTGGGCAGCTGAGGAATGGGTGCCTTAATAGCAGCCCTGCTCTGTGAAGTGACCAAACTGGAGGTGTTTTTACATGGCCTGATGCAGAGCTGTAAGCAGGCACCTCTGCCTCGAGGCACATGGGAAGGATGGGGTCTCTCAGCTTGGCTCCAGACTCTGTGACCCTGGAAGGGACATGAATCCATGACATGTAATTGTCACAAACGTCTTCCAGCCTGTGGTCCATGGGTTCCCAAAATGTCCCTGGAAAACGAGAAAAAAAAGCCAGTGGGGCTGCAAATAACCAAAATCCACACTGCCCCTGGCAAATTATTCTTTGTGATGTCTTCTATAATGAAAACGGTGACATTTTGGGGGAGCAGAGGGAGGTGAGAAGGCAGCTCCCACTGGGGATGTGCCTGATACTGAGACCCTCCCTGCCTTCGGCAGAGAGTTCAGATAATAGATTTGCACAGATTTCCTCTTAGTGCTGCTCCTCCCCTGAGGGCGTTGGCAGAGCGTCTCCAGCGCCTGGATGGCACGGTCTGTCCCAGCCGAATGATTCGACAGTGGGAATATGAAGGGAGAAATGTAAGGCTGAAGGGACCCTGACAGACAATCTTGCAAGACAGCTCTCACCAAACCCTCCCAACAGATGGGTGTCCAACCTGCTTGTAAATATTGCCAGTGAAAGAGGCTCCATCCCTTCCCGACAGCTTGTTCCAGGGTTTGTGTGTGCTCAGAGCTGGAGGAGTTTCCTGACATCTGACCTGAACCATGTCTGCTGCAAATGGGGCCTTGCTCTCCTTATCTTGTCCCCATGCTGAATATGGAGAGCAATTCATTCTTATCCTTCCATAAAAACCTTATATACAGAAATATATTTTACTTGCTCCCCTCTGGTCCTTTCTTTTTCTGGACAAAATAAGCCCAGTTCCTTCAATTTTCCTTCCAAGGTCAGACTTCCAGCATTTATCTTTGTTACAGTGTGGTGCCAGGAGTGGCACACAGTGCTCTGGATGTCCCACCTGCTGAGAGCAAAGAGGAATAGCAAGCTCCAGGGTCACTCCTGGTCTTCCCCCGCACAGGGCATCAGTGAGACCTCATGAGAAATGGAGAAGGGCTACAAGGATGGTCAGAGGGCTGACTCTGTCAAGTGTGAGCTGGGAGCCTTCAGCTGGTGAAAGACTAGAGGCAGGCTAGGTGATAAAGGTGAATGTTATTGAACAGGTAAATAAGGAATGACTATTCACTGTTTCTTTCAATGTAAGAACCAAGGCTGCCAGGTGAAAGCAGCACGAGAACAAACGGAAAGATAAACTCTTTGTGCTGTGTACAACTAACCTGTGTACAACTTGCCTTGGGATATGTGGAGACTACCTGTTTGAAGAAATTAAAGAATGAACTAAAAAAAGTTATTGGGAAAAAATCCGCAACAGTTGCTGTTAAATACAAAGCCACAATGTCTGACTGAGGAAGTCCCCCATTAAAGATCACCGAAGACTGAGAAACTATTCTGAAGAAACATCGTAGCACATCAACACCCTTCTCACACATTAGGTATCCTCTCAGACATGGTGCAGGACTGCATGGACCTTATATATGACCCGATCAGGCCTTCTCGTGTTCTGGCTCCCACCATGCCTTTGTTGAGCATCCTAGAACTCTGGTTACTTTAGCGAACAACAGGGCTTGCTAAAAAATGGGTTCAGCATCAGCTGTCAGAAGGGCACCTTGGCTGTCTCAGTCATCTGGAGTCTCTCGATAGCTAAAGAGAGGAAACCCGAGGAACATGAAGAAAGAGAGAAAAAAAGGGCATCAGTGAGTCTTGCAGCAACTCACACGAGAGCAGACCAAACTTCCTGGTCCTATTTAGGAGTTTGTCCTGTAGCATAATACACTGTGATCCTGAAAACATTGCTCAGCTGAAAGCGCCTGCTGGGCTCACATGGGACACTGAGGCGGGGGGATGCTGACCTGCCTCACAGCCTTGTGCAGCCACAGCTTCCTTTAAGTCTCTGCCCCTGGGCTTAAGTCAGTTTACAGTAAGATTTCACACATCCCATCCCAGCCAGGTGTGAGATCAATTTACTGTCTGGAGCAAAGGTCAAGCATCCTGAAGGGTGAGGGCCAATGCAAAGCAGTGTCTTGGCCCATCTAGGCTGAAGCTGTCGGCAGCCATGGCCTTTGTGTCTGTAATTTAAACCTGAACAGACAAAAAGACCAAACTTTGTTTGGAAACTCTCACTCTTTTTCACTTCTATCAAGTTTGGTACTGGAGTACTCAAGAGTAGGAGATCTCTCTTGATATTAAAGTCCTTATGGCGTGGTTTGAAAGATGGATTGAAAGATGCCTTTGGCTTCTTTCTTTCTCAAAGATCCAGAGCAGGGCTGCTGAGGAGAACATGAGTTTTTGCTCTGTTCTAGAGCCCAGCATGTGCCTGGTGGTCTCTCTGGTTCTTTCCTTAGTAAAGATCACAGATTACTTTATCCAGTGCTGGGACAGGGCACAGGCTGTCTCCGGGTTCTCCATCTACACACATCTCCACCTCCAGGGTGCTCAAAAACATTGAGGATGATATTTCCTGCGGGAGACAGTGTGTAGCTTCTCTTATGGGGGCTGATGGCACTAGTAGGAAGAAGAGAGCAATTACTTAGATTAGCAAGGCCCCAACACATGGACTGACAGGAAGGGTGGGCACATTCGTGGGTTTTCAATGCTTTATTTATTTTTATAATCCTCCTGTTTCCTACCTCCCCCTCCATGGTGTCTTGGAAGTCAAGACTGACACCTGCCAGGATATGAGAAGTCCAGACAAAATCGGAATGATCCTCTCCAAAGCTGGAGTGGAGGGGAACTTTTTTCAGCCCCCACAGAGATCAAAGAGCCAGCTGGGTCTGGGGTTGCAGAGCTGGGCAATTCCCAGGTGCAGGAGACTGGCAAGGTGTCAGTCATGTCCCCCTGCACATGCTCCTGCAGATGCTCAGCATATGACTTTGGGGCAGCTGGTGGCAGCTAAACCTTGGCCCGCACACCCCCTTCCTTGAGAAGCATGACGGAAGGGATTAAGTGGCTTGTAAGGTGACACGGGTTTGACCAGCTCTCAGTGGTGTGGTGGGAGGGGAGATGCTGAAGTGGCTTTCCATCTCTGCTCCCGGTCTCCTGTCCAGTCACTACCCAAGCCCAGAAGTCTGTCCTCCTGCTGGGGGAACAGCAGCTCCTATATCTGTCACCCACTTTTCAGACCTTAACTCTATGCCCTTTCTCTTTAGTGGGGAAGGATTTGTCCCTCCAATTTCTTCTCTATGTCCTAAGCAGTGACATTCCCAGTGGACTGTCTCCAGGAGTCTCTGGAGGTGCAGAGGATGAAAGGGGGCAAGTAGATGCTGTTCAAGCACAGATGTGACAATTTGATGGGATGGACTCTGCAGATCCCTGTCTCCTTCCTGTCCTTGCAGACCTGTGGCAAGGCTTCAGCATCGCTCAGAAGATGAGGAATGATTTGCGGCACAAAACTGCTGCTGCATTCATCCATGTGTCTGCTCCACTGCAGGGACACAGGAGCCAGACATATCCAAGCGGCTCAGCTCCCACAAGCAGATTAACCACTGCACACGCCAGCACAGGGAGCTTCCCAAGGGCTTGAGGACAGATGTTGCCTGGCTGTTAGGGAGGGAAGTCTCTGAATGCAGCCCTGTGCTGAAGGTGTGAACTTCACTGATTTTGATCACCTCTTCCTCACCACGGGTCAGTTCTACCATGGTCATTTTTCCCCCACAAGGCACAAAGAAATGTTGTGGGACCCCAACACCATTGGCAGACACCAAAGAAAGAGCTGTGCCACGTGGAGAGCTCTTCCTCCAAGCACAGGTGGCTCCAGAATCTCCCTGTAATCCCCCTGCTCTGCCCTCTCCTTCTTCCTGCCCTCGGCCAACCCCATGGGCAGGCATTCCTGGGTGACTTCTGTGCTCCACAGTGGACCAACTCTTGCAATCCCCACTCCTGCTGCCAGACATAGGATGCCAGCACATGGGTCTTGCTGGCAGGGTCCTAACAGCCATAGGGAGCAGGATGAGCAACTCCTGGGATATTCCTGTATTACTATATGCGCTGTCAGCTTTGTTATTCCTCTGCAGCCTTCCCACCCTCCAGGGACACCCAGACTTTGTGTAACACAGATTCCTCTCATAGGGAGGCACCAGAGAGCAGGGAATAAATTTATAAGATTAGTTCACGTGGTCAGGGCTGCAGCTGAACAGATTTTTTCCATCTAATTAGTTCACATCCCTGCAGCACCTACAGACCCCACTGCGGTCAGGCACTCTGCACCTAATCAGTGGATCTTCAGAAGACCTGCTGAGTTTTACAGGAAGAAGAAACACTTTTGATTGTCCAGTCTTCTCTGCTGGCTCAGGGGCAGTTGTTGAGCTTTCCTTTCCTATGGCAGGTGATGTCAGATCAGGTGTTGGAGCACAGAGCAAGGCACGGGGATACTGCTGGCATGGAGACTCTCTCTCGTGGTCCCCATGGGCTTTGTTTACCTCCTGTATCCCTCCAGTCTCCTTCCCGATCCAGGAGACTGTATGTCAGGCATGGCTGTGTCAGCAGTAGGGATCAAAAAGCAGGGGACACACTCAGTGCTGTGCACAAGTGATTTCCAGACTGGCTGCAGGGAAGGAGACATGGCTGTACACTTAATCTTCGAGGCATGACAGCGTGGCACTGCCCTGTAACAGGGATTTCCCTTCACTGTGAGAGCCCACTGGTGACGGCTTAATCCAAGAGAGGTGAAAAGGCTCTTAACTGGCATTGGTAGTGGAAAAAACCTCATCCTTAAGTGGCATCTCTAGTGGAAAATATTGCATCTCCAGAGTGGAAAAAATCCAGGCCAGTTCCTCTGGGGAAGAAAGCTCGGAGAATAAGGCTCTGTCTAAATATATATCTCTCTCCGCGAAGGTCCCACAGCAGTCTCAAGGCTGTCCTGACGTGATGGAGGAGCCGGAGGCAGAGGGTGCAATACAGACCTGGTAACATTAGAGGGAGCTTTGGGAAGGGGCCTGGGAAGAGTAGGAAACAATAACTAGATGTAAATTACATTTTGTGAGTTTGTTTAAATAAGGGATCCAGTTTAATCCCATCGACTGTTTGCTTAGTGTACAGCTGAAAATTAGCATCAACAATTTTATGCACACTAATAAATTTAAGCCATTACTCTCTCCATCTGCAGCTTCATTCATATAGTTTAAGAATCAAAGTGATTTCCCTGTAAATTCCTAAGCCTCAGTAATTTACTCCAAAGAATGTAAATAGAAAGAGCCTGAAGGCCCAGAGAGACAGTCTTACAAGCCCTCCCTCCCCTCCCTCCTCTTCTTACTCATCTCAGGTGAAGATGATGGGAGATGTCCAGTTTGGTGAGTGAACGTGGATACCACACTGCGGTCCCTGACTGCCCACTGGTGTTATCCTGCATCTGGACACAGAGCACATCAGCTAGGGAAAGGGAGCCCTGCACATTGGGATGCTTGGTGTGGGTATAGCACCATGCTCCGAGGCGGCTGCGAGGAAATCAATCATCTTTTATTGTTCTTCGCTCCTCCGGTCGGGGTGGAACATTCCTCCTAAAGAGAAACTTGTTATCCTCCCCGGCAGCGTCCCTGCCGAATTCCTGGCATCAGCAGCTATAAATAACCCCCTGTAGATGAGAACAGCATGTGGGCAAGGCTCCCAGGGACTGCAGGCAGCACAGGATCCATCCTACACACACACTGGGCCCTGCCATCAAACCCCCAGGAGAGCTTTCCAGCCGGCTGGGGAGGTTGTTCCCCCATTCTTCACTTAAAAGCCAAGGCAAAAGAGGCAAAAGACTGCAAGGAAACCAGCTGGCTGGGAATTCTCACTCCAGGGTTTTGGGCTAGGCCTGTCCAGCTGGGGCAGAGACAAAGTTAGGATAATGTTCTATATCTTTATGAGTTTTACAGTCTGAGGCCTTGAAATGTGGTTGGAATTAAGATGAGAAAGTCTTGCTTTTTTTCCTGAGAACCGAAGAAATATCCCATCCCCAAGTCAGAATAAAACCCACCAACAGTCACAGCAGCCCCCTTCCCATCCCCAGAACTCTGTGGTCAGGAACCTGGATGAATATTTTTGTATGTGCCACTTTGAACCACTGGCTTTCAGTTTCCAACATTTCATCAAACTGCTTTACAGCGTAAATGTAAAAGCTCATTTTAAGCAGAAAACATCTACTTTTTTAAATTGTGGAGCCTGTAAACTGTTTGTAAAATATTTCCCCTTTTTTTTTTTTAAATAAAATAGGAAACATGTCTAAACCAATCCATTGAACAGTTAAGCTTGAGCAAATTAAAAGATAAAAATTAATAAATCACTATTCTGCTTAGGCAAGGTGTCTATATTTTACAGCCAAGGAATTGGTGGATTATACAAGAGGTCTAGCACAGAGCAAGGGCATTTTTGGAGGAAACTAGGGGTGGCAAACTAAAGTGCAATGGATGCTGCACAAAGATATGGTAAGAAACAGCTTTGGAGGAGAAAATCCATGCTTGTAAATGAAAAACATTTGGCTACATAAGAACTGAAGCTCTGGGATTTGAACTGACATTGGGCTACCATTTTTAAATGCTTCTGTAGCATTGAGCACAATAAAGAGCTGGACAGAGCTCTGCAAAGTGCAGAAGTTTGCAAAATCCAGAGGGGAGAAAGAATGCTGAGAGTTCCAGATGTTCAGCACTTAATTAGAAATGTCCATCTTGTTCCCTCTCTCCTTTCACTGATCTCAAAATTATCTGCAAAGGAAAGTCCTCAAGGAACACTCTTTTCAGATCAGATTAATTAATTTCATTTTAATGTCAAGGTTTAAAAGCATCATACTGCTAAAATGTTAAAACAAAAGAGCTGTGTCTAAGCATAGTAATTTTTGAAAATACAGAAGTGAGATCTTTAAACATTGATCAAATATTTCCTTTGTATTTTCTTTCAAACGAAAATCATGGTAAAATTAGGCACCACTCTGTCCTTTTCCTTAAAGTTCAGGGGATCAAAGTGTCAGGAGGAACACCTGCCTTCTTTCAATAGGCGTAGAAATCATGTGTTTTAAAACATTATTTTATTACTCTTGTAAAGCTTTACTGACAAGTCTAAAAAATAATCTTATGTGTGTGGAAAACAATGTTATTTCTAAGGAGAAATAAATCATAACAGCCAGATAGTTGTCCCAAACAATTAACTAAGAAGTCTTCCAGCAATGGAAAACACCAAAAAACTTAACGTTTGGGATGAAACACATTGATTGACTCATTTGACCTCAATCAGGGTGTTGCCTCAGTCTTTTCAATAATCCAAGGGGAGAAGCAGGAAAGATAGAGAAGGGAAGCACAACATGAAGCCCCTCTGCAAAGCTAGAGAAGGGATCCTCCTCACACCTGTTGGGTGGACAGACACTAGCTTGTCCAGTTTTTCCCTATTTTCCTACTAATATTCCCCAGGAGTAAACAAGGCTTCAGACTGTCCCTAGAGAAGACCTTGAAAGTGCCTGTCTTGTTTAGGGTGACTCCTGGACATAGATCTCTGTTCTGGAGTGGACAGGTGAGGCACAGCATCTGTCCCCATTCCCAGCAAGGCCATGGCAGCAAGCAAGGCACAGGGGCTGGGGTGGTATGAATCCAACCCGGATGTGCTCCCACCTGCCTGCAGAAGCAAAGCAGCTGCACTGCTTCAGTGCAGGATGTCCTTATCACTTCTGGAAAGGGGAGGCTGAGAGAGCTCGGCTTGTTTAGCCCAGCATGACACCCGCTGAGAGGGGATCTGATTGCTGTCCATAAATACGTCAACAGGGCTAACAGCAGGGAAGAGCCACTGAAGCTAAAAGAGGACACTGGCACTGGAGCAAACAGGGCTAAAGCAGAAGGAAAGAAAATGTAGGCTGGAAATTAGCAGCAGATTTGTAGCCAGCAAAGAGAGGCTGGAATAGGCATCCCACAGGGCCAGAGTGGGCCAAAGTCAATGTTTGTGTAAGACAGAGCCTGCTCAGTCCATGAAGGAGCTGCTGTGCTGGATGTTCTCCAAGCATTATTCCCCAGCCCCAGCAATGACTTTTATATGCAAGTCAGGTATGGCTGGTGAGAGGCACCTTTCTTTGGCTTGTCTCTCTCTCTCACTGGAGATGACGGCACTGGGAGTCCCCCTTTCTCAACCAGGTGGACCAGCTTCTCTACTGGGATGCACTCCATCTTCCAGGCCCCAAAGAGCAGATGAATGTTCAGTTTCCCTCATGGGGTCCAACCCATCCAAGCCATAACTTAAGCTGTGCCCATTCTCTGTGCTAGCAAGACCACAGTGAGGTTGTTTAGCACAGTTAAACTTGGGTCAGCTGAGCCACAGCAATGTTATCCCTGCTGCCCTCCATGCCTCTGTGGGAGAGACCAGCCCTGGGATGGTCAGCAGAAGACACTGATAGCATAACCCACTGCTAAAGATGAATTTGCAGATTTGTGATTGGGGTGGTAGCAGTGAAGGCCATGTTGTCTTCTGCCCTTTCTGCTCCAACAATAGCAACATCCAGCAGAAGGGCAGGGCAGCCAGCAAGGGACAGCAAGGGACAACCCAAGCGCTGCAGGCCAAGATCAGACACGTTGTAGCCCTCACCCTCTGACTGGCCCTAGCCCCAAAGCTGCCCCTTTGCAGCACAGCAGCTGAGTGGCTGTATATTTGCTCCCAAAGTGCCACAGCCTAAACCCTGTCTGCAGATTTCCTTCTGTGCTGATGCAGTGGTGTCTAGAAGCTTGTGGTGGATCGGGATGGCTCTAGGCTGGATGCGTGATGTGTTCAGCTGTCCCGGCTGCAGAGGGCAGCAACATCTGAGAGAGCATGAGGGAATGGCTGCAAATTGATGTATCACACATGCCTCCCATTCGTGTTGGGAGCTCGAATACACCGTGCTGACGGAGCCTGATGTGTTCGGGCTGCAGCCAGGCAGCTGGAGGCCAGGGACAGCAAACTGACAGGTTTCAGCCATCAGCTGGGCACCAGGAACCTGGATCTGGTCCAGTTTCTGTCCAGTCTCAGAGCAGGGATAACCGACAGCGCTGCTGGAGGCCCTGTGATGTCAGTGGCTCAGGCAGTGTTTGGGTCTCAAGGGGATTTGAAGTGGGCAGTGCAAGCTCAGCAGGTTTGCACTGGGTGACCTACTTTGCCTCAGGCGAGATGTGAACTGTGACTGACCATGGAGCTCCTCCAGTCCCTGCTATCCGCTTGGGCCAGACTTCCCTTTTCTCCTCCACACCCTGTGCAGCTCGTGTTTTATGACAAATTGAATTTAGTTATGTGGTTCATTGACTCTGTGCCCTGGAATTCCCTCACCCCAAGTGCCTCCTCCCTTCAGAATGTGCTGGGAATCTGCTCTGAAGCAAATCCCCTCTGATATTGGCTAATCCTTTTTGTCTCACTCCACACCACCATGACCTTAGCTGATACCGCTCTCCCCTCAGGGGAGCAGACCTTTCCCCAGTGACCTGCTTAACTGAAACTACTGCAGCCTTTTGCAGTCAAATACATGCTCAGCCATGTGCTGTCCTCTCTTGTCTGGTCAGTGGTACTGATTTTGGCTGATGGCAGCTGGAACTGTAACTGGCGTCCATAACACTCCAAACAACAAGTTCCCAGACAGCAGACAACCTCAAAAGCTGAGAGCAGTGCTTCCCCTGAGCTCAATGACTGCTATGAAGTTTAGATCCCTGTGCAAACATCTCTTGAAGTGAAAGCCACCCCTACAACTGCAGCAGCATCACCTTCCCAGGCACCTTGCCTGATGACAAATAGCTGTTTCATGCAGGCACATGACTAAGAGATGATGCCCAGTAGTTGTCTTTTCCCCAGCAAATGTTGTGACAGTGGCTCTGGGGCAGGCAGGGGAGGGACACAGCCCCGGTCCCTCTCCTGGTCCGCTCTCCTGACAACAGTGTTGTGTAAATGTTGAAATATGGCTCTTTTGTACTTCCAGTTATGAGAGGTGGGTATCCTGCTTCGATCTGTCTCTCTCATACACATTCATAACATTCAAATTTATAATGTAATCTTACTTGCCGTTCCATATTTATGAGAAGTTTTGATGGGTGTTTCTTTATGTGATAATATCAAGCAGAATGCTAACCCATTGCCTCAAACCACTGTAAAGTCGTTTTCTTACATAATTGACACCAGCATATTCTTTCATTATACAAGATTTAGCATGCATCTGCTCCACCATTGCACGGCAATAGATGACTTTTTCCAGAGTCTCCTATTATCAATTCAAATTAGCCCCATTTCCCGAAGCTACTGTATGGATTTTACAGTTGACAGTAAGGGAAAAACACAGGAGCATAATGACTCTATTAAATTATTCAGGCCTAGTTAAACCCAGTTCGGTCTGAACTGGAGAGCAAGGAAACAGGGAAGAGGGGGGAGACAGGCAAAAAAAAGCCCTCAACTCCACGCAACTCCTTGGTTATAAAATGCAGCCACCTTTACAATGAGTTATAGCGTGCATCACCTGCAAGAAGCCTGGAAGTCCTTAATCAAAGAGAAAAGTCTGTCATATGACAGAGCATTCATTTTAGTTAAGGTAATTGGGTTCAGCAAGAGGCTAAGAAGAAAAGTTTGGTGAAGAGATGGACATTTGTCAACTTTTATCTTCCCCAAATTTTGATCTTGCTTGCTTTTCTTTCCAAACTGTCTCATGGGACTTCCTGCCCCACCTCAATGCTTTCCCTTCTGTCAGAACAGGCAGCTGGACAAGGTGCCATTGGGTTTTGCTGTCTGATTCCATCCTAACTGAACTCACTGTCCTTTGTTACCTTGTCGGACAGACAGACAGGTGGAGAAGGATGGACCTTGGAGAGGAAGATATTGTGTGGGAATAGACAGGTAAAGGGGTGAGCACTTGGCTGCTCATGAATGGATTACTGGAAAGAGAGAAATGGGACTAGGTGTTTTGATAGGAACACATTTAAAAATGGAGGATAGATGTATCAGGCTACCTGAGACATGGAAAAATAAGGTTCAGAGACTACTCAAAATACAGGTAGATGCCAAGTTCCTGAATAGTTTTCTAGGGTCTCACACTAAAATGAATATGTTGGACATGATCAGCTGTAAATGTCAGACAAACAAGCCCTTTCAGCCACCTTTCCTTCTCTCAGCAGCCCACTACCTGGTCTTCTCGGCCAGTTGCACCTCCAAGTTTGGCTTTGCGCTGCAGAAACTTTGAGCTCAATGCAGACAAGTGGAAAACAATGGCTTCAGCTGTAGTGATGTTCCTGCCACTTTGCCTGGATTATCAACAAACCCCAATGCTCATCTATATCCTGTAGAGTCTGCACAGTGAGATGGTAACAATTTGTAGTTTGCCCAGCTATGCCTTTTAACAAACAGCACTAAGCCTACAGCACTCTGTTCCCAACCAGATACTGCCACAGCATCAACACTTTCATCTCCATGAGCAAAACCTTGCTCTAACCCATGGTTGTGAAAGAATGCGTGAGCAGTGGAGCAAAATCCCCCTGCTGTACACTTTTTTGCAGGAGGAGCGGGAATGAGTCAGAGATTGTTGGTTTTTTTCTTTTTTTGGGGGGGAAGACAAAAGCAGAAAAGCAGCAGGGAAGAAGACAAAGGCCAGAAGGAGCTTTCCGGGAGGCATTCTGCATCTCTGGCTTGAGATTGCAAAAGGCACAAATGACCTTCTCTCAGCTGCCCCTCCTGCTTGGACATACTTGCCCAGGTTGAAAGCGGTGAGTCCAGTACAGTGTAAACTTGTTGCCTGACATTGATACAATGCAGCGTGTTCTCTCGTTGCTGGTGGCTTTATCTCACAAAGCATTTGCTTGGTCTTTCACAGAGTAAAGGTTGTTCTTCAAATCCAAAGGCCTTCGATTGAGTTCCTGCAAGGAGTGACACAGGGAAGTGGTACTTCCTGTCCTGCAAAGAAAATCCCTTTCCTGTTTTGTTGCAAACAAGTATTTTTTGCTCTGAAGTGTTTGCCAGCTCTGGAAAACCTAGCAGAGATTTTCTGTGGAACATGGTGTGCTAGCACCAACCACTGTGCTTGGTCCAGCAGCTGTGCTCTGTCAGCCTCCCCAGTACTTTGCTGATAGTTGAGGCACAACGTGTGGATTCCAATGCCCTGAAATCTCTGGTGAGTGTAGGAGCAAGATGGGAGCTGGCATCACCTTGAGAATCCTCGCCAACCCAAACTGCTCTCCATTAGTCTTTGGGATCGGGATGGAGAGCAGCAGTAGCCCTTTTGCCCAAGGTGGGCTCCGAGGAGCTTGTAGACTTGTCTCATTTGGGGTTTCCTCTCAAATTGGGTCTTCATCTTCTTTCTGTTCAGGCTGTACTCAGGCTTTTCTCACTCTGCCTTTTTCATCCATTGCTACTTGCTCCAGAAGCTGTTTCTTGCTGTCTCTACGACAGTGTGTCCCTGGGGTCTCACTGACTGCTGGGGGTTTCTTTCACTTTTGCTTCATAGCCACAGGTGATAAAGCCCAAAGAGAACACACCCTGGGGAACTGTGCCCAGTAAATTGCTGGTTGAATTGGAGAGGATCATTTAACAAAGCAGGGAATCGAGTGAATGGCTGAAATCACAGGATCTGAGGAGCAGCCAGTGGAGTCAGACTGAGGACCCATGCCCCAAATTCCTGCTGTCCTCGTGCTCAGCAGATCCCAAAATGTTTTAGAGCCAATTCTGATGCTGCTGCCTCGTTTAACAGAGCCAGACAAATCAGAAGAGACCCGATAGCAGGGCTGGGGGTATAACCTTTCCAGCTACATGAGCGCTGTAGCTGTCGGATGGCTTAGTGCTCTTAGAGCAATGGCTGGACTGGGCTCCCCATGCTGCAAGTGGCACAGTGTTTAGTCCAGCTGGCTGGGTGCATGGGTGCACAGGTCCTGTTGTCCAGCTGCTCTTTAGTCTGTGGGGTTGCAGGGTGGGCTGCCCTGACCATCTCTAGTCTGGCTTCAGGGTGTGCAGGAGCCCAGCTTCAAATTCCCTTGCCCAGATCATGGCTGATCTTTTCAGAGAATTTGCGTCGAAGGGCAAAGTCTCTGCATAGTTTAGTAGCAGCTGTTTGGCCTGATTTATTGGCTGTTGCAAAGGCCTGTGCAAATGTAGCAAAGTGGTCTATTATCACAAGATATATCCAGTGCCCCCTGCCTTGCTGATGACTGATGCCCTGATCCAGCAGCTTATTTAACACCTGTTCAGTTTTAAGCACGTGGGCCAACCCTTTGAAGTCCTCTGGGAGCAGTGGCAGAGCTCATGTGGTCATGGTTTGAGTGTGTGCCTCAATATCTGCATGAGTTGGGGTCCCAGTGGGGCTTGGCTTTGAAAACAGCGAGGGGTAGGACATAAAGCAATCTCTGTGAAGGCTTTTACCCACTTAGAGGGTGCAGAGAGTTGGACAGGATTAGGGTACGCATGAACAGTGGCTCATCTCTTCGTGTCAGTGGGGACGGGGACATGGCTGCTCTCACAGACTGCAAAATCCCGGGAAAACGGGGCATGAAAATCCACAAATGGGGGCTAGCACAGAGCAGGGAAGATGAAGCAGTCAGGTAAAACCCAAAATATCGTGCACAGGCCCCTGTCAACAGTTTTTGTTCCTAGTGAATGAAAGTGAAGCGAAACCAAGGGTACCCATTGATTATTCTCACCTCCCTTTTCTAGAGGGAGTTTTCTGGATTTAGGGTTACTGTGAGATGGTGCTTTTGGAACCCAAATAGCCTCAGATAAGAACAAAGCCTGCTTTGAGCCCTTTTTTTACAAAATATATGGAACTTTCTGGCCTGGCTGTGCCTGACATTTCTGTCTGCCTGACATCTAAATCTAAGGAAGTTTTTTTGTGGATATTGGGAAACCACTGCATCCGATCCCAAAACCCTCTAATGAGTAAAACCCCAAAATATCTCACCATGGTAAATACTCCAGAGGAGATAGTGATGGGACAGAAACAACCTGTAATATTTTGTTTCATCACTCCTGCATTCTTCATTTCAAAGGGGCACTTTCAATTTTAAAAATTGGTCAAAACTTTAAGAAGGTCAGAAAAGGTTACAGGAGGTACAAGTTGTTAAAATGAGTTGGAGCCATGATGAGTCCTAGAGTCAATGATAAAAAAAGCATGTTCTTGATGGGGAAATGAGAACAGCGTTACTCTGTCACCCAGCTGCAAAGTGGACTGCCATTTTCCAGCAATGACGCCTAGTGTTATGACAACTTTTAATTAAGCTCCCTGGAAATGATCTGGGAAGAGGCTGCTTCATTCCTGAAGCCTGTAGATGGTGGTAAAGACAGGAGCAGATAGTGAAGTGACACCAAAATATTTAGCACCCAGTTTCATTCCCAGTGGGAGCTGGATGAAGCCCATGGGAACTCTGACCTGGGGTTTGAAATAGCAGATGAAGGTCGGCTTGGGAAAACACAGCTGATCTGCAAAGGGAAAAGTAACAGATGGGCCCCATCGGGTTCGTTCCAGCCCCAAACCTCAAATATCCATTGGTGGCTTGGTTTCTCATTGGGGAAAAGAATCCTGATCCATTTTCACCTGCTCCACTTTTCATGTGAGTTGCCACCTCTTCCCTTATGAGATTAAGGGAAAAAAGTCTGGCTTTCTCCCAAACGGAATAAGCAGAATGGAATGTTACTCTTTTTTTTTTTCAGTCTGCATTGGTTCAGCTGGTATTGGAACACAGGCACAGCCATGAGTAGCCAGTAAATATGAGATTGTCATGGGAAAGGTGCTGATATGATTTGGGACTGAGCACAGATGCACAGAGGGAAGGATCAGCCTGGAAAACCCCTTAGCAGTTTTGCCTTTGGCCCAAGTAGAGTTCCAAGGGTCATTTCCAGGCCTATGACCCAAAAGCCATTGGCATGATTGGAAGACATTCAGAAAAGGCTATGAAAACAAGCAGAGGTGTAAAGGGAAGGATTTACAAGGAACTTTTGCAGGAGCTAACTGCGAGAGCTTAGCCTAATGATGACACACTGAGGACACGATGATAGCTTGCAAATATCTGAGGGGTATTAGCACTAGGAGCCAGTCCTGGGGGACTGAAAGGGTATAATTTAGAAGGACAGGCGTCAGGGAAGGGAGGCAAAGAAGGAACTTCAAGATAGCTTCCAGAGAACCAGGAGCATTTAGAAATGGGATGTGCCTTTCCGGTGATGGTTGGAAGCAACCTGGGAGCTACGAACAGCCTGAACAAGGAGCTGGAATGTGTGCTGGGGAGCACACCTGGCATGAGGGGCAAGACAGGCGCAAGCTTGTGGGCTTTTCACATTGCTGGCCCATGTGATCCCTGGTGTGACAGGTTGGCGCATTGCTGGGGAGCAACAAAGCACTGGGCACTAGAGGCAAGCATCTGTGGAAGTTCTGGGAGCCAGTGCCAGCAGGCCATGGCTGGAAGCCAGTTGAATCCATGCCTTAGTCACACTCACACATCAGCTGGGCTACATAGTCCAGGCCTTTGATGTCCCCTTTCCCAGTGCCCTCCATGCCTTCTGCATCTCTCCCAAAATTTCCCAGTGCCAGCTCTGCCACTGCTGCTCAGGCTCCGGCACCAGGCTCAGGCACCCTTTGCTCTCCCGATCCTTGGGCTCTCCCTGCACCCTTGGGCTCTCCCTGCATCCCACCTTTCCTCCCTGTCCCTTCTCAGGGACCTCTGCACATCCTCCATGTCATAGCATGCCTGACCTTTCCCACCTCTGTTATTTCAGCCCTCTGTCTTTCCGAGGCAAGGATTCCCAGCCATCCTAAGTAGCACATTGAGGGATCTTTCAATTTTTTTTTTTTTGATACTGAATATCCACTGGCAGCAGGTTCTGGAGAGCATGAGCACACTGAGCCACCTCCGTGCATGTCCCCATGTGTCCTAGCAGTGTCAGATAGAAGGTCACCTCTGGAGATGGGGTGCCATGTGGCACAGAGATGTGCCAGCCCTGTCAGCTGATGCAAACGCTGCTCCTGCTCCAAGGGAGCAGCGCCAGCCACAGAGAAGGGAGGGAATGGAGGAACAGGGGAAGACTGATTACAGGGCCTGACCTTACATTCGGCCCTCCCAGAAACTCTGCCAAGGTTGCCCCCATGTGCTTTCCCCATGAACCCTGTCTCTCCCCCTGCATCCCTCCCAGGCAGGATGAGGCCTCAGAGACAGGAGCCCCTCAATCACATCTTGCTCCCATCCACATACAGCTGGGCTGACAGGTCCTGCTTCTTGCAAAAACCCCTCAGCATGCCTTTGAACAGAGACACTTTTCCTCTGGAGCAGGAACCCCGTAGAGATGGGGAGAGGGTGGGCCATGCCCGGGGGAGCAGTGCTGCAAATGGCATGTCACAGAGGTGGCACGGGGAGCATGACAGATCACCCAGTGTCTCCACTGCTGGACAATCAAAGAATTCCTCCAACTGGTTGGATTTATCCAAAAGTGGCATGCATCTGGGCTGGGGGCGGGGAGAAGGGGCTGGCGAGGGACTCTCCTCATGGTAACAGCTGGGACCAGGCCTAAATATGATTAATTAACATTGTAAAAAAAGAAAGATAAGACTGAAAGAGAGCAAGAGAAAGGGGAAATGAAAACCAGAGTTTCCCCAAACCACAGACACAATTAAGATTTATGGACCCAGAAGGATGAGGAGACTGGGGATGGAGAAGAACAAGGAGGGAAGGAGAAAGAGTGCCAAGAAGGTAGATTACAATTTAATGCTTCTTCATGCTCAAAAATTACAAGAAGGGGCTGAGTGTTGTTCCCCAGGATGGGGACTGCTGGAGCTTGGTTGGGCAGGAGTGGGGAGGTAGGGGGGCGCAAGCTTGCTATACTTTTTGAGGAGGGGACATGTCCTGAGTGAAATGCCACCGAAGGAATGTGCAGGCATGATTTACAGCCCGCAGGACAGCCTGCCCAGCTGCACCGTGCCAGTGCTTGTTTGGCTCAAAGGGACTTAATGCCATGGGATCCTGAACGATGTGGGACAAGGGGGGCGGCTGCCTCCATCCCCCCAGCTCTACCCGCCCCACAAATGTCTCCTCAGAAGGAAGGGCTCAGAAAGGCAAGGGGGCAAGATCAAAGGGCCACAGCAAGGTGTCCACCACCACCCAAAGATCTGGCTAGAGGATGCCAGGTCTGAAATTGAGAGGGAACAGGAGGTGGGGCAGGTGATCCACTTTGGGTGAAATAGGAACCATCTGGGACCTCTTCCCAAAACCGCTGACCAGTCCAGCATTGCTCTACCCCTGTCAACTCAGTTGTAATTTATGGAATGGAGGGTACATGATCCCAAACAGCCCTTTCACATCTCTGTTTAAGAGCTGTCTTGTACCAGCTAGAGTTGTGACATAGCATTGATATTTTCCTTCTGCCTCTCCAAGTTTGTGTGCAACTGCCAATGGCTTCACTTTTCCTCCTTTTTTTTTTTTTTTTCTATGGATGAGTGGCTGGAAGCAACCCGTCTTCCCTCTCTTCCAAAATCAGCTTTCAAAGCCAGCTTTTGTAAAATGTTCTTGGCTTTCCAAAAATTAGAAAAAACCTCTGGTTGTAATTTTTTCATTTTGCCTTGCTAAGACCCAAATTGGACACAATGGCTTTGCAGAATTACAAACAAAACAGTAACTTAGGGGAGTTCTACTGAAGTGAAAAATCTCTGTGAAGGGCTTGGTCTGCTTTAAAAAATTTTTTGTCCAAAAATATTTTGTCCCCCAGCTCCATCAGCATTTGCTGCAGATGTGCAAAGCTTGTGGGCAGGGTTATCCTTTGTCCTTCTTTGCTAAGTCATCAGCATCACTAGCTCTGCTGTCTCTCATCTCAGAAGGAAATTAAGGCTATGACTCCACTGCCTGTCCAAATAACACCTTGTTGCTTTCCCAAAACCACTTGTAGAATGTGAAGCACCACCCTCCCAGGATCTCTGCGTGCCCTCTGACCAGTTGGCTCCTGCAGCAGGCAGCAGATGTGAGGTGTGGAGAGCCAAGGGGTTGAAATCTAGTAAAGAGGGAGATTGCTGCTGTCTTGTGCCCATGGACTGTGTCCCTGGGTAACTCCAGCCATCCTGCTGACCAGTGAAGGAAAATTACCTTCACAACACAGAGGTCTACGGACTCTCCTGATGGTGTGCAAATCACACCGTGTTTGGGGAACACAGGGCCTAGCAACCTTCTCTGTTTCCCAAAGTCCTGGAATGTTCATACCTGTTTCATAGAACCATGGAATGGTTTGGATTAGAAGGGACCTTAAACTTCATCTAGTTCCAACCCCTGTGCCAAGGGCAGGGATGCCATCAACTAGAGCAGGTTGCTCAAAGCCTCATCCAATCTGTCCTTGAACACTTCTAGGTGCAGAAGATCAGTGCAGCGGTCTTGGTGGCTGATCAGACTGCACAGTGTCACAGGTGGGACAGGGGAAAATACAGACTCGGGAGTATCTGGTATGTGACCCTGAGGGAAGGATGCCCTTGTGGGAAGGATGTGAATCCTGGCTACTTTGCTGCAGCACTTCATGCTGTGCAGAAAGGGACTAGCAAGCAAAGCACTAACAGAATGGCATCAAATTGAAGTCAGAAAGTTGGGAAACTGTGGAATAAGTAAAAGTTGAGGGTGTTTGGTTTCACTACAGCAGATGGAAAGGCAAATACAAGGAATTTAGGAATTCAGACCGGAACCTTGACTGGACTCACCACCCATCTGGGCTGTCCTTCATCCATCCCTCCATCCAGGGATCTTCCATGAACCACTCATTCATCCCTTTTTCTTCCTCTTCCTGCCTGCAGTACTTGTTGGCACAAGGCATTGCACAGAGGAAACCAGCTGCAGAGCGCAATGTCAATTTGTGTCGGTACTAATTCCCCAGGAATGATGCTCCATGGTCTTACAGGCTTCTGAGTTGCCCTCTACGCATTAACTGTTTGTGTGTAGCAGAACAGCCACCTCAGCATTTCCATGGCACAGGGTCTGCTCTGAGAGGAGCATTGCACCCAATCTGCTTCCCCTTATATCAGGACACAGGGATGCAAGGAGGCTGGTGGTGAGGCCAGCAGGACCCGGACCAAGCAGAGAAGAGATGGAAGCAGAGAGGCAGGGTTTGGATGCAGGCTGATAGGAGATACTCCGTGGGGAGAGATGAGGACAGGAAAAATAAGAGTTGTTTGCAGGAAAATAAGCAAGAGAGAGAGGAGCAAAGAGTCAGCAGCTGCAGTGCTGGGAGCAGATGGAGTTATGCTGTGCAGGGGTGTCTTGAAGGTGTCCTCCAGGGAAAGATGGAGCTTAGAGCGGCAATAAGAGAGGCCGGCAAGACCTGGTGCCCATGTTCCTTGGAATGGGCGGTGGTAGCTCCCCAGCCTGGCAGGCTGCTCCATCCCACGCTGTTCCACAGCCCCACCAGTGTTTTTCTAGCTGTGTTTTCTCTCCAGGGAAAACCCTGATTTCAGCAGCAAAATGGCAAGAGAGCACACTCCAAAGTGGTATGTTCGTAGTAGTTCACCCTTCACACCCCTGGAACTGCTACGGGCAACAGCGGCTGGCATACTGAAAGTGAGCCACGTGTCACTCCCATCAGGAATGAGGCAGACAGCATCCTGACCCAGGCAGCTATCCCGTTCCTGTGGCACTGGGAGGCTGCCCTGATGCTGTGTCCAGTTAGGGAAGGCAGAGGAGGAGCTGGGTAGGGTCTGGTGGCCAGGACCATGGCAAGGACCAGTGAGAACACAACGGATCAGTCCTGTGCTGTGAGAGGTTTTTTACAGCATTACCCAAGTGTGTCCCTGTGTTTCTGCAGCTTGGACTAGACTTGAAAGAAAGCTGAATTGTTATTTATTTGAGGCAAATGTGAAACATCTCTGTCCCTTTTCTCTGGGATTTATCCTCAGATGCCTCCTGATGCATCTTAAATCTGACCCAAAATGCTTCACACTGATGAGCTTGGAAGAGGGACCAGGTGCTCTGAGCTCATTATATGCTCTGTTTGGGCAAGTCACCAACAAACGTTTTTCTAGTGCTTTGGATCAAGGCACCTTTCTCTTCACTCCTCTCCCCTGCAGCACAGATCACATTGGGGTCAGCCTCACGGCTCCTGGTTGACAGGCTACATAAGCCAGGGGAGTCCTTTGGAAACCAAATCCCCCAGGATCTAGGGAACACCTGCTGAGAGAAGCTAGAGGGTGGTCTACATGCTGGAGCCTGTAAAGCAAAGTTTCTCCTTTGGAAATATATATGCTGGTATGTTCTTCTCTGGTCTCAGCATCATCATGTGGCAGTAAGGTACAAACCCCTTATGTCACCCCCATGTGCTCTGCTGTTCGGTTCCCTTGGAAGCCCTTTGAATTTTGTGTGGCAAGGCTGGGAGAAGACACAGCAGCTGCCTTTGCTATTTTGTACACTGTTTTCTCCTCTCCCTCACATTCTTCTTCACATTCACTTCTTCCTTGTTCTCTCCAGCTTTTCTACAAAGGAAAATCTTTCCAGTCTCCCTGTCAGAGGCTCAGCCAGACATACCTAGGCAGGAAAAGCTGCAGTTTTCAGAATCCTTGTAGGGAAAAGAAATGGCTTAATGCTTAAATACCCTCCCTGCCATGTCGACACCTTCCTCCCCCCGACCTGGTGCATGTTGAGCGAGCAGCAGGGTACCCCAGGGAGCTCTGCTCCAGCTGCACGCTCATCAGCCATACGGGGAGCGCGCAGCGGTGCTTCACCACTAACGCTCGCCGTGTTTAATCACACATCTGTGGGTTCAAACAGACTTAGCCAGCATGGGAAGGGATGCACCAGGTAGCAGCAGGTGACAGAAGTTGCTGATTCTGGTTAATCTGTGAAAAACTGATAAGCTAGGGACAGGAGAGAGGCAGTGCCATGGGAAGCAGGGAGCTCTGGGCATCCTGGCCTAGGCAGCTGGGGCAACAAAACATCTGTGTGTGTGTGTGCACACCCGTGTTCATATGGGAACGTCCTGATGTTTGCACCACTTTGGTCACTGTAGGCTGCGCAGCCTGGGTCTGTCATGCTCCCACTACCTGGCTCACACAAGGGCTGGCAGTGCCTGAGCATGAGGATGATGTCTCCATACACAGAACAAACCCCACACAGGTTTGCGCTGAGGTGTTTGTGAAGCAGTTGGTGCTGGCTGCAAGGATCCCATGTGGGTGTGTTGGGACAACAGCGTGTTCCTGTGTGCGACAGAGCTCTGTGTGGGCGTTTGGCAGGAGGAGACCTTCAGTTTCGTGTAGGTGTTTGCTGAGGTCTGTGTCTGTAAGATGTCATTTTCTTTATTTGTTTGCATGCACCAGCAAAAAAAAAAAAAGAAAAAAAGAGCAGGGGTGCCATGTCTCAGGCACTGGGAAATAAAGAAACAAAGTTTTTGGAGCTTGGGCTCCTGCTTCTTGCATGCATGTGTGTGTGCTTGTTCTCCCTAATGACAAGTGCGTGTGTGCAGGGACTGTTTGTGTGTCCCACACATGTTCAACCAAATGCCTGCACGCAGGAGGAAGGAGGTGAGTGGGCTGTGGTCTCCGGCTGTTGGCCATGGCAGAGCCTGCATGGCACAAAGGCAGCTCAGAGCAGCCCCTCTCTCCTTGTGTCCCTGGCACAGCCTCTCCTGCAGCTGGGGAGGGGAGGAGATGTCAGCCTGGTGGCAGACTCAGGCACAGCTGGCACTGCCATGCACAGTGATGAGGAGCTGGGCATGGGGACCTGGTGCTGCAGCTCACGAGCAGCTATTTAGGCAGTTCCCACGAGCCATCAGCACAGGCAGTCACGAGATACCCCAGGCTGCATTTTACCCCAAGAATGCTCCCTGGCTGCCTGTACCCATGGTCTGACCTTCACTCTGCCTCTGCTGTCCCTGTCTCCAGTTCCACAGTGCCCTGCAGCCTCCTCTCCTCCTGCTTTTGAGCCCAGCTGGCAGCCTTCATGCTCTCCCGTTTCTGAGTGTCTCCAGCCAGCCCCTTGCTGCCTCCTGCCCATCCCAGCTCACCGTCCTTTGGTCCCAGCCTACCCCGTGTCTGATACACGGGGTGTCCTGGCTGCCAGCCACACTGTGACGGCTCATGGAGGGGACAGGTGGGGTCGCAGGCAGTCTCTGCTCTGCAGCATGGCACATTTTGGAGCTGCATTTGACTCCCTCAGTGGGAGGGAGGCGGACGAGGTAATGGCTGCTCTTTCGGGAACATGAGCATCCATCTGGTGTGCTGAGGGCACAGGGGGTTTGGCACCCAGGAGCTGGCTCTGCCACCACGTGTCATGGAAGGGCCAGGTCTGAGCTCTGCCTGGAATGGAAAACTTGTCCTTCCCTCTGACCTTGGTGCTGAGCAGGCCCTGTGAAGCAACTGCATCCCCCAGTCCCTCTGCTCTGCAGCAGCTCTCCACATAGGCCGGGTACAACCCAGACTTTTCCTGTCCCCTCCCTGGCTATGTCATGCCCTGAACTGTGAGAGAAAATCTGGGGGACACTGCTCTGGGCACTACACCTTGTGCCATTTGCATCACTGCAAAATGTGAGTGGAAGAGCATTTAACATACGAGGTGTGGTTGCAAATGACTATACAGCACACCAAAGGGTGAGGAGTCTGGAGAGGCACAGGAAATTCCCACCGCAGTGCTGCAGGTCCTCATGGGGGTTTGAAAAGAAAATGCAAGAGCAAGATGGCAGGCACACACTGAGCTGACTAAGAAGGCTCTCCAGTGGGAGTGGAGCACATTTAGCCTTGCTATAAACCCTATTAAAAGAAAGAAGGAACAGGATTTAGCATATTTTTCTGCTCTTCCCACTTCTCCAATATCTGCCTCCCTTTACTTCTGCAACACTGGCTATATATAATCCCCTCTTTTTTTGTTTAACAGCTCACCCTCTGTTTCCCTTGAACTTTGATTTTTGTTATTCTCTCAAACTGTGCCCAGAAAGACAAGTTAAATGCACCTCTTGGATGCCAACACGTCTCTGCAGATGCAGGAGCCTGCTGGAAAGTGTGTCCTTGGGAGGAGAACTCAGGGACACTGGGATGCCAGTATAACCTCAGTGTTACTGCTGACAGATGCACAGTTCATAGACTATCTTTTTAATATGTGTCACTTTGGGATCTAAAAACCCAAACTGGTGAGTGGAAGTTGCCTTGTGCTGCAGTATCAGGGCACTTGCTTAAGTCCCAAGCAGAGCAGTAACTTTCCACCCCTGGATCTCCTCTCTGTGACTGCCTGGGGGAAGCTGGTGATCATGGAATATCCTTATCCCACAGGATGTTTCCCAAGTGCTGCTGTATGATGGATAGCAGCTCCTGGACTGGAACATGCTCTTGGGCTTACAGGCTCTCCGGGATGCCAGGGGCAGGATGGGACCAGGACCTAAAGCAATCAGACATGAATGACAGCGTTGGCAGAAGAGGAGTGAGGTTGGAGGTTTTTGAGCATCATCCTTTTCTTTGCACGGATTTATTCTGAAAGGACTCACCTACACCCCCACTACCTGCTGCTGCACAGACACCCAGCACTGTCCCAGCCGTAGAGCTGAAGCTGGAGTTTGGAGTAGGAAGGTCCAAGGCTGCTCCTTCACCCAAGAAGTCTTCAGGGGATGAGGGAGAAAGTTGGCTAATGGATGGGACATGCAGAGCCCACAGGTTGTCATGTTGACTCTCCGTCTCGTAGAAATACCAGAGGCATCAATAACTCACGTCCCCAAAGCCCTTGCAGCCCACTGCAACCTGCAAACAGCACCACGACACTTACACTGATTCCCTCCTCTCTCTGCTCCGCACCCTCCATCACTCCGGATCCTCAGAACTGAAACCGCGGCTCAGTTTCCCCGGCATCACGAGCAACCAGGGCTGTGAGACTGACTCACAGGCAAACGCACCCGAGTGCTCACGCCCACTGCCCCCATCCCATTCCATCACTGCCCCCAGCCCTCTCCCAACTCGGCAGCAGCTCACCCCACCGGGAGCGCGCTGGGCAGCACAAACCATCTCTGCCCGCGGCCCCGCACGGCGGGAGCCCCCACGCCTGCTCAGCAGTCCCGGCTGCTCTTAGTTTCTCCCTACTGAAGAATTATGTAGCATGAAGAAGCAGGCTCCACCATCTTGAACTGGCAGTGAACTTTGCTTTCTACATATAAATACAGATAGCAATCACACCCCAATCAGCACACAAGCTTCAGGGCATCATCACGGCAACTCTAACTTTCCCATTACGATAATGTGATTTTCACTCAGTCTATAATATCACCAGCCATGAATAAAACAACTGGCTTTTTCTCTTTCTCTCTCCCTTCCCTCTCTCCCCCCTCCCTCCCTCTCCCTTTCTCTCTCCCCCTCTCTCGGATCACAGTCTTTGCATACTAATGATGGCTGAATAAGGCTTCCAGGGTGCGATCTCTGATGGATAGGGAAGTCAGGTTCTGGGTGGATCCTCGGCGCTCTCCAGTCCTCACACACACGGCTTCATCTCTCTTTGACCTCCTGGGTGTGCGGAACTCGACTGGACTGACAGACCTGGTGGGACAGACAGGCAGTCGCTAGCTTCTTGTCCCATCTGCATCATGGCCCTAGAGTGAGGCAGGAGCATGCTGCAGTTTGTGTGACTGGGTAGAGGGGACATCCTGGTCCCTGAAGCCTACCAGTCCCTGCCCTGCTCCCTGGAGCATCTCTATCTCTGCTCGAATGCTCTGGTGTGTGGGAAATGTGTCAAGCCGGGATTAATCCTGCCCCAGGGCACCCTCACCCCTGCTGCTCAGCCAAGCTGTTTGTCTAACCCCGTTCAGGTCTGCTGTCCCTGAGGATGTACGGAGGAGAGATCAGGGAAGCAATCCGACTGAAAACAACCCTACCACAAAAAAAAAAAAAAAAAAAAAAAAAAAGAAAGAGTAATTCCCAAAGGAATCAGGTACCTGCTCCGACCCACTATACAGAGCAGCGCAGTTGCTGGAATTGACTGGATTTTCCCACTGAGAGGCAACTTGCTGGATCAGACCCATCCTCTTCTGATTCCCAACATGATTAACAGCTACTGCAGAGGAGAAATCCCTTTTGCAGACTTCTCAGGAATAATCCTGATCAGGAGTTCCTGCTCGTTTCAGCAGCTCCAAAATTGCAGCCTGATGAGTTTAAATCAGCCAGAAAGGGTCTATGACTGATTTTGGTGGTTTCTGGCAGACTGAGCATCACTGTGCGTGTTTTGGTGCAGCTGGGGCACCACTGTCCCTGTACTACATGCCCTTCTCTGCATTCAGCCCCAGCAAACATCCCGTGCTTGCTCTGCATACCTCTAGCTGAAGCCGGCACCCAGCTGTCATAAGAATGGCATGGTAGAGAGCACTCCCATGCGCAGGGACTCAAACAAGATACATCAGTTTGATTTTGTTTCCCATTCTCACTCCAGAAATTGTCATGCCAAGGCACAGAAACCCAGGAACAATTTTGCCCTTTCCAGACCATGCTGATCCAACTTGCAAAGCCAAAGCTCAATTCCCTTGCATCCACTACACACCTGTTGTCCGCTTTCAAAGTTTTCAGAAGTCTCTCATTTAGGAGCAGTGGTGGAGCACTGTGAAGTTTTCTAACCCCAGACTCTATCTCAGAGACAAAAGCACTGTTCCTTTAACTCCTCTCCACCCAGTGCTTTGCTTAGGATTATTATCTCATGTGGATAATTAATTCTCCTGGGCATCAGCATCTGGCCCTGGGTGGGAGCTGTGCTGGAGAGAGCAGCAGAGCACAGGACTGGGTTATAAGGTGCTAGAACACCTGTTTGTGCCTTTTGTGTTCTCCCTCAAATCTATAAAGCAGGAGAGGGGAGGAGATAGGGTCCCTGTTCTGCCCTGGAAAGATGCCCTGTGGGCAAATTGCATTATGGAAGGGACTGATTCTCCTTTTTGCAAGATAAAGGGCTGTATTGAGTACTAATTTCTCAGGTGGCTGTTGAAATGTTGGTGTTCCTCATGAGCACTCCTGGCTGTGTCAGGAGAGTTGCAGGGTGAGTACTGCTTTACCGGGGCCCTCCAAGGGCTGAAGCAGCAATAAAAGGCATTAGGAACAGAAATGGGATAAGATGGCGCCTAGACTTTGCAGTGGCTGAAATTGTGGATGTTAAGCGTGTGCTTGCAAGTTTTGAGGGCTCAAAGGGGAAAAACAGGCAGGAAAATACAAAGGAGCCAGCAACAGCCTGCATGGGGCTGTTGATGCTATTAACCTGTGCCAATTTCTCGGTGGGCTGTGGCTGAGCTGGCAGGATGGTGCATGCACAACCAGCCCTGCACACCCTGAGCCTGAAAGCACGTGGCCAGGAGCTGCCACGTTCACGGCACTGCTGTGCAGCACTGCCACTGCTCTTGACTGCTTTGCTGGAGAGCCACACGGAAAGATGGAAGACTCGGTCCCTGCAGCTTGTCTCTGGAACTGGATAAGCAGGGAAGGTGCATATTACAGACACCTGGATCCTGGTTAATATGTGCCGTGAGGTGGCAGACAGGGCATCTCTCAAAATGAAAGACTGGGACAGGCTACCTGTTCACTCCTGCCTGCGAGCACTCATGACTTGTAAGTGTCCTTATATAAATCAGGCTTCTTTCCCAGCTGATGGCTGTCCTTGTGCAGTATAAGTGGCTCTGGGGATGGCTCTGTCTCTGCCTTCTCTCAGATGTGATATAGGCTGATTCAGAAACAGTAATGGGTCCTGCTGTAAGCTGCCTGGAAGGTGCCCTCTGCAGATCAGAAAAGTGTGCTGGAGTGGTGTAGCCCAGAAACCCATGCTGGCATCCACTGCATTTTCCTTCCCCACCCCCAGCAGTAGTCTGGGATATGGGATGCTTTGGAATTTCAGAGCCAGGGAGGGATGAGTCCTCAGCTTTGCAGCTGCTTTTGCTTCTCTAGCTGGAAAAGGCTCCCTTGCCTTCCCTGACATAAAGAGAAGAGCAGAGGTGCTCCAAAAACTAGTAGGCACCCGTGCCCACCGATCCCCGAACAGGGCTCACCCCACACAGCAGGCTACGAGTCCTCTGGTGGGTGACAGAGCTGGCTGAAATGGATGGGGCTGTAATAGAGCTACCTGCCGGCAGGGCTACCTGGGAGACGCTCTTATCTGTCATCTGATTTATCCAGGTTAAAAGGCTGCAATCAGTCACCAAGGTAGATTCATTCCCCGGTAAATAGTGCCCGAGGGCTTCCAGGACCTATTTTACTGCTAAGCACTCTCTTTCCAATGCTTGAATACCTTTGTTCCCGATGGAGCTGTTGCTGGCTGATATATATATGATATGGGGAGTCCCGGTGACTTTTTTATTTTTGCTCTGTACAGCTCCTGGCCTTGTCTCGGCTGTGTTGGGCTGCACGATGAATTATCTGTCCAAGGCTTTCTCGCGTCTGGGGGCAAATCCAGCCGAGACTGCTCTCGGCTGCTGGGAGAGCTGTCTGTATGAATCAGCTCTGCCTGAAGCCTGGGTGATTGGCACAGCAAGAAGAGAGGTTTGGAGGGGAGGGAAGTGATGCTCGGAGTGCTGGTGGGCTGGCCCAGGTTTTGGGCTGGGGGCCGGGAGGGACCCACCTCTCCTGCCCTTGCTTCTGTTGCTAGGGCACTTTGTGACAGGGTGACGGAGCTGGGCTGAGGGACAGTCATATGCTGTGGTGCCCAGACAGTTGCTTTCTCCTGTGACTTTTTCCTGCTGGATTTGCCTAGAGCCTGTCCCCTATCACAGGTGAGTCCTTTTCAGGTTTGGGTACTTCCAGGGTCAGGGAGGTTTCTCCAGCTGTGAAGAGCAGTGACTGACATTACTCAGACAGTGGTACCTGGACCCCAGTGATCCCCAGAAAAAGGACCCTCTCTGCCCTCTGGGGTTCAACTGTCACCTCTCATGACATGTCACAAAGTCAATCTGATTTCTTCCATGTGCTGAGGTCCCCTGCCCTGGCCCTGCTCTTTGGGGGCATGTTTGTATTTGACTTGGTGGTGGAGAAGAGGAAATTTCTATCAAGAAGGCTGTGGACACAATAGCACTTTCTATCCTCATTTTAATTTTTTACTTCTTTTTTTCATCCTAGCTGAACCCAACAGATCCCCTGAACTGCTGGCAATGGGCTGCCATCCCCATCCAAGCTCCAGGTGTCACCTGCCTCCCCATCCCAAAGGACAGAGGAAAGACTACATCCTGCCCCCTCCTTTTTGGGGAGAGCTCAGGAGCCCTTTTCTACTACACCTTGCTCTTATGTACCTTCAAGCACTTGTCCTGCAAACATTTGAGGTTTGACTGCTTTTATTCCTTTTCCTGTCTTTGACAAACCTCTTATGTAGTTTATCATCCCAAAATGGTTTGTTAACTTCCTCCTGCTCTTCCCATCCCCTCTCACTCCTCCTCCCACTAATTAGAGTGAAGGACTAATGGAGTATTACTGTGAGGGACTAGGCAAGCTTCCCAAAGTGTTTACCTAAGAGGAGAGCACTTTGACTAATAGATGTGCATTAAGGCTGTGCATCGTCTTTTCCTGAGAGTGGGAGGAGGGGGCCAAGAGTACAGAGCAGAGCTCCAGACATCAGTATCACTGGCTCTCTCCAGATATCCAGACTGTACAGCTGGACTGTACAATTTCTGCTCTCAGATTCACCCTTAGGGATGGGTTTCAGATCTAACTTGCCCTTTGGTAACACCCCAACCAGGTGGATTTCACTCCCAGTAGGTGCAACACGGTCCTTTGCCAGTTACAGATATCAGCTTTCCTGCTTGGGCGGAAGAGAACTTTCTCCCCACACTGTGTTTGTACAGCACCCAGCACAGGAGGGCTCCTTCGGTCCCCCACAGGATCTTTTGAAGTGCCTACACCAGTACTTCAGGTATTGGATCACCCAAAGCTGCCCTGGGACAAGACACTGGGACAGCCAGAAGGAGAGCAGGAGGGGTCTATCTGGAGGCACAGAGCACTTCGGGAGCTGCTGTATACCTAGACCTTCCATCCACGAATGTCATGAGAGTTTTTTCCTGGTAGTCGTTTGGCTTTGAAGCCTCCTATGCATTTTCCAGGGACCATACCCAGCAATGGAGGAGGGTTTGAAGCTGGAACTATGCAGAACCACACAACCTGAATTTTGGGGATGTACTGGGATGATAGGCAGTGATGATCAGTATGTGTCTCTATCCTTGCTCCTGTAATTTGGTTTCTGAACCTAAACTGGGGTGCAGAACCAATTGGATCAGCCTGATAACCATCACCAACGTCATCTGCAACCTTCAAGTGTTTTGTAGCTCAATCCTCTGGACCCCTGGAGGGCATTGCACTGACATTTAAACACTGTAAATGGCAGCAGTGCTCAAAGGCATTGGGAGAAAGGTAACGTGCTTCAGTAGGAGGTGGACAGGCGTGGGTCTGCACATGAGTGTCTGCTGGTTAAGTGTCTGGAGACATCTGATCTTGGGAGAGAGGTAGCAAAGGTAGATGGATCCAAACTGGGGATGGCCAGGGTGGATGGGAGATAACATAAAAATGGAGACGAGTGAGCTGTGGCTGTCATGGGCCTTTGGGGAGGGAGAAAGTATTTTCAGAAGCTAGATTTGGAGAAGTAAAGCCATGATGTTTATGAAATGTGGGTGCCCAGGTTCAGCAGACTCCTGATGACTGGGTCTGGCAATAGCATCAGGGGACAGCTAACGGCATGTTTTGAGACTCCTTGTTTCACCAGGGAAAGTATAACTTGCTAAGTGGACACAGGATGTGCATGTGGCCAGCCCTACCTTTGTTTCACTTGGGCTCTCCAGGTGTCCCAGATTTCTCTCTGCCACTTCTTACTGAGAGCCACCCTTAGGGTGTCTGACCTCTCAGCAACCTCACCTAGGTAAGTGCTGGCTCTTTGGAAAGCTCTTGTGTGTTCCTGGCTTTGCTCCCTGATTAGCAGTAGCACTGTAACAGGAAAGATGTAGTGATAAGCACAGGACGGGTTCAACTTGTCCAGCTTCACTCCCTATAGTCAGCACCTGCGGAGTAACCCAGACTCCTGATACTCTTCATCAGGTTGCTTCAGGAGGAAACTTGGTCAAACTGAGCCCGAGCACCCGGAGCCTGTGGGCAGTGATGGAAATGGCTCTGTGCAACTCATTCATCTCCTCTCACGCTGGGCAAGGGCATGAAACTCGCGAGTGCAGACACTGATATGAGAACTGAGTTTTGCCCAGCTGCAGCATGGATTGTAGTTTGTGTCCCCGGCTTTCAAGCACTGGCACCTGACACAGTGTGTGCTGGGAGAATGAGGAATCCACCATAGCAAGAAGAGCGTTCTCAGGACAACTGCTTATGTGAACGTAAAGATGAGGGGGAGCGATAAAACACCTTCCTGATTCAGGGAGGGGGGTGGTCATCATCATGGCCACACCCATGCAAGGGGAACCTTCAATCTATTTATGTGAGCACAGGGGAGGAGGAATATCAGAGGTCCCCACGAGCTGGACACCACTCCCTCCCTGCTCCAGCGAAGGCACAATGAGCGGCCACAGAGCGGGGTCACTCGGTAGTGCTCCCATCAGGGAAGAAGCCTTCCTGTGCCCTGGCAAACCCCTAGTGAAAGACAATCAGGCTCGCTGTCACCGAGCTAATTCCGATGGCATAAAAGCAGTAATGAAATTCACGGCAGGATTAGCCTCTCCATCCAATGGGCCGGCGCCACAGTGACATATCGTGCTTCTTGCCCGAATGTAACACACCATCTAATTTACGTCGTGTAGCGAGCGGGAATGAAATGTTCATAAAGAATTGCTGAATCTTGTCACCTTAACTGCGGCCCCGGGCTCTGAGGCATCTGTCAGGGAGAGGAGAGCTGAGAAGGAGGCTCCTGCCTTGCAAAGCTGCGACCAGGGCTTTGGGAAAGGGGAGATGGCTGCATTAATCTTCTGGGTCTGTGCAATGGAGATGTAGCACGTAGGGATGAGGACTCCAGGCTGGAGGAGGGGGGCTGTAGAGCTCTCTTACATGCACATGCTATACTGAGTGGTGCTAGCAACAAGAAAGGGGCTGTTAGAGCTTCCCCCCCAGACAACTGCATGCCTGGGATGCATGAGAAAGGACCTGTGGTGGCGTGGAAATAAGGGGCAGCATCCTTGGAGATAGATATGCTCACAGCAGAACACAAGTTCCCAAATTCCATGTTGGGTCCCATGTGCAGCTGCACACTGGTCAGCAACTGAAGGTGTTCACCTGTCTCAGGAAGCATGTGCACAACCCTTCTGCTGTGGCCTCGCAGCCCGATTCCCCCCTCCCCTCCCCAAATATTTATTTGCAGTTAATTTTCATGGATCCTAATGGCTCAGATCCTGCTAGGGGGGATCGTGCCTGCCTCTTCAGTCAGAAAGTTTGCAGAAAAAAATAGCCCTTTCCTGTTGTGTTTGGAGTAATAGCGTCTTGGTGTCCGGAGGGGAGTTGGCAAGGAAACAGGGAAGTTTATTAAGAGTAAGAGATTGAATTCCACTGGATTTAATTGGAAGTGCTTGAGGAAACAGGGGAGGGAGCCATCCAGTCCAGCTCTCTGGAAACAGCAGTACTGGCCGCAGGCTTCATGCCCATGGAGCTGACTAGTCCCAGGGCCACCTTATCCTCTTCACTGCTGGGGAAGCTGCAAGGTCTGGCTTGTTTTCTTCCTTGGGGTCATCTGTGCACCTCAACCTTGGCTTCCTACTCCATCAGTTGCTAGGATCCTACATGGGATATGGAAATGCTGGGTCAGGAGGGATGCAGCTTTGAAGACTCTGGGAAGACGCAGTATTTGGGACTGTATTTTACTTTGGAAGCTGGTTCAGGGCACAAAGTGTGCAAGCGAGGCATAGGTCCTGTCCCTCCTGTGCTGTCCAGTCCTCTCCCCTGAAAATCTGGCTTTTGTCCCTTGATAGGGACAGCACAGCTCCAGGCTGGGACTCAGCAGCAGCTGGCTGGGGTGCAGGTATTGGGTATGCAATTTGCAACTGAGATAGGTTTTGGAAGAGTAACCTAAACTTAAGAAGCCTGCTTTGCTTTCCCATTTTAAAGCCAAAATGGAGAAAATCCACTTTCGGTTCCTAATCCCCACACCATCCTTCAGGGCACAGAAAAGTCTCCGAGTCAGATTCCCATGGATGAACCCATTGGCCTACCTTGGGCTGGTCTGGATGCTGCCTGAAGAATAAGCTGCAGCACCTTTGTGCCTCCCCTGTACCAGTAATCACAGGTATGCAAAGCAGTATGGAAATGTGCCTTTGTGGTTGCAGAAGGAGCTGAGTGCCAAAATTCTCATTCCCTCCTAGAAAAGCCTCTCCTTCAAGACCTTCTCCTGCACTACATTGAGTTGAAAGAGGCATCAAGTATTCCCTTTGCAGTCGAAGGTAAATGGGGGTTCAGACATTTGTTTAGCCTTGAATTCAGCTGATCGTTCTGCTGAAAAATTCAAAATTAAAGAACAATAAATAATTTATTACTTTATTTACTTTAATTCAATAAATTGCTTCCTCACAAATTAAGATATATTGCTTCAAATTAAATGTTTCATTAAATCTGAGATTAAACTTTTGGGGGCTGGGGAAAGTAAGACTTTTTAATTTGGCTGAAAACATGAAAACTGCCGTTTCCCATTGCTTTAATTGCAAACTCTAGAACCAAAGTGACACAAATTTTGCAACGCATGGTTGTGCCGGTTTGGTCTCTGCTCCCACTCCTCTGGCAGATCAGTGGGTTTTTCTTTCTGATTCTCCTAGGGTGACACATGGCTTCAGACTTGCAGCTGCAAATCCAAATGGAGCATGTCTCTAATACCAACCAAACCTCACATGAACGTCCTCTCATTGAAGCACTTTGTGTCTTCTGGACTTTGAAGGGTCTTGTTTCTCCACAGTCTTGCTTTATGGGTGAAATTGCTATAGTGGCTGGCTGTGCTCCAGCCACACTCTATGCTCTTTGTTTCAAATATATAGAAGTTAAATATATGTTTATAAGTTATATATATGTATGTTTTATATATATACATATATATGTGTGTGTGTGTGTGTGTATATATATATATATATGTATGTATGTATGTATGTATGTATGTATATATGAAACTTCCTTTTGGTTGATGTCCTGTGCTGGGACTCTTGAAGGTGGGATTTCAGCCATATGCTATTTCCCAGTCTCCAAATATGGCCTTCACCTCTAAGGAACATGAGATAAAACCTCATGTCTCTATTTTCTGGTAGTTTTACACATGCAGAGCTCTTCTACAGCTTTTCACTAGTATGATGGCCTAGCCATAGAGATGAATGGGACAGACAGACTTACAAATGTGGAAATCTATGTAGACTGAAATGAAGGAGTTTGCTAGTTTCCTAGGCAGTGACCCTCTTGGTAGTACACCTAGGATGATTGAATCTGCTACAGAGTGGGATCTCTGGGGCCTGTCTGACTGCTGGATGTCAGTACCAGCTTTTGTAATTTATTAGGGACTGCTGGAGGGACTTTCAGCTAGTTCAGCACATGCCTCCCTAGGTACTCATGCATCTGTGCAACCAATACAGCCACTGCAGAGCACCTCAGTGCTCTGTGACAAAGTCTGTGCTGCTCAATTTAGGAACAACCTGCACAAACACAGTTGCAGGAACAAATAATTGCTAAAGGGCTTCTATTTTTTTCCTGTCAGACTCTGCAAGCAGATGAACTGTAAGTGCTATGAAACAGTGCTGGAGGAATACTCCCTCCCTTGTCTAACCCCTGGTTGGAAGGCTTCAAATGACAGAAGTGCTCAAAGTAGTTGCTCGTGCCCTTTTTGGTGCCCTCTTCTCCCATGGCTGCAGGCTTGCGGCTCTGCGTCCTCCATTGTAGCGGTATCTGCTGCAGGTTTGCAAAACTGGCACCATGGCTGTCTTTCACAGGAAGGTTAGAGAAGCAAAAGGAGTGTTTGAGATATTGGGAGATGGAGGGAGAAGGCCTTGTGATGCCTACTCTGGGCTGCTCTGAAGAGGATTGGTAGGAACCAGGGCAGAGACACGGCAGTGTGCTTCATTTCCCTTTGGGTTTAAAAGACTTCCCTAGAGGGAAATATTTTCCTGTGAGGTCCTTTTTGCTTTCAAGAGAGGTGTCCCTCTAGGGCATGTGTTCTAGGGCTGGGAAAATCTCCTTTTCTGAGCTGTCCTTCAGGCACCAAATGGCAGGGAATCCCCATGAGGAATGGGGTGCACATGAATGAGGAGGTTAGCTCTGAAGACAGGATCCCAAACTCCTCCTCTAGGCAGTGAATGATGCTGGAGCAGCAACCTCTAAGAACTGCATGTCTGTCAGCTCCTGGAACCCAGGTCACTCTTGGACTCGTTGGATCCATGGCAGAGGGCAATTGCTTTTGGATCCATGAATTGTGATGTCCCTCTGTGATATGGAGAAAGGCACAGTCAGTGCAGCAAGTGGGCTTTTGCCAGGAAAACTCTCTTATGTACTTACCATGTAAGTCAAGAGTATTTACAGGAGATCTTGCTGCCTGTAACTTAAAGCTTTAGCGAAACAAATTGGAATTGCCTTCTGGAGGCCATTGTTATAAATTACAGTCCCAACATCTGTCCACATCTGCAATGTCTAGACAACCCGTCTCAGCTAGAAGAGTGAGAGTGGGGGGTGCTGTGATCGCAGTGGGGAGGGGAAGCAAAGGGTTTATGCTGGGGCTTGTGCCAAGCACCCCGGCTCATGCTGCCCCTCTGCTCTGAGCATGATGCTCAAAGCAGGGTCCATCCCAGCCCGGCCAGGAGGGACTTGAGGGGCATCCAAGGCAGGAGGAGAAACATCTGCCTTCCCCCTCTGCAGATTGATGCCAGCAACAAATTTGGCCCTTGGAAGTCTTGACTGCTGTTGCCTCATTTATTGCATGTTGAAGGATGTGAAGGAAGGCAGTGCCTTCAGCCAGGCTTGCTCCTGGCTTTCCCTGGCCCCTGTGCAGCACTTGCGATAAAGAGGCCAGGCCCGTCAGCTGAACGATTGTATTTTTTTTACAGTTCCTAGCGCAAACCTTCTCATTTATATGTAAAGTAGCCATTAGTCATAGCTCTGTTCCCTCACACTGCCTGATGTACAATCACATTTTGCAGTGGATGAATCTTTCCACACAGCTGCTCTGCTATGAATAATCCGTTGCTGGGCCCATAAATCAGAAAAAAATCATGCACCTCCTTTGCCTGATCCTTACACAAAGTAATATATTTTACATGAGGACAAACTAAATATTCATGAGGCTTTAAAAGGCTGTTCTGACTACAAGGTACTTGTTGGGGTTGTTTTTGTTCTGTCGGGCCAGGTTTGGTGGTTTGGGTTTGTTTTTCGTCCTTGTAAGAAGAAATCCTTCTTTCCCCTTTGCCACCCTTCAGGCAGCAGCACTGAGCTCCCAGCAATGCTCCTCTGGACTCGTGTTTGCCGAAGGACTGAGGAATTTGTCATTGCTGCTGTGTCAAGGACAGGCTGATGGAAGGTGCTGCAAACACCAAAGGACACATCCCAGGGGAGGTGGCCAGGCCTCAGAGAGTGAAGGAGCTGCTCTTAGGGTAAAGAGGCACTTCCAGATCTGTGCTGGAGGCACCTGGCTGGCTGGGAGTCGGGGTGCATCTTTCTGTGTGTGCCTCAGCCTGGTGCTCCACACCGGGGCCTCTGGCAAGACCATGGAGACTGGGAAGGCTGCTGACAGTGGCTATAGTCCCTGTTCAAGAATGTTGTCACTCTGATTTCTTTTAATCCATTATTTTAAACAAAGCACCTACAGAGTCTATGGAGAGGACTGGGACCAGTGCTTCAGTATCTTCTGCTTCCCAGTGGCCAAGTGAATCTGGTGAGAGAACAGCACCATGCTGCCACAGAGGTAAGATGGGAAACTGGGAAATGAGCTCAGGTTTAATCTGCTCAGGATTCCTGTAAGGATCCCAAACTCACAGGATCTGGCCTGCCCAAGACGCTCTGCCTTGGCCATCCAGAGCCAGTGATAAGGTTATTTGTGCAGGGAGGGCTCTCAACCCCCAGGAGGGTCAGGAGACCCTGACAAGTGTGAAGATGAGGTTTTCCACCTTCTGTTTGTTGAAGTAGCAGCTCCCAATAACTGAGAGGGACCAGTCTTATCCTTCCCTGCCCTGGTCCCACCTACCTTTGCAGTAGCTTTGCTATTTGTGGGGTTGCAAGAAAAAGCCAGTTTGACTTGTCAGTAAAGAACTGTTTAGTTTATATATCCTGAGTATAATTTTCCTGCCACTACAGTGAACTGAAACAGCTCACCATGCTAGCAAAAAGGTTTCAGAGCCAGCAGAGGATGAAAGGAAGAAACACATGGCTGTCACAGACAGGAGAGAGGATGCAGCTCCCCTTTTCAGTAGCACGAGAGATACAATCAGCTCAACCTGTAATGTTAGTCTACAGCCCACACCGTTGTGGCTTCTCTGCAGACAAGCCTTTCTCTCTGGTCATCCCCTCCATAGGTGCAGCCTTGCACATATCTTTATACCAGGTAATGAGTACTGTCCTGCTCAGTGAACGTAATTCGTACTGCGTGGTCTTGGACTCTCTCCTTTTGCTATTGCATGACTGAGTGTCCCTTTGTCCTAAAAAAGCCCCTTTGCCCACAGGCTGTAGGGAGCCATTCTGCCCTCAGTTTCCCCAGGCCACTGCACACCAAGCCCCTTTAGCTGAGATGCCAGAGCCCTGTGTGAAACATGCCACCATCACAGATGAGCTGGGCTGGAGAGGCTGAGCTGAACCACCGGGATGTCTCTGGGTGCAGGTGTCCCTGTCACCTTCTCACAAGCTCTTATGCTATCAGAGATTGCCTGTGTGCTCACCACTGTGAAACACACCCCCAGTAACAGCTGCTGCCACTGCTGCCACCAAGTTCTTGCAGGACAAAGGGAAAAACAAAAGATTCTTCCACCAGTGAACTCCCTTCTTTTCACTTCCGTTCCTTTTTGTTCCAACTTGGAAAGAATGAAGCCAAGGCACTGCCAAAGTAGAGGAAAACAAGTCCAAGCACACACAGATGGTGACTCCACAAATTTAATTTAAAATCATCCTTTATTATTCAAAATATTAAAATTCAGGCAATAATGCCCAAAGGAACGGCACTGATTAAAGTTCCCTAATGTTTCATGGCCAAATCTTGCTGCTTCCACCGAGGGTCACTGGGACAAGAAGTGAAACCCCTCTAGAGTGCAGAGAAAGGTAGGGCTGTACCTGCTGTAGATGGTTTAACCAGTTACTTACTGACCCAATCAGCTTCACTTGAAGCAAAGCACCAGCTGTTCCTTACCCAATTAATGATTGCCACAGCAAATTAACATGGCGTTACACCAGGCGTGGATGTGGTCCGCAGAGTCCAGAATGCACAGAGCAATATGCTATTGCAAAAATAATCACAGTAATATCTTTACCATTAGGTAGCATCCTTCATCTGGAAGGATGGTGAGGTCCCTGAGCACTATATGGCTCGTTTCATGCAACGTGCTCTGCAGTGAGGGGGTGGAGGGCAGGGAGGGGGGGTATGGTTGCTGTTTCAAGGAAAAGTAAAGAGGAGCTGGTCAGGGCAGCTCTACTGTGGCAGAGACAGCACCGACTACACATGTCCAGTTCGTGCAGTCCAAACAAATAATTGTTTGTTTGGTTGTAAATCTGTTGAAATGTGCCTTCTCCCTGCCTTACGCACCACAGGCCTCCCCAGTGCCTCTTTGCCTGCTGTGTGATGTGACACCTTGATGGTGTCACAGCTTGGTGTGCTGGCCACAGAGGACACAGCAAGCTGGTGGGTGCAGAGCTGGCCATCCAGCTGCAGGGAGCATCCCACAGTGGGAAGGGGCCACAAATTTGCGCTGCAGATGCAGAGATCCGGGTGAGGCTCCCACAATAAGGTGTTACTCCATGCTCAGTGCTGGGCCAAGTGCTGCTTCTCTGAGTCCTTCCTCAGTCGCTCTGTGCTGCGGTAGAGGCTCTTGCCCTGTCCCTCTGCAGTGGGGTCCTGCTGGCAGTGTGGCAGAACAACCAAGCCATGATCTTCTACCATCAAGTTTAAGTTCAGCACCTAAACACTCATTAGTTTTGGCTCCACATAGTTCAGGGACATTAATCCCCTATGAGTTACAGTCCAGACAGATCAATCAGCCTGGAGGGCTTTGGGACACTGGTGTCTAGTGCCAAAGCATTACACTTTCCAATTTTCCAACAATTAGGCCAGCATCAGATATTATTGACAAATAAACCATGCAGTCAAAGCCCTGAGCCTGTCACGCTGCTACCAGGAGGATCCATTTACATCCCAAGCCAGCTGCAGGATGCCTGGAGGGAGGAGACTTGGGAGAGCCCTGCCTCAAGCACCAGCAGCCCCTGGTTGCCTTCAGTACTGTTACAGGAGCCCTCCCTTTGTAATTATAGGATTCCCTCATTATAATTACTGTTATTTATATAATCGTGGTGAGTGTTTTCAGTGCTGTCAGCAGTCTGGAAAGTGCCCAGCCCCACTAGAGCCAAGCATTTCAGGCATTTCACTGCTAAGAGTCTGGGCTTAAAGTATGATGGCCAAGAGCATGTCTGGGCCAGTCCAAGAATGGCAGCCTTTTGTCCTGGTGACATGGAAGCTTTATTTGGAAGATTTCTATGCCCTGGGGTTGTAGAGGGAGAACATCAGGTTATCTTTACCTCCTTCTCTTAGACCACTGCTCTGGGAGCGTAGATCATGCCAGCATCACACCCTGCAAAGGCTGACATTCCCTGTCACTTCTGCTGGGTCACTGGCTGCAGGAGACACTCCTGGCACTGGATTATGAGGCTCCACCTAGGTCACATGTCCCTGGGAGGAATCCAGTCATGGGCACATTCTCTGCATCCTCTGTTTTCTCTCTGATCATCTTGTCTGAAAATCTAGAGGAGATGGAATGTTTAGAGAAAATGAGAGAAGAGACTGGTACTCAGGAGATACTGGTTTTGTACCTGCTTGAAGCTTCACTTTTGTTCCTGTGTCAAACACAGGAACGAAAAGAATGGGTTTGAGCTGCATATGGGCAAGCAAGTGCTCATGATTGTGGCTGGCTTCTTTGCATTTGAATAGGAAGAAATTCAGGCTATCTCACTTAAAATGCAGAGCCAAATATATAAATGCAGGAAGGAAAAGAACCTGAGTGTTTTACTAGATGACAAACCTATGCTAGAAATCAGTGTTGTGTTTGCTATAAAGAAGTAAAAACTTATCAGGGTCTCATAATTGGTATTAAAACCACTGGAAGTAATTCCTCTCTGCTGCTCCATAGGAGGCAGCTTCAGTTTTTTGGCACTGTGAAAAATGTAGGAAAACTGGAAAGAGATGAGACAAATTTAAAAAGCAAGAGGATTAGAAACAATGGCTGCCACGTGAGCTGGTCTTGTAGGGTGTGCAAAAGAGAAACAGAGGGGAGATGGTAAATATTCTCCAGTCTATGTGCAGCTGCTAGTCAAAGAATGCTAATCAATTATTTTTTTCCTCTTTGCTTCTTAGTACAGCAAAGAAAACTTGGTCCAATTTTCAGGGAAAATTGATCTAGAAACATTATTAGAAAAAAGGGCACCAAAGCACCACGAGAGGCTTTTTACGTACGGGATGGCTTTGAACAAACATCTCTCAAGAATGATGTCGGCCTACTTGATCCATTCCAGTGATGCAAATTTTCCTGTTTCACATCCCGTGTGGACCTTCGGACTGGTGACTTCGAAGTCACCGGATATTTTTGGAAGGGTGAGCCAGTGCACGGGGCTCAGTTTAGGTTTACCACCAACTATCGGCTCGACCACCGACAGTGCGCGAGCACGGAGCGCAACCGCAGCAAAGCGTGGGAGTAGCCGAGCCCTCCTGCGGGGGCATTTGAGAGCGCGGGACCGTGACTCAGGAGCCAGCCATACCTTCCACCCCAGGGAAGGTCTGGAGCTGGAAACCGCGCACACGGCACCTGCGGGACGCGCCTCCTCACCTCCCTCCCTCGCCTGCCCACAGCGACCGTGTCCATCCCACACCTGCCCGCACCTCACACCGTCACCACCCCACGCTACTACAACTCCCGTCGACCCCCTGCACCGCACGCAACTCATGCGCCAGCCGGTTCCCAGCGTGCCCTCAGCCCCGGGACCTGCCGGGACTTGTAGTTTTAACTGGCAGGTAGGGCCCTTGCCAGGCGTGCGGCCGGGGACTCCATTTCCCGTGGGTCTGCGGAGCCGCGCATGCGCCATACGGGCAGCGGGGTGAGGTGGGGGGGCGCGGGGCAGCGTAGGTTCCCGTCTGCGATCGCTGCGGCCTTCACTGAGCGGGGGGGCGGCCCCGGCCCGGCCCCGCAGGACGATGGACCCGGCCGAGGCCGTCCTGCAGGAGAAGGCGCTCAAGTTCATGGTGAGGGGCCGCGGGGGTTGGCGGAGGCGGTGGGGTAGGGTGGGCACCTCTGTCTGTGGAGGGGGCTGCGGGGAGGG
>VZRV01006019.1:94404-282223 GCA_013398115.1 Falcunculus frontatus
GCCCAGGGAGGGGGCGTCCTGCCTGCGGGGAGGGCAGTGAGCGGGGTCCCCAGATCCGGGAAAAGGGAGCATTGGGAAGACGGGGAGGGGCTGCAGGTGCCACCTGGGAGCGGGAGAAGTTAAACTGGAGAGAGGCAGGACCTGGCAGAGGGGCCCACAGGCATCGGCAGGCTTTGCGCATATAATTCTTGGGCTTCTTCTCTTTATTTGTGCACCTCAGACTATCCTTCTGTACTGCTCACTATTCCTCTGAAATTTTGTTTTTCCTCCTATTCTACTGCGAGATCTCTAAATACTGGCATTTGAGTGTTTCACCTGCTGCTGCAGCAGTATATCAGTGACAGTGACTGCGGGGAGCACGTACATTGTTTAGGTTTGTGAGTTGGCCCTTGGTATGGAAAGCAGTACATACATCCAAGATGCTCTTCGAATGTGGCTAATTTCCATAGATTTGAGACACTGTGCCCTTAAATGTATGTACTAGAATGTAGCTTCATTCTCTTTTTCTTCATTTGTTGCTATTTCTAAGCGTTTTGGCCAGAAAGATAAGATTTAGAAATGAAAACAAAGTGTTGCCAACTAAATGGAATGTAAATTTTAGGTGCCCCGAACTGTCCTTTCCCTAAGGATATAATTTAAATGACTGGCAGCACTTGCTAAAAGTTTGTTTTGGATTAGTGCTTCTAGTGGCACAGAATTAAATTTGAGCTCATCAGGAAGAAGGAATTCTATTAAATCTTCAGAACATATGCCCAAAATGAAATTGAGGAAACACTAGTTGCAAATTTTAATTTTTAATTGAGCTTCGAAACATTTGTTTGGCTTTTGTTTTCTAATCTGGAAGAACTTGTTTCTCTCTTGAGACTTTTTGACCCCTTTGCTAGTAGTCTCCAAGTTTGTCAGACTTACAGAGTCTCAGCTCAGTGAAGTGGAAAAATGCTATGGACACCTAAATAGGCAAGGTAGCAATTAGTAATAATGAATGGCCCTCTTTGGTGTGGGATTGGCCGAAGGAGTGTCCCAGATCCTGCTGCACTTGTGTTTGGCCAAGCTTGGTAATTACAACCTGCCTCTAGATAGTGAGTTTCACATCCCGAAAAGTTTCTGCTGAAACATTTTTGTCTGCTGCCAGACAGCATTGTGAACATGCTATGTTGACTTCTCATACATTACTTTTTTCACCCCCTGTGCTAAGATTCTCATTCAGGGGCTTAGTCCAGGTGGTTTGAGATCATCTGTAAGACTGGGCCTGGAGGCTGAGGCAATCCCTGTCCATCTTGCAGCTGGCAGTGTCCCACTTGAACAATAGAGCTCCCTGACACTGGGGAGAGGCATGAGCATGAGAGAAAGCTGCTCTTCTGGGAGATGCATCTGTTGAGAGCACCAGATAAAAGGAAGAATTATCAAGACCAGGCTGCACTGAGAGCTAAAAGCTAACCCATGTTCTTTCATGTTTTATTAAAATGTCTCTTGTATGCAAAATGCTTGTAAAACATGCAGTGAAAGATGTGGCTTTCCTCTGTCCACTTTGTTAAGGTATTTTTGCTTACAGGTTGAGAGCAGAGTAAGCAAAGGTTTTGTTAAGCACATCTCAGGCTTTTGCTTTAGCGCACATCAGTCCAGAACATGGCTCTTACTTTAATTCTGCTGATGAAGTAAATTGTTAGACTTGGTGGGGTTTTCTGGTGTTCCCGGAAGGGTGGCACAGACAGATACGTCAGGATACATAAGGTATCAGTTGCAAGTATCATCTTGGCCCTCCTAGGAAATGTCTTTTCTCTGCCTTGTAGCACTCAGACAGTGCTCAGGCACTGCAGCAATGGCACTGGTACAGTTGTCCACACAGAGGTAGCAGATCAGCTTGTGCATCCTCTCAGCTGATGCTGAATCATTCACAGTGGATTACCTTGTCCATCTCAGTGTATGCTACACTTCATTTGTGTCTTCCTTATTAGGTGGCTCACAGTTTGGCTTGAGGTGGGCTTTGTTATTAATTATTGATTTTCCCTGAGAGCTTCCCAAGGAGCATTGTAGGTAAATATTCAAATACATTTTGGAGGTATGAGGCCTATTATGAAAGGCAGGAGAGACAGTTCTGGTTTTGATATGTGTTTGGGGTAGGTTTCATTTCATATTGAAAAGCAACCCTCTAGTTGGTAGTATGTTTGTGCTTCTCTAGAAAATAATACTTTTTTCCACTTAAAAATGTCAGTACTTAATTTTTGACATTGTCTTTGAGCAGCTCTTGAATCACAAGGTATCAGGCAAGATGGACCTGGTGATTTGACTTTTCGTTGATGTCCAGCTCTAACAGAAAAAATGTTGTGGGGAAGCTTCGCCCAGTGCTAATATTATGAATGAAATTATTTTGCTTTAAAGCATCTCTATTTGATGCTTTGAAAGACAAACAGTACTCTGTTGTTTTTCTGTATGCTTGTGTCTGTGCAACTTTTTGATGGGAGTAGAAGGCAGCTGCCTTCTCACTGGCTGGTATTGGGTGGATTACTTGCCAGTGAAGCAATATTGCATTTGACTGATATCTGCTACCAGTTTCCTGGTTATCTGTGATCAGGTGCAATATGTATAATCTAATACTTTAAGGTTTAAGTAATTTGTTTAATTTCATTTGCTTACTCAGTTTACCTCTATGTCTTAATAAGACCTAATTTATTCCTGATATTAAATTGCTGTGTATTAACACTACACAATACAATGCAACTGCTCACCAGTTGTTTTTGCTGGTGAATGAGTGTCTTGTATCATGTGTTCTGCACGTCATCTTTCAAAATTTTGTTGGTTTTTTGGGTTTTTTTTGGAATGAAAGGCAATTCTTAGATTTAAAATACAATCTTTTAAATTGTATAGTGCAGTGTCCTGCAGCTACAAGCAAGGATTTTACCAGAGCAGAACCTGTCTTAGTTCACTTCAGCCTCTTTCCTTTTTTGTACAGTACTGCTGGTGAAACGACACTCTTTATAAAGTACAGTATATAAGAGACTGATGCAAAAGCTAAAGAGAGGGGTGAACGTGCCCATTAAGCTAAAAAAATGCACACAAAAGTCCCACCCAAAACCCCTTGCCTTACAGAGCTCTGCTTTTATGCATTCAGGAATATGAGATTTCCATAGTCAAAGTCATTTACAAAAGAACAAGAAGTCGAGGTGCTCAATAAGTAACTTTCATGTTCGAATTAAGTGTTTGAAACTGTAGATACAGTACTTAAAGTATGAGTGTGATAGGCTCAACTGAGACTTTGATTAAATGTCATATAAAGTAAACTACATAAGCCTGCATAGAATAGTAGATATTTTTTCAAAGTAGCTTCAAATGGTTCTGTTAAGTATACGAATGTTCTGATGATTATCTTTTTAATTAAAATGAGAAATCTTTGTTTAAAGTGGCATTCTTTTTTACGGCCTGTTACAGTCTCTGTAACAATCATTTCTTAAGTCTGAACGTTTTTAATTCCAGGAATCCATTTATATAAAACTATGTTTAGACTTAATTAAGGAACGATTCTTACAAAGCTTGTAAATAGCCAGGAAAAAAGGGACAGAAAATAAAACTGACATTCACACTTAACAGAATGATTGTTACAAGGTATGTAATATGCTATAAAAATACAATAAAGCCCTTTTTATAAGAGTTCATATTTTTTGTTCCTCATTTTGAAAGGTATTTAAGAAAAATATCAAAGCTCTATGAAGCGACATCTGTTTTCTTGAATGGACTAGTGACAACTTCAGTTGTATTTAATTAGCAGTGCTTGGAACAGTACCTGGCCAGTTTGGGGTCCCATCTAGGACCATTTGAGAGGCAAAAGCTTGATACTTAACAAAGTTCCACTTTCTCAGTTTTTATGAATTAATTAATTTGCAATAATTCACTTAATTTCCTGGCTCATGAATAGGAAGAAGTCCATCTGCGTGTTCTTCATGGTTTTTTTTCTGTTTCACCCCCCAAAATACCATTTTCCTTTTGGTCTTGGATGATGGGATTCTAGGAGCTGCTAATGGGCCTTCTGGTTTTACAGGAGAACCAGAGCCTTCTAGTTGCGTTTTAAGATGCATCTGTGGGTTGTTGTTTGGTTGGTTTTTTGTTTTGGTTTTTTTATTGGGTTGTTTTTTGTTTGTTTGTTTGTTTTATGGTTGGGGATTGTTTTATTTTTTAATGAGGGAAAACTCTGAAGTTCATTAATTTTTACATTTGCATGTTTGTAGGAGCTCCCACATAACTGGCCGGTAATATAGTAAAGAACAGTCAAGGCTGAGGGGTAATAAAGTTGGATTTTTTTTTTTCCTGCTGTGTGTGTGTATATATATGGAACAGATGGACAAAGGCTTATACTTTAAAAGAGGCTCTGCTTGCACTGAACCCATCTCATTTATGGTGTCACTAGGACCAGGATTTTTAAGACCTGTTATTTGTTAGCTATTTTTAAAAAAATCTTTGAGAACCTTGCAGTCTTCCTAGTAACATAATTGTGTCATGGACATTGTAGCAGAGAATCGTGGGTATCCAAAGCAAGGATGTCATGAAAGCAGTGAGAGTAATTCTGTAAGCTGGGATAGCAGTGTTACCTCTTAAATGGGGGGTTGCAAATCCTGCTTGAATGTTAAACATACACTTACCAGTATTTTCAATGGTACTGAAATAGCATCCTGTTATTTGGGGTATTTGTTGGGACTAATATATTGTATAGAAAATGTTGATTAATTTTCTTCTACACCAAACTTCATGCTGTAGATTTTTCTGCACTTGGTGCAGGCCTTTGGTACTTCAGTAACTTCACCCTCACTTCTCTGGTAATGTTTCATTTCAGCCACTTTGCTCCATTAAATGTATGCAATTAGAAAAGCAAATGGCAAATTTGCTATCGCATCACTGAAGTATTTAGTTTCATAGACTTAAAAAACCAAATTTGTTGCACCATGCTCTCCGCACTGTAATATGTACTATAAACATCAGAGAGAATAGGCTGACCTTAATATTTGCTTCTCAGACTAAATCGCCGCCTTGCAGCAGTTATTTCCCACTGAATAAAAAGTTTAATTTCACGCCCTGATTAGTGCTAGTATGTGCAGGTGGATATTTATTTTATGCAGCTAAACTAATCTGCCTTGGCAAATTATTTGCCAGTCAGCAGAGCTATAATTCCTCATGAGTATTTGGTACTAAATTATCATTCTCATTAGTAAGATAAAGCAGACTGTTCTAACCACAAAGTTTGGTTAGGCAAAGGGCTTCCTAAATAATCTTTGGAAGATACAAGATGTGTGGTGGCCTCAGCATTCTCAGTATCCTGTAATGGTTTGTGAGGTACAAAAAGATAATGAGGATTTTAGAGAAAGAAAATAAAATTATTCCATAGCTGTGTATCATCTCTAGAGGTAAGGTAGGAATGTACAGTGTTCAGAGATCACCTCCTTAAGAGGTGCCTGATGAAGAAAAATATCAGATGGTCATCTTTGGTTGGCCACTGAAAAAACTCCAAACTCTGATGTCTGGGCCACAAACGAGATGAAAATATAAAATTATATTGTTTTCTTCTTTATTTTCAGTGCTAGCAGCTACTGAGGCAGCTGAATGACTCGAGACAAGAAGTTAAATGGTAGAGGAAACTTCCTGGTCTGGTCTCATTTAAAATGCACTTCACACTCTAAAAACATTTTAAGTGGGAATCAGAAAGTATTTCCTGACATACAAATGTCGAGTGGATGCATTTGTCAAGTGAATGTGTTCATCCGTTATTTTGTTTTCTATGGATTTTACCATGTTGGTAGTTTGTTTGTATTATAAAATGTGTTAATGAAAGGTACTTATTTCCTGTTACAAGGAGAGTAATTCATACCTGGAAATTAGGAATTCTCACTAAGTATTGTGTGAAGGGATTCCACTAACTTTTTTTCATCTGTATAGGTTGTCATATATTCTTGTCATATTCATTTTCTCAGTGATTACTGCAACAGTATTGAGAGTATAAATGATCGGGTCACATTTAAGCCAGCAAAACCAGCAAGCTGAGCAACTTGACGTTTTGTATAAAATTTTTTGTGCTAAATTCATCAATGCAGATGGAATAAGCTGTTTTCTCACTTCTTTGCTTATATTGTGTCATCTTAAACTCCATGCATGCTGGTGAGATTTGTGTAATATTTAACTGTCCTCAGTTGCAACCTTAACTGGTGTTTCCAGTACTGAGAATTTTCTTCTGTCTTCCTCGTTCCCTCATTACACAATTCAGGAGATGCTCAACAAGGCATATTCTTTATACATTTTAAGTGATTTTGCACAGAAGGGCTGAATCCACTGTGTGTTCAGCTGTGGAAGCTGAAAATCAATTGTAGCATAGCAGAGTCCAGTGGCTGCAGCTAAAGAGTAAGTGCTCAAAATACAATTAATGAGCAATCAAACATGAAGCTGTTTCCCTGACAGGATACTGATTAGTGCTGTGAAAAAACTTCTTGATACCACAGAAATGGTTGAAAGTAAACATCCTGGGAATTGCATTAAATATTTCCTGCTTATTAAATAACAGAGCTTTCTAATGTCACTTTTTTGAGGTCCTGGGGAACTCTGGTGTTGGACAATGCTACCCCTGCTTTCAGAAAGAGAAAGCTAAAGGACAGAAATTTGCTGGGGGTCATGGGCTGGGGGAATTTGTGTAGGGTCCTATGGTACACTGATAATAGAAGGCAGAATATAAAGAAACCAGTTCTTCTAATAGCTACCCTTGTGCTTCTGACCATGTTTTGGTTAATTTTACAATTGGCTAGCCACCTGTTAAGATAACCCATTTTATCATTAAACAAAATTAATTTTAAAAATGGCTTGAAACTGTCTGATTTTAATGGGATCTGAATATTCTTAGTTTTAATCTGCCTCATGAGGCTTGTCTTTCTTCTGGGAAGTACATTGTTACATCATTAAAATATCATCCCCTACTGAGAGAGAAATCGGTCCCATTCACTAAATGGCAATGCTGAAACAATGACAAGTATTTCTAAAAACTGCATTAAAATTCATTTTTTTTTCTCTTTGATGTGCAAGTTCCGTGGTCCCATTAACCAATGGATGCTCAGCCTATTTGCCGCTGTGCGTGCACAGCCAGATTTGTTAGCTGGGATGGCAGAAGGGTTCAGAAGCAAACATGATGACTTACAGTTTTAAATTATTTTACTTTTCCACAATGATTTTGCTTGGAAACAAATGATTGATCATAATTTTGCACTCTAGCTGCTTCTAGTCGTCCTCTGTACTAAAAATTGAGAAACATCTGATTTAATTTTCCCTCCCCCACTGCTAAAGCAGGGTCTTGTGCAGTCATTTTGACGAGAGCAACAGAAAGGAGAGAATGAGGAAGAATGAGAAAGCTCAGCAAGGGGTCTTTCTAGTCTTCTTGAGGGAAGGACAGAAGTGTTTACAGTCTGTGGGCAGGAGCCATGCAGCCTCTTGGCAGAATCCACTGGAGCAATCAGTTTGGACTAGAAGCAGCAAAAAGGCCTAATGCTGGTTTAATTTTCTTCATCCCATGGTGAGAAGGGAAAGGTTGCAGGGGCATACTACAAAGGAATGAAGAAGGTCTTAAGTGCAGTAGTATGTTATCAGAACAATAATAACTGTGTTCTTCTAACTGTAGTCTAGATGGACCTATCTTCTTCAGAAGCAGCTGGAGCAAACCAGATCTGAAGAAGATGGTAGAGAGGAAATTAGGATAACACCAGCCAGTGTAGAACTTTGGTATGAATTTTGTCAGCTGGCTTTGTGCCTGCATGGGATTTTTCTGTTTGTGGGAATACTCTCTCATGATATTTCCATCTTAGGACATAGTTATTCTTACAGATTTGAGGAGGTTCTTTTTCCCTCAGTATAGTGGGGTGGATTAAACACCATGGAGAAAGGTGATGACAGTCTTTGCTTGGATACTAATCAGGGCTGGATCGTATGCTGACTAGCAAAGAGTCTGAACGTTTCCATGCTTGCCCATACAGCGACCAGAACAGTGTCTAGTTGTTTCAGAGAAAAATGGTCTATCATGAAAGTCTGTCATACAATGTAGTCAGTCTCCCTGTGTACACACATCATTTGTAATTTATTGTGAGAGCAATGCAGAATGGAGCAGTGTTTATGTGGGAGTTGCTTTTAGTTTATGGATAGTTGGCCTTGAATTCAGTCTATTAGGAAGATGTTGGCGATACTCCAGGGGGGTTGTTCATTGGGTCTGCTCAATGCCCTTCCTTCTTATATGCCAAAACTCTCAGCATGATTGAGAAATGCAGCCAGCTGTCATTCATCTCTTGCAAATTAGAACAATGAGAAGGGGGTGTAGTCTCAAGAAACGATGGATCGATCTTGTTTTAGAAGAGGAGTCTTGGAAGCATCTCAACAGAAAGAAATCCAAATAATGTTAACAGCCTCTTCAAATATGACAGAAGGTGTTTCCTGTAATTAATATATTCAAAAGGATGAAAATCTACGTTCCCTTTTCTTTTTGTAACTTTTTCCTTTTTATTTTTCCTTCTCTTGAAGGAATGACTCCTAGGATGACTCCAGTGAAGTGTATTGCTCCAGTACTTTGTTACAGCTGTTGTTATAAGCAAGTATAAATACCCTGCAAGTTTTTTACTGACAAGAAAATATATAATCTCACTGACCTTAAAATAAGAATTTAGGCAGAGGTGATAAAGGGCCTGTCAGAAGACATCTCAGTGTTGGATTGGAATAGGTCTTGTGGAGCATGGGTTCAAGTGTGATACTGGCAACCAATGTACTCTCTAAAGTTTTTGCAAGCTACTGAAAGCAGTTGCTAAGTGGAATTCTCTTTGCTGTGGCATTGCAGAGCTATTCCAAATCTGACTACTTTGAAAGTCAGAATCCTTGTTCTTATTTTCCTGCTTAACTCCGTTCATGGCTAATTCATTCTCATTTGTTCATATGCCAGTGTCCTTGAGCTTAAACAGCTCTCCTTGTTCCCCTGTGTTCATCTGCAGATACTTGTGAAGAGCAATCATAGTCTGCTCTGAGCTGGATATGGTCAGGCTAAACCAGAATTTTAAAATTTATTTTTCCTTCTGTTGTAAGACATTTCCTGGAACTTTTGATCATCTTAGTAGACCTTTTTAAACAGCTGCAAAATTTGATTAGTCTCCCTGAAACGTGAATGACCAGAGCTGTATGGAGCATTCCAGAAAATACTTTATGGATTCCTTGTACTAAAGCAGTAATCCTAATTCCTCTCTTCTGGGAATTTTTTTACTTTATGCAATCTCTTATAGTAGTATTTGCCATTTCCATGGCCACATCTTATGAGTGAGCCGTCATTATCTAATGAGTAACGTATCCCAGGGCCTCTTTCCCTCTTCTCAGTTACTGAGTTCCTAATTTATAATGGAAATAATGTAACTTTTTGATTTATATGCATCATGTGTCAGTTCTGTTACCAAATCTTCAAGATGCTTTGTCCTATATATTTATGATGCCTCTTTAATTTCATTAGCACATCAGAAATTCTTGGGGTTTTTTAGCCATTAGTGAGAATATTTAACATTAATTTCAGGAGTAATAATAGATTTCAAGAAGGATCGTTTTCTGTACAGCTTGATTGTCGCCCTGAGTTTTGCAGTTCTTCGATGTTTTCACTTCTGTATAAGAGTTTCTCACGCACTGTTCTGTAAACATAGTTATGTTTTTGTAACTTGCTCTATTGTTTGCATTCTTTTCTCCTGGGCGGAGATGTTTGATGGACTTTCCTTTGACCAGTGAGGTTGAGGCGTGTAAAATTCACCCTCCAATCCAAGGTGATTATTGAGAAGATATATAATAAAGTCCGAGGTTTCCTCGGCCCCTTTTTTTCTGCTTCTCTCCTGAACAGGTGTCTGCGTGTTCCTTTCGTGTCCGAGTGCGACGGCTTGATGGTTCCTTTTTCAAAATTGCCTGTGATGCTCCACAGTTTTTAGTTTCTTAGCCTCCTTATAACTCTGGTATTAATCCTAATCCTCTTCATTTTAACTAGTAACTTCCTACATGTTATCTATCGAATGCTTAACTACTTCTCATTTATCTGGACTTCAGTGATCTTCTTAAAGAAGAAGATTGGGTTAGTCTAGAATTAATTCTCATTTGTTGTAAATTGGGAGTAGATTTACTTAGTCTCCCATGGTGACTGTTTCATTTTGGCAATAGTTATCAGTACTCAGTCTCAGTAGATTTCCTTCCTTGGGAGAGGGGACATACTGTTTATTTGTCTGTTTGTGTTTTGGTTTTGTTTTTTTCTTTTTTGGCCAGCCATTTCTGCAACCTTTTAGATTCATTCTGGTTAGAATTACAGACGGTTGTCCTGCCTGAGGATGCTACCAGGGGCTGCCCATTAGGTGTCTTCATTCTGGCATTGTGGTCCTCCAAGACAGCAGGTGATGCTTTGGTGTTTCTTGGTTGAAGGAGGAGTTTGCTCTAGTTAAGCCAAGCAAAGGAACATTTGCATCCTATGCCAGAAGTTGAGAACTGTCGTGGAGCTGAACTTGGTAGAGGGTATTTACATAAGGAAAAGAAATTTAATGTATTTTGGTAAGTTCTTGAGGCAATTAGTTACGGATTCCAAGTTACTTCTGATGGGTGAAAAGCTCCTGCATTGTAATTGTAGCAGAGTGCTTTGTAAGGGAAATGTATTGGGACAGAATGGCTATTCCTGCAAAAACGAAGTGTTTGGGTTACTTTATTGAACAGGAAAATGTTTGGCTAGTGCTGGAGCCTGCTCACAAGACAAGAGCTCTGTAGCTAAGCAGAAAATGTGGTTGAGTGCTGGAGTCTGCTCTTGAAAGTATTTCCTTCTCTTTAGAGAAAAAATGGTTTTCCTTTTACAAATTTGTCTGCTTAATGTGTGAACTGCAGATTTCCTTCCAGAATAGTTGGCACAGACCTGTAACCCATTTCTCCTGCATGCTTTTTTGTCTGCTACCTGAAATTCAGCAGAAGATCAGGAAGGTGAAAGTTAACACTGTAGGTCCTTATGCTGATTATGGAGTTTTCCAAACTTAATTTGGTTTACCTTGGCTGTATTTCTTTTTTTTTTTTAAGTACAGGACTTTCTATTCCTGATACTCTGAATTTCAGTGAAAAATTAGAATCCAAGTGAGCTTTCTGGCTTTCCTATGGACTTACAAAAAGCAGACAAGATACTTGGAAGGCAGGAGCTTCATTTTGTTGATCTCTGGACAAGCTTCCAGCTGCTGTTTTATACATCATTCTTGCGCTGTGAATGTCACTGTTCTTATTGGGTACTTACCTGGCACAAATTCAGAAAGTAGCATGAGAGATGGTCTTCACCACAGATCTTGCAGTCTTGAAGGAGGCTGGATACAGCACTTGAATTTCATATTTTAAATATCAAATGATTGTTAAATCAAGCATGGGCACAAAGAGGATTTCCACACTGCTGGAGTAAGCGTGTTTGTGGATCTTGCTGCTACTTTGTTCAGAGATTAATGGAGTGCTGTCATGGGTCTCCATTTGGTTTTCAGTACTGTAGCTTAGTATTCTTGTGAGCCCTAAAGAAGGTATCCAGGTGTTTCATGTTACAAAAGTAGTTTACCTGGTTGCTGCTGCTCTTGCAAGATATAAAAAACCCTTGCATCTATTTATCTGTCAAGGAGTATAAATAGACACTCTCCAGTGGGAGCTGGTTTTGAGCAGATCTCAGTCGACGAACTGAGGCAGATTCATTAAAGAACTGGAGTAGCCATGTTCACCACGTGCGGTGAACTCATTAAGTTCGCAGGCAGTCAGAGCCTACTGTTCGAGAGCGCTGTGTCCTTCTGAAGGAGTTTGTATCAAACTGTGAGACCTGACAGTCAGCTGACTTAGTGTTTGTTCATTCTTTCTACAAAATCTCACAAAGGGCACACTTAAATATTGGCAACTTAGGGTTTTAGGATCAGAGAGCTCATGGGTTTTTCTCCTAATAGCAGTGAAAGATTGTGAAATCATGCGTTTGGTTTTGTTGAATTGGAATCCACAGATCTAACTGTGCCTTATTTTGAGTATTGCTTTGGGCAATTGAGTCAGGGATCTGTTTGGGCCATGAAGTTGTATATTCTGTAATAGGAATTCAGTTTATTGCTGTAATGGATGCAAACTCATTACAAGTTCTAGGCCACAGGGGATACTTTCCTTTGCTGTGGAAGTCATCTCAACTGGACAATCTTCAATGCAACTGGCCATGCCCTTCCATGTCAGTGACTGACAGATCTAATTCTGCTTTTGTAGCCGAGAGCCTGTTAGTTAATGGAGTCGTGAATATTGTTACTCAGAGGCAACCTTCAGAGTATTAAAATGAATTATTCCTGTTCTTCACTTGATATTTATCAAACAAGGTGTTATATCTAATGAATTCAATGCTCTTGTCAAATAAATACCGTGTGTAGATCATGACTTAAAAGAAATGGTAATATAAGTAGCTTCATTATTGCTTTGCAGTGATGGAGAGAGATGGGTTTAGTTTGCTTGTTTAAATCCTGTGTGATGGAAACCCAGAGTGAGCCTCTTCTCTGAGGGAACAGCAAGCATTATGGGTGATATGATCAGATTAATAAGATCCTTAGTACATTTATATTTCATACGGGTCTCAACTTTTTTCCCCCCCCTTATTTCTTCTTACATGGAAGCAGATGAAATGCAGAAGCAGCAGTACTGCCTTGGAAGTACCATAGTAGGTTTCCTTTTATAATTATCATTCCTGACATATTTATCCTTTCTTATGGAAGTGAAGCTGCAGATATTTAAGAACCCTTCTTGCACAAAAAAGCCCAATTTCCGCTCAGTACTTAATTAGCACTTGTTTATGACACAGCATCTGATTTGATTTTCGAAACAAATTGCACAGTAAAGAGGCTGATATTTAAACTGTATAGTAACCACAGCTCCAGCTGTGACTCAAATCTTGTAAGCCTTCAGGGGTTGTGTTTAGGCTTAGAAAATAGGAACTCAGGCCTGTAATTAAATGTCCTCTGAAAATCAGCCTTTGTGGAGAAGTGGAGAGGGTACCACTGAATTTTAAATTACTGACTTGTTCTCAAGAATCATTCTGTTGTTCTGGGCCTTGCTAGGGACTGCAGAAAGCAAATGGAATAAAAATGGAAGAGTAGATTACTAAAGGAAAAAAATCAGGGGTTGCAGACAAAGAGATGAGCAAAGTAAGCTATTTTGGCTCCCCAGTTTATAGACAGATACAATATATATATAATAATTTTAATATACGGCTAATGTATCGGTAACAAGTTCTGTGGACACCAGAAAGACTAGAGAGAGAGTAAAGATTTCACACAGAGTAAAACTGCATTTCAGAACTGTGAGTAAGTTGGTGATGGTTGTGGAATAAGCCATCTGTGGTGAGGGAAGGCTCATTTTTAAAGCAAGGCCTCAATAATAAGCATGAATGTCTTGGGAAAGGAAGTAGACTAGGTTATATTACAAATTAGTCACTCACCTAGATCAAAATGTGAAATATTCACAAAATAGCATGCTGGAAATTAGCAGTTAGAGAGCTTTCAGAGTTACTTTCTGAGGAAAGTAATCACTGTTGATGCTATTGAAAAAGAGCAAAATTCCCCTAGCAGCCTGACTTCTAGTCATGGAAAATGCTGGAGCAGATGCTAAGAGAAAATTCTGTACTTAGAAATGGTGTTGAACCATGAGCATAAATGATGTGTGCTCATGAAAATACAAAAATTAGTAGGTCTTGCTGGGCAATTAATTGTATTGCTGGTGGAATTGCTTTGAATGGATCATAATTGTGGAAGATTTTAGTGTTGATTGATAAATTAATACAGCTTTCAACCAAGACACTTTTCTGGGTCCCGCATCTTTTTAAGGCTGGGGGCAAGAGGGACAATTTTTTTTTTTTTTTTTAGTTTACAGTCCTCTTACAGTCCTGTCTGCTGTCATTGGGATGCTACAAATCAGAATATTTTAACCAGATGTCCTACTTTGATTGCCTCTTCTGCTGAAGAATGCATTCCTAGGGGTCATTTACAGTGTGCCTTGGAGAACCAGAGAAATTCAGAATTTAGGAGATTGGCTAAACTTTTGCAACCAGTCGTCAATCTGAGAAATTTTAATTAAATTATGGTTTTCTATTGTGCTTATTTTTATGTGAATGGGGGCTCACTTGTGCAAATATCCCACTTTAATGGCATAAGTAGCGGTATGTGGGTAATGACACACATACCTCATACTGCTAAAATTTGCTTCCCTTCCATGTAGTCTAATTTCTTCTTAGATGAGAGTAGGTTTATCAAATGTAGAGGAGATATACTTCATTGAGGGGATTTTGCAAATACTATATTGAGGGATGAGTGATGGGTCTTAGTTTCTCCTATTTTTGTGTTTCACTTGTCAGCATTGAAAAATAAATTGAGTTTACAGTAGCTGCTGATTTGCCAAAAGTCCTGATTGCTTTTTTTACAATACTCAAGCAACTTTACTTTCAAGGCATAGAAAATTATGCTGGTAAAAATTGTCTAAATAGAAATACAGTGTTATCTTTAGTACTGGAAACAGTTCTGCTTAAGAGTAATCCTGTTGATAGCAACAGATCTGTTAATACACTTACATATTTGCAGGACCAGAGTCTTCATATTAAATGGTTTAAGTCAGTGTCTTAAATAAATTATTTAGACTGCCCTGGACTGATGGGCTAGCAAATGTTAAGCAGCCCTCTGGTCCAAAGAGCTCGACTGTTATCCTTTAATTTGTAGGTTAGGTGACAGAAACAGAAAGAAATGAAGTAATTTTTCACAATTTGTTGTGTGAACTTGGGCACATCTGAGGCTGGTATTCAGGTCTCTCTACTTCTGACACTATGATTTCAAAAGATTGTTATTTCTGCTTGTTTATGAGGACTTTTTTTTTTCCTGGATAGATACATACTGGGCTGTGCTACTTTGAAAAAGCAACTGAAGCACTTGAGCCAGAAGTAAAACGTGTTTCTGTAGTGTTCTTACTAGGTATGCAGCACTTCATATAGTTTCTTCCATTTCAAAAGCACCCAGAAATGTCAAGAGCTCCTCTCAGCAAACCTGTGAGGTGGGTTAAATGAGTGTTGTCCTCATTTTACAGTCGTAGAGAGACTAACCACCCATGACGTTAGTGCTGAAGGAAGGATTGGTCTTGGAGGGTGATGCTTCTAGCTGTGTGAGAAGTCTCCTAAAGCATAGTTTGTTAATGTGTTAAGCGTTGCAAGTCCAAACACAGCAGGTGAATGCAGTAACCAGATATACTTGATTTTAATTTATCAGCACAATGGTGGTTATTAAAATTCATGTTCAACTGAGATCATTGGCTAGGACACCAGGGCATAATCTTACTACTACTTTGAAAGATTTAGGAGGATTTAAATTCAAACTGGAGAGAAGCAAAATAACAAGTGCTCAAAGTGCACTGTAAAATCCTGAGTGTGTACTTCTCTTTAGAGGCAAGATTTTAGTCTGTTCTAGTTCTTATTTTATTTTCAAATTCCAAGGCTGGACTACCCACCATAGGTGTGAAGGTTTGTCATTCAGCTGTAACACATTTTTTGTCTCCAACGAGTTGTATTTTTTGGTGTTACTAGTACCAAAGTGGATGCAGTTTGTACAAACGAAATATTGCGTTGACTCAAGAAGAAATGAGACTAAGCTCACCTTCAGTAGAGCCATTCTGAAAATGAGAAAGCTTTTTCCAGCCTTCCAGGAGGAGTAGTAGGGGCACACATCTGATTTGGAGGGGAAGTACTGTAAGTTAAGAAAGGAATTGTGAAGTAGTTTCCAGGAGTAAGAAAGATCTCTGGACTTGGTGTTTGCGATGTCCTGTCTGGTCCTGTTGCTTAGATGTGATTTTAATTTCTAAGCATCTCCTTTTTTGGGGGGAGGGGGAACACTTGAATCCATGTGAATGTGGGAGTATCTTTGAACTACAAATAAATGTCGTGCCAGGAAGTGTTTTGGGTTTTGTTGCATACTTTCTCTTAGCTGTAAGTTATATGTTTTGTGCTTCTAGAGCAATTGGATGTCTTGCCTTTTCTTCAACCCAATAAAGCATGAAAACAGTAAATGGGGGGGAGATTATGTTTGTCTGTCAATTTGAGGGATAATTTATGGCTGTGTGTGAGTATAATTTCCTGTTATTCTGGTATTAAGACTGCACCTCTTCAGGAATTTTCTGTGATCTCTTCATGTTGTCCAGTGTCTGGTCTGACCATGTTGAGGATGATGACTGTGAAAACACTCATAGCTTGACTACTGCTGTTTTGACACCATTTGCTTTTTATGTAATGTCAGAAGCATTAATGACCATTAATCTTCGCTATTGCACCACCACAGAGGCTGTGCTTATCCAAGTGCATTTTTACGGAAATTAAAAAAAAATACATATATATATATATACACTGAACTGAAATGTAAAATGGTGGAAAACATAAAAATGGTGACTTTATTTTAAAAGTGTTCTTAAAGCAGCTGATATCAGAGCAGTGAACAAGAACTAATCTGGGGACTAAACCTTCATATGCGGCTTAAAAAAAATCTGCATTGTTTAAAATGCTCCGGAATTTAGCCTTAGGTTAGCTAGGTCCCAGTGTAAAAGGAGGTCTCTCTTTATGTCTATTCTCTCCTAGCCCCGAATACACATGCCAAAAGATGGATTCCAACTTATATCTTCTGGATACCAAGCATGGCTAAAGCAGGTTGGACTGTATTATTGTTATTCATCTCATGTGAGGGACCGTGTTGGACACCTGTGCTTGTCTCATTAGTGAAGTACATAAATGAGGGTGTAATGAAGTTATAGTGCCATGTTAGCTGATACCCCTCATAGCCATCACTGTTTTGTGTTTATGCATGCTGTGTTTGTATAACATTTTCTCACCAGTCTGATGAATGTGCACTTCCTGTAAATAAAAGTTCAAAATGCAGTCACCTGGAAGCGAAGAGGGTCAGAGTCTGAAAACAAATCTACAACAACAGCTTGAATTACAGAATTAAAATGGGCCTTCAAACACAAAGCTGCATGGTGATGGTGCTGGTAATAATGGGGAGGCCACTGGGTTAAAACTCAAGAGAATTGCATCTAGCATCTAATTCAGATCTGCCTGGGTGAATCAAGTATGGACACTTACTCACATCACATAACAATTGTGCAGTTTGACACAGTCTGACACTGTGGGGAGTCCCCACTCGGAAGTGGCCTAGTGCTATATTACTCTGGCTATTATTAAAGGCCAGGCTTTAAATGTCTCAGCAGTCTGCCTCTAGCAATTGCTGTCAGCTTTTCACTTTTGTGAGTGAAAAATCCCCCTTCAGAAAAAATAGCTTAATTTACAAATGGCCTGTACAGATCTCTTCTTTGATGAACATACACATGTGATGAATCCTGTGTCCTTGAGAATACATGGCTTAAAGTTGCTGTTTTTGTAGAAAGCCAGAATGTGTTGTTATGGCAACAAAAACTGGAAATATGAAAACAGCACAGATAAGCTGCATCCTGTTGTCATGGCAACTGCAGTTGTGAAATGACAAAACATGGCGGTGAAGGGATCTTCGAGGTGGTACCGTGAGCCCAACAGAAGCAAAGAGCCAAGTCGCTTGAGCAGAGTGTGAGAATGAAAAGCTGCAGCAGCAAATCCCCTTAAAATATGAGAGCTTCACTGAAGGTGCTAACAGGATGGTTTTGATTGTCTCCAGTCTTGTGTCAGTATCTTAAAAACAGTAAGTAACTTGCTTGTGCAAGTTGCTTACTGCTGTCAACTTATATTGACTTCTGTGAAACTGAGCAGAGCTTGAACACCTATTAGAAGATGGGCATCGAGTCTAATATTATATTTGCAAACCATTTCTTTGAATGAGTGATGTGCTGCAGAGGTGAAGTGTGCTTTGGAGCTTCTTTTCGAGAGACCATTTCTCTCTCTCTCCTCAAGTCCACACTAGTGAAGGTCAGTTGGGACACTGAAGCTTATGTTTACTTGATTTAAACTTTGCTGAGCCGGAGGCAGGGTGTCTCAGAGGAATCTCAGCTCTGCAATTATTGTCTCACAGAGCTCAAGTTTGTTGACCTATGGGGCATGGCATCAGTTTCTGATTCTTATGTGGGTTGGGAGAACAATAGGAAGAGGATTGTGTGGCTGTTCTGTTTTCCTTTTACTTCTGAGGCAAACAGACGAGCCTTGTATTACCAGTGCTCTGATGCAGGTGGGATATGTGCTTTTTGGACTCTGAAAAATACCAAGGGGGTAAAAACCCTAAAATGCACAGTAGAATTTTCAAGGAGGCTTTACACTAGGCAACCTCAAATAATAGAAGAACTTGCACTTTTTAAGAAAGATATTTTTTGTAAGTATGCTTTCCTTTTGATTTTTAGTTTATTGATATTGGTTCTAATGTCTATCTCAATCTTCTTACTCCTTGACCTAAGGAAAAGTTATAAACCTGTGCTTGTCATCAGCAGATAGTGTTGTGGAAATAGCTTTGCTATTCCAATTTCGTGCTGTGATTTCACCACAGGAAGTGTAAGGGTAAGGCAGTTGATACAAAGGCTGGGAAGAGCTTTCATGAGAAGCAGAAAGGTTAAATTTTTTTGAGGTGAGATTGATTTGTTATAGGATATCTATCAAAGGTACTACCTGTAGGATTCCTTAAAACTATGTATTGAAAAGAAAGCCACTTTTGATGTATGTAAAAGTATAGTCTACATATGCATCCAGATGGAATGGGGGCTGTGCATCAGGTTTATTCTCCTGTTGTCTGTATTTTTAACAGGATCCTAACGTAATGGTTTTTTTTCCTCAGCATGGCTGCGTACTGATCTGCTGCCAGGCTTATACAGAACATGAGAAGTATCCCAGTAACACATTGTATTAATGTGGACTGATACATTACAGATGAGGTGGAGGAAGATGGAGTTCTGCAAGACTGGACACATACTATAAATATCCATAAAACTGACAATTTTATCTAAAACCAGTGCTGGCTAGATTTGCCTATTTTCAGCCTACTTAAACTGGAGCTAATAGTTGAACACTACCTGAGCATGGGTTGCCCACACTGATGCCATTACCCTCTGCCCTTTAATGGCAGGTTTTATATTTAATGTTGCTGTGCTGCAACGGAGAGCTGTATTGTGTTCTTACGTGGGCTAGAGGAAATACAATACCAATGGCCAGAAATACATGTTGTTTTAAAACTGGCATTTTAAGTTGCCTGCACTGTTCTCTTTAGCTGTTTCCTGTTTATCTTCTACAAAAAGACAAACGCCTGCAGTTGGTTTATTCAGGCTTGATCTTCATTTAAACTTTTGACTTGCTAGCAGTCTGTAACATCCCATCACCTAGATGTTGACCCTTTGGAGACAAGCCACAATTGACTTTTGAAGGGAGAAAAGGAGGGAATGTTTGTGTATAAATACAGTCAATAGACATGACATTCTAATTCCTGTATTATATGGACACTTTCTATTATTTAAGCCAAACTATGAAATTGGGCAAGTTAAGCTAATTAGCTGAAGCACTTACAAAACATTATTTTGATTAAATGGGGAAGTAAAAGTATCATTTTAGGTGGCTTCTGAAACATGGTAATTCAGAGTTAAAGCTGATCCCTTCCTTTTTCATAGCATTGTGAGCAAGTATGCATCACATAGGATATGTAATATAATGCACTCATCTGAGCCTTTCTGCCTCCCACTGTCTTTTTGTAGTAGAATTTTTAAAGCCAAGTTATAAACCTGTAAATGTGTTTTATGCTGGAAATTCTTGGTGATACCTTAACTAGATTGGTACCAGCAAAGGCCAGTATAATCAAAACAAGGCACTTCAGATATTAATGGTCTGCACTTCAGTCAAGTCAGCTGGAAAAGAGAGTGTAAAAACCAGGACTGTGGGGAAAACAGGATTCTTCTGCTAGAATTGCACTTTCCTGAGAGAAAAATGCAATGATTCTGGAAATATTTTGCTTTTGTAATTTTATCATTTAGCATCTTTTCCTTAACTTCTAAAACATCTATTTTCAGTGGATCCATATGCTTTTTAAAATTCAGATACTAAATCCTTGGGTGGAAAGTCGAAATAAGAATTCTTTTTGCAGTTCATTTATTAATACTTGGCACTCATATAGTACTTTATGTCCTCAAAGTGCTATGCAGACCTATCAGTTATCCTTGAAACACTTTTGTGTGGTAGGTGCATAACAATAACTCTGAGAGATTTTACGGAATTAAATAAAGCTAGAGATGAGGGAAAAATCTAATGAAACTTCTGTTGCATCTCTCCACCAATGTAGGTTTTTTCTCTGCAGTTTGTGTCATGAAAATAGAAGTTCTAGAAATGTTCCAAGATGAAGAGGTTTCAACACATTCCTTAGGATGCTGTGTTACTCTGCCCAAACTCATGTGGAATGCCTGTGTCAAAGAATTATATAATATTTTTAACTGTTTGGAATTCATCAGGCTTTAGACACGGAATTATTGAATCATAAAGTTTGGAAGATACTTTAAGATCATCAGACATAATGGAGCTTAGTAGCAGCTATGTTTTCTTCCTTATGAAAGAGCCAAGTGCACTTGGTCTTCTTGTAAGATCTCCATTTTAAGCCTTCACATAATTTTGTGCTTTAGATCTTGGTGAGCTTGCTCTTAGTAAGTTTGTGTAGGGCTTGTTTTTAGTGCTGCCATCTTTGGTGCTGTTTAAAGAAGCACACACAAGTCTCTTCAAGTTTTATTCCTTAAGGAAGGGTATGGCACCTGAGTCTTAAAGTTCTGCAGCTGCACTGGTTTAGATTTATCAGCTTCATGCATTAAAGAGCTATAATTGTGAAAACATTAATGTTGTCTAGTTCAGATGTGATCCATACAAGTTCCCTCAAGCACTTGGCAAATGAGGATCTTGCACACCTTATAGATGGAAGTTGGCCCCTTGCTGGGGCATGTAATTTCTGTTGACTTGGAATCGCAGAGGTTGAACTCCAGTAACCACTCTTTGGGGAAAACATTTACCTAAAAGCTGTGATTTGATCCTCCCAGATCCCACTCAGGTAAGTTATTATTTGGATAATATGAATATGTAAATCCTTTTCCATGTGTCTTATCTTTGATATTTGAAAGTAGTTAGTGAACTGGAATATCTTGTAAAAAGTTACTGTTAGCTAGGGAGTTACCAGAAGATTAGAGAAGAGTTTGCATAATATGTATGTTAAGGAAAATTTACTGAGCAATTACACGCAGAGTGGGAGGCTGAAGGAAAAGGAACCCTTTACAGCAATTGGAGCTCTGTGTGCACAGCAAAGCTGGAAGAATGTCGTAACACCCTGAGGGTAGAGGGGAAAACTGCTGCACTGAAGTCAGTGATCTGTACCAGGGTGAGAAGTCCAGTATTACCTATGTTTGGAATCTAGGAAGAGAGTTATAATTGAATCCTAGTAGCACATTTCAGCCTCTGATTTGGCAGACCTAATTGTTTGGAAGTCAGACCCTGGTTGTCCCAGAAACATATGCTCAGCTTTCCCAAAGTGAAATGTTTGTTTGCTTGATTTGCAGTTCGTGAAAAATGGTCCAAGGGTCTTTAATGAGATAGCTCAACTTTTGTTACTGTGAAACAGGAGCACAAACCACTTTGAATCATCCCCTTACATGATTGTGGAAATGTGACCAAGGTGTCTGAGCGTAACAGAAGGTGAGGAATTGTGCAAAGCGCTGGTTGTGGCAGCAACTGCATCTGGCCCTTCACGATTCTGGTGCAGTATGTGCAGCTAGAAGAGCTGACAGTTGGTGGGCTAGTTGAGCTCTGCGAGATTCTTCTCATGGTCACACTCCAAGGATTACTACAGTTGCCTTTTTATAAATTAATTTTTTTACTGTGGAAGGACTTTCAAGAAAAATTGCTAGTGACCAAGTCAGAATTATCCGGTTATGAGTGTGGAAAACTGGTCTGAGGTGCAAATTTTAGCTGTATGGCTTTGACTGTTGTTTTTTTGTCTTAATTAAGACTTACAGCTTTTAATGTTTTTCTTATTTTCAAATGAAAACAGGCAAAAAACTTTCTCCAAAAGTTATAAAAGTATTAATTTGCTCTGAGACATGCTAGTCTCTTTGGTAAGTTCATAATTGGGCAGAATTTTTTTTTAAATGCATATTCTTGTCTCTCAGGTATATAACTACTTCATAACTGGTAAATCTGTATTCATATGTTAGGGTTTTTAAAGGCATATTATTTACACAATTCACTTGAATGGCTCCTTTGGAAGCTGTGTGGCTCTCTCATGTAATTACGTATTTAGTATGCCTTGTATGCATTGTTGGGATAGGGGGAAAAGAAAATAACCTAAGCCCCACAAAATCTACTAAAATAAATAATAAAAGAGTATTCTCATTCAATTTTGGCAGCTTTTTTAGAAGTTGTATTATATACTATTTTTTCAGATAAGAAGAGCTACCAAAGCTAAAAAATTAACTAGGTATGGCAGGTTTTTTAATTGTGAAAGTATACAAGATGCACTGGGAGTATTTTTTTTTAATACTTATATATATATTTAATCAGAAAACATCTCTGAGAACAGTAAAGGGAAAAATAAGAGATACCTTTTCATTTTTATGTGTATATGAGAGGTTAAAAGAGTGAAAAGTGGACCAGAGAAAGGATCCAAAATCACTTTTTAGCCAGAAGTAAATTTCTGGAATTGTTATTAAGTTTCGTGAGACCAACATTTGTAATGTAAATAGCAACTGCCTTATCTGATACGTTTCATGCAATGTGTTGCATTCTGTGGTGACAGGAATAGTGCAGACTGGTCACAATGTGAAAGTGATGTATCTTGTATTTTTGGCGTTGGCTTAGTTAAGTATGTGGCCAAAAAAAAAGTATAAGAGGAACTGAGTGAGATGGAAAGGTATTGAGGTTTGTTCTCCCATTTTTTGTGGTATATGATAAAAATAATTCTGAATATTAGGAATCCCAGTAAGATCTGAGCATTAAACACAATAAGATCTGTGTTTGATAAAGGATTAAAACTCCTAAGGCACATTTCCTGAGAATTAGGGTTTATAGAGCATGCAGGAAACAGTAGTGTGAAAGAGACTTTCAGGGAGAATTGTTCTTGCCAGCCATCCCATATTCTCTTTCTGAAGTGGTGAAAAAAAGAGGTGGGGAAAGATCTGTCTCCTCATATCAAGCTCACATCTGGTTTATATACTTTTAATACCCTTCAGAGCATCCCTGATGTTTTATCTGCTCCAGTTTGGGTGGTAGAATTTCTAGGACCTCTTTTCCTCTCTTGTCTTGGTTTTTGTAATAGTTAGAAATTATTATTGTAGAGTTTGCCTGCATAAGGCACTGGGTGCTGTACTAGAAGGGACATAATTCTGAACTAGGGAAGGACTGAAATAAATGTGGTTAGCATCTGAAATTAATCTTATGTACAGTGAATCAAATACCAGCCCTTGGGGAAAAAATTTGGTTTCCTCTTTGGCTTTGTCACTAACACGTGAAGATGTACAAAAATATATTAGGCTGCCTGTAAATCAAAGGTGTTTTAAGCGCACAGGTTATCGTAAAGTTCGGTACAGGGTTCATGCAGGGCTAGTGGGTAATACCTCACTGTGTTGAACTATGCCGTAATTAAAGACAGTCATTCTGTACTACTGTCTAATTAATTTCTCTGATTATGAAGAAACTATCCTTCAGCTATTGTTTGATTTTCTTTTGGTCATTCTTGTTTTACAGTGAGCTCAGTATAGTCAGTTTATGCTTTCATACCTGTGCGCTAGAGTTGTGAACTGTAGTAGTCCAAGAACTCTTTTTTCCCCATGTAGAGCCACTTAGTTTTACAGGACAAGGTGATATATTTCTGACCTGTAACACAATTTACTAAAACTGTGTTAGTTACCCCTAGTATATTGTATTTGCTGAAGGTCTAGAAGAGAAGAAATTTGATAAGAAAAACCCAGTTTGAAATGGTAATGTATAATCTTGTAATGCAATAGTAAATAAAGTAAATAACCAATTTTTATCACTGGCAAAAATTTAGCCATTGACTGTGTATTGAAATTTGTCTTTAGGACATCAGATAATTGGAAGAGAGGGTGGACTATTAGAGGCAGAACATCTAATGTAGTCAAAAAGTGTTCTTGCAATATAGTTACAAGAATAATTGAATAGGTTAAAATACATCTTCCCTTCAGCTCATAGTTACTGTCCACTCAGCTCAGGCAGTGGCTGTGAATGCTTCTAGCCTATTTTAATTCAAAATAAGGCAAATGCATTTTAATCACCAGTGGAGCAGCTGGAACCAGCCTCTGTCAGAAGGAGGATGCTGGTCGTGTTTGAAACTGTACTCCCTGTATTTATTTAGTGGGAAAATACATTTCAGAGTTCAGGGAGTAGGATTTTAAAATCAATTGGAAAGAGAAATTGGGTTTTTCATCAAATAATTCCCTATTTTATGCCACTCAATGTGTATTAAAGATGCTTAGCTTTTCTAAATAAAAGGCTTTGCATCTCTGGGTCTGAAAGTTGTGCAGACATCCAAAGTATTAATGCAACTGGGAGTTAGGAAAGTAAAGAGATTGATGCATCCTTACCCTGTACTTAGCGAGCAATACCAGCATTCCCATTTGGCTCTAGTCCAAGTGCTGTGCCTCTGTGTATTTGTTTTGATGAATCGATGTAGATTGACTTGAGTTCAGGAGAGGATTTTGTCAGTCAGCTTTCAAGTCGTGAACATTGAGACCAGTCCCTTGTTTGTGGAGCTGACAGTACAAAAGTGAGTGTTTGACACGTGGCTTGCTCAGTGCATGGGGATAGAGGCTGTTGAGATTTTTTCAGAGATCAGGCTCTAAATGAAGTTGTTCTGTTGGGTCACTCATCTGATTTACACGCAAGCTGTTTCTATTGAAGCACCTGGGGCCTTTTGTTCAGGCTTGTGAATAAGCCTCTTTCAGTCACCAACAGTAATTTAGTGTCTCTGCTTCCTTCAATAGGTAAAAGGCAAAAGTACAGGAATGACATTTCCTTCCACACTGTGCCACTTCTCGCTTATATTTTTAAGATAGGTAACAGAACTGTATCACTAATGTAGATTTTGTTATATACTGGAACAGATTCAGGAATCATCTAAGGTGTTGGTAATTTTTTACTTTGTACTTCCTAATTCTGGAACAATACTAAGCAGCAGGAGTGCATGGGTGAAGGATAATATCCTCTGTTGGACAGAGAGCTCTGCAGAATATCACTTCAATGTTTTCCTTTGTTATTGTGGCAATTTTAGAGGAAGACATTTCGTTGCCTTTTAAGTTCCCTGGCACAATACAGTGCCCTACCTGCAGATTGTAATGACTCTGACTTGAGCCCTAATCTCACGTAAACTTTGAGTAAACATAGTTTATACCAGAGTGCACCTTGTTTTTCCTGCCTCTGTACCTTTCCATGCTTCGGTCAGTACAAATATTGAAAGAAACTTCTTTTTTTTTTTGTTGTCAGTCGGTTTTAATGGCAGTCAGTTCTTTGAGTTCATTATCGCAGCATGAAAACTTGAGACAGCCCAAGGGATGGGAAAGCTTGAGAATATGGCATAAATGATAGCTGCAAGTCTTGGATAACTCTGTATGAAATACAAAATAAATATGGGACGATTTTATGTTTTTATGTTATGAATCCTGGGATGGGTAATGGTAAGCAGCTGATGCTTACCTAGTGAATTTGCTCTGCATCATCAGAGGCACCATGTAGTGAAATCTCCTTCATTACTGTGACATTTTTGGAGAATAATAAACAACTTTGATTTAAGTAAATTAAACTGGTGAAATGCTTAACCATGGATGTCCATTTCGTATATGAATATATTTTTTTAAAAAGTGATTGTCACAACAGCTTTCAGTCGCTGTAGTGATACATATTACATTGCAAAGAAAAGATTGCTAGCATCTGGAAGGTTTTTTGTATGTGGGAGTGTTTGGGAGGTTAGAATGGTGGACAAGGAAGTATGGCTCACTTTTGTAGCTTGTTACAATACTATGGCTGTAATTTTTTGGCTTCAGGAGGGGCATTACATACAAATTCATGTGATATTGTAATACTATGAAGTATTCAAATTCTTGAGTTTCAGTATCTTTGTAAAGTGAAGAGTTGTTGGGTTGGTTTTTTTAAATGAAAATGCAGTGAGGAATTTATTTTAGGGTATCATAAACTTCTACTGAGAACATTTTTATAGGTTGTATTCCCCAGCAGTCTTTTAATACTATTTCTGGACCAGCAGTGTAAATTGCAGCAAAGTACAGCAAAGAATGTGGTGACAGACAGGGTTAATCTCTGTGTCTGTCTGCACAGGACCAGATTATGGATGTTGGTGATCACCTTTCTTCTCATTCAGAGATGGGTTATGTTGCTCTTACATACTCATTTGGTGCAAGATTGTGCAAGGTTTTCTAGCCCTCTCAAGAGCAGGAAGAAACGGTGGCTCAGAAGGCAGCTGTCATTTCATACTCATTCCAGCTGCCCTTTCCACTCAAATTTCCTCCCATCCCCTCCCCCTCTATTTAAAAAAAAAAAAGCGGGGGCAGGATTGCAAAAAAGAAGAGTACGAGGGTTTAAAATCTCTAGCAGCTAATCTATCACATCCTTCAGTTTTCATGACTTTCTGCCAATTTAAAATACACTTGTTTTTTTCCTGCCTTGCCAGTAATTAGACAAATGCAGTAGTGCTTATGGCATCAAAAAACTCTGTGTCTGGTAAAAGCAATTGCTATCATAATGCATCCCTAAATTTAATAGTAGTGGTGTAAAATGAATAAGCAGCTCTCTATTTCAAGGGGTAATGGCTTTAACTATCAAAATGGCTAGTATTTTCCTTGATTGGCTGCTTTGGCTCCTTTTTTGTATTTGTGTTTGCTGTAGTTGAATCGATTTATTATAACAATTGTATTTTATTTAACGAACAACAAGACAAGCAGAAACACGAAACTCCTCTGAAGTGTCACCAACTTCCTATTCACCTTGGACCACAGGTTTTTCCTTTTATCCCCTTTACAGACAAAACACAAACCTTTCCCTGGAAAGGGAAACTTATTACACTTAAAGTTGTCATTTACTTTTCTGCTTTCCTTGCAAAATTGCTTGCCTTGTGTTCTGCCTGGAGCATTGCTGGGGATGGAGAAGAGGTCTGATTAATTGGAAAGAAACTTTTTATTACTGGGAAAACTCAACACACTGGTGTAGAAAATTGATCAAAAATTTACCTTCTTGATCCATAGTGCCTTTTTCTTGCTACTATGACATCTGTAAAGCTTCTCTCAAGGCAAAGATGCTTCAGCAGTTAGTGCTCTCTTAAAGAGGTCTCAGTTTTTAAGGCCAGGTGCAGTTGTGTTGATGCCATTTGGCTAAGCCTTAAAAGTTCCTGTAATCTGTGCCATCCTGTCTCATACAGTCCCATCTCATAGTTGTCCTTTCTCTGCAGTGCTCTATGCCCAGATCTCTGTGGCTGGGCTGCTCCAGCCTGGCGGACAGCATGCCCTCGCTGCGATGCCTGTATAACCCAGGGACTGGCGCACTCCCAGCTTTCCAGGTACTTTCTGTCTCTCCCCACTCCTTTTCTCTCCATCTGTGTGCGTGTGCATCTCCTTCTTTACTTGCCTGCTTGACTCTATTTGTTCTGGTCCATACTCTATGCCTCTCCTATGTCATTCTGATCTCTGGTATTTTAACCCATCTTGTGTAGATTCAGGGCAGTTGGGGCATTTCCATTTCCCTTCATATAATTATTTTATCTAAATTGGCTTGATACCATCATCTTTTTCATTGGCTTTAAATTGTGTCAAAAAGATACCACTTAATTATCTGGCAAACCGTATCTATCACACAGTCTCCAGTCTGGCTATTCATGCAGTGATTCCCCTCCTATCTAAATTTTTTGTGTGCCACTTAAAGGACTGAGAGAGTGAGTTCATTGCCATGATGATAATTGATGCCAGCAATTCTTTACTTCAGCTTTGTTAGCGGGAGTCTAGACATTTTGACTACAGAAAATTATTGTCCATGTAAGCTGTCAGTCAAAAGGCAAATAAAGGAAACCTTTTTTTTTACTTTGGTCTCTGAATTTGTTAGATTCAGGCTTTTCTGTCATGAGTCAGCTTTCTGCCAAACAAGTTTGTTCAGACCCTTTGGGTGACCAGTGAATCTTAAAAAATGCAGACATTGTCCTGTGGGTAGGGAGTGAGACAGGTGTTGAGTGAGCATTGAGAAACCTATACAAGGCTCTCAAGATGATTGCAAGCATTTTTGATGACATGTGGACATAACAGCAGAGACTGAGCACCAGAGTATTACGTTCACATTGGATACTCTGAGGTATTTTATGAACTGCAGTGACTGAGGGACTTTAGGAGTATTTCTGTAGAGAGCATGTTTATTTGAGCTTATTGTAGCATGAACATTTACTTCAAGGTTTATGCTGCTGGATTATGCTACTGCTGGCCTAACCTGTGGCAGAGAGTTTTATTTACCAGCATCTTACGAAACCAGATAATAGGCCAGAGTCTTTCTGAAATTTTCACTTGTTTTGGGGTAAGTTCATTATATGCCTCTGAAGGAAAGCATGCAAAGATTATTCTAAATTTTACTTCTTGCTCCCAGAGTTAGGATAGTGCTGTGGAAATAATCCTCTTAGTCCCAGAGGAGGCTTAAGTGTCTTGCATCATTTTGCTGCAACTCTTTTTGCTGACACAGCAGTAGTACTGTTGGACTCTGGAAGGTGTCCTGCCAGGCCTCCTTTGCTGAACCAAGCTTTTAGCAGAGCTTTCCATGGGGGTGGGGGAAAGGCGATTTTTTTATTAGTCTGAGAGGGCTCTAGAGACAACAGGCAGAGTTGAGACTCCTAATCCTGATTTGCATAATTTGACTAAATCAGATGGGCCTAATTTTTGGGCTTTTAGCTGTTGAATAAATCTCAGATCTCTTTAAGCTTAGCAGTATATGGAAAGTAATTTATAAATTCAAATTGAGACTTCTTCCTTTCTACTTGAATTATTTTTGATTACTTAAAATAGGCATATATTACAAAGGGGGAAGAGAAATTAATTTATTTTAGCTTAAGGTGTCCTTGCTAATGATAGATACGAACAATAACTTTTCTGCTAATACAGTGCATTGATACTTGGGGTCAAATGAGTCAGCTGCACATCCATTCACTGTGTTGGGATACTGGTAGGACTGACATTCGCATTTCTGCAGATTTGGAGAGACATTTCTATGTGTGTTTAGTGATTATGGGAATTTGGGAAATATGTCCTACTTGCCACCAGAAATGGTGGTACTCTTCACTGAACTCTGACTGCTGTGTTGAGGAACACATTTACTGCGTGTTGAGAGAGAAACCACATTGCCAGCAACAGCTTCTGTAGCGCTGAGTCATCCACATTTCAGTCCATTTTTTTTTCAATGGGCTCTGATTGATCCTCATTAGCTTGCATGGTTTGAAGAAAACTCCCCTCTGAGGCATGGCTTCTGCATTTTCCAGTGCAGAAGGGAGTGGTTTGGAGCCTGCTTGAAGCAATGATGTTGCAGTATTTCATCATTCTTTAATGCTTTTTTTGATATCAAATTTTCAGGAAAGCATTAAAGACTTTCTTGTAGTCTAGCAAATTTTCTCTTATTAAGTTACTTTCTTTTTTCCGTAGCAAGCTTGAAGTAACTGGAGAAGCATACCAATGTTCTTTGCTTGTGGCAAAAGAGAAGATGCCATCTGGAAGGCTACTTAGTCACTGCTGAATTTGTCTAGTTATTTACATGCCTGCCTTCAGATGCTCAGACAGAAATGTGGAAAGATGCTCTTTTTGAATAGCTCAGTTAAAGTCTTGCTGACTCCTCATGGGAAGCATTGGCAGGTAGTCGATTTAGAGATGATTCTGTTAATATGTCAGGTAACTTCATTTTTCTTCTTTGTGTTTTTATTATTGGAGACACTTAAGTGAAAACAGGATCTTCTGGTTCCTCAGCCCTGTTTTTAGGTAATCATCCTGCAGTGGAAAAGGCTTTTAGGCTAAACCCATGAATAGGGGAATGAGGAACTAGAAAACAGTTCTTTTTTACATCTTTTATCTCAAAGGGCATTACAACTGATAGTCTGCTGTGTACCTGAATTTCATAGCAATAGTGGTGGAAGATGGCAGCAAATTGGAACATGAACCCCTATAAAGCACTGTGGGAAAGGGATCAAAGAGGATATTTTAACAAGAGAAAAAGGCCAGCCATGCTGTTTTCAGTGTCTTGGATGCCAGATTTTACTGTACTGTTATTCTGCAAAGCAACTGAAAATTAGGTTACATGTAGATTCTCTTAATAATAAAAAATAAATTATGCAGAATATACTCTCTTTTTCTTAGAAATTTGTGCTTTGGAAGTTTCCAGATGTGCCAACAGGTGTCTGTTTTCATGACGTTTTCCATGTGAAGATAATTACTTTCCCTGTTAAAATATATTTCCATGCATGCTCACAAGGCTCTGTTTATGTTGCTTTTCATAGTTGCAGCTCTTTGAAAATTCAGATTTACAATTACACCCATCAAGTATGCCAAGAAAATGATTGTATTAATCCTTCCAGGTTTGCAGAAGACCGAAGTATTTCCTTGAATTTATTTCTGTAGGCTGTTGTATAAATGAGGAGGCTTGAAGAGGAATTCAAAAGTCTTGCCAAAGTCTTTACGTATCATGGTAATCGCAGAGAGCAGTCCACCTCTTTTTTGTCTAATTCACAGCCAGCACGAATACCAGCTCTTGTTTAGATTGTAAACTTCTTGGGACAAGATTTGTGCTTTTACTACCTTTGTCTGCAGCCTAGACACAAGTGGAGAAGAGAGTTGTCTTGTCGGGTTTATTTTGCCAAAGCTGAAACTTTTGTTTCTGTAACAGGCTCTAGTAATCAAAGGAGGATTAGCTTTTGAGGTGGAGGTAGCAGCATCTTGATGGATACAGAAGTGTCTCTATAAAATGTCAGAAATTCACACTTTGTTTTACCTGAAGATCTTGGCCATAAAGAACTACACATCAAGGTTTGTCAGGTGAAGGGGACTAGCTTCTGCTTGGTTTTGGAGAAGTTAGCGTGCATGTGACTTCCTCAGTCTGGGTTAAAAGCTCTGTCCTGGGGAGAAAGGCGTAGGTGTACTGTGCTAGGCAAACTGAAGCAAATGGGAATGCACTTGAGGCTGTGCAGTGTGGATGTGACCTCTAAGGACTGAGATTACTTTTGCAGAAAGGTGAAAATGCAAAAGATGTCAAAGCTATGCAATGATGGAAGTCTGTTGTCCCTGTGAGACAGAGATTAATTTATTTTTAAAATTACTTTTACATTTTTTTTTCCTGATGTTTATATTTTTGTGTTACAAAGCGGAGTATTTGTTAAAGAAGCGTTGTCAGTGTATTGGTAGAAACAGTTGTGTCTGTAAATTTCCTTCGGCCTGTTCATGCATTTTTGTGTTAGAAGCTGACATTTTATTGCTGGAAATACAGTGTAAATGTGAGTAGTAGTACATCATTTCTGGTTATCCAGGAGGTTAGAGCTAGAGGCTTGGGGTGGGCAAACTGCATGCTCAGAAATGCATTTGTGAGAAATACATTTGAAGGAAATTATTTGGCTTTGGAGCCAATGTTTGCTGGTGTGCATAGTTCTGTCTCTAATTGGGAAAGATATGGGGTGTCCAGTCATAGACTCCATCAGCATGGAGACACTAAGTCAGCTTTGTATTCGCCCCTCATGCTCTGCCAGCGGCTGTGTGAAACCTGCCCGGGGGCTGTTTACAGAGCACCTCTAAAGCAGAATCCTAATTTTGGTGACTAATAGCCAGAGCATGTGGCTCCAGCACCCCCCGGCTGGCAGCAGGCTCTGCCCTGGTTGTGAATGTAGTTAGGTGGCCCCCAACTGTTTACAAGACAGCAGAGGTGAGATCTTTGATTGACAAGTCAGAAATGCATTAGATCATTCCCTCTGCCAGTCTCTGGTTCATGCTGTTAAAAATGTCAGCCTCTCCAAGTTTGAATGGCAGCCCGAGGGCCTCAGAAGCTTTTTGTTTTCTGAGATGGAAACACAAATTGGATGTGTGCCTGAGCGCTTCATCCTGGGCTGTAATTTCATCTTTTAGCTAAGAACCACAAGGTACATGAGCAAAGCACCCTGTAAACAATAATACTGGGGAAAAAAATAAACAAGGTCGTGTTTCTGGTACGTTGATCCACTGGTGTCCTGACCTCTATCACGTTGAACATCTCCACTCTGATTGCTGTTCCCTTTGGCATTACAATGAGAGGAGATAGACTGACACAGGAGGCAAAGATTTAAAGTTGCAGTGCTGTTGCACATTCCTTGTATTGGCTATGAAATATTGAACTGCCACAATGTGACACCTGGTTTTTTAAGCAAAGTTTCTTGTTGGAGGTGTTCAGCAGCAGTCTCTTCTGTTTTTCCTCATTTTACCACCTGGCAGGAGCAATTATAAAGGCATGAGAGGCGATACAAGAAGGAGCAGAAATGAAGCCAAATTGTGTAATTTTTGTGTTTGACTCCAGCCCCCATTTGTAGCTCAGACTTTTGGGAGCTTCACTGTAGGAAGACCACGATGGTTAGCGTGGCTGGAGATTTCTTTAAATAAAGTGCCCAGTGACTACAGAAGAGATTTTTAAAACATATTTAGGATTTATCCCTCTTTAGATCTGGTGGCCTTGTCTGGATGGTGGTGTAACCTGTGCAGAGGCTGAGTGATGCTAGGGAGCCCACCAAACTCGGGGAGTTGTCAGGGTGTGCTGCAAGATCCCAGCTCTCTGGTAATAGCAACAGCAAGAAATATTTCCCTCCTTTCAGGTGGCAAAGAAATGAAGGGGTCTAGAAAGAAATCTTTTCTTTGTGGATCAGTGGGGATGGGTTTGGTTGTTTTTTGGTAGCACGTCACTAATTTCTAATTACATTCAGCAATTAGAAACAGAAATTGGCATTTGTTCTGCACCCACATCGATCCTCAGAAGTTCTATGTGCTTTTATTAGCTCTTTAATCTGAGTATCAAAAAGTGTGACAGTATCTGTCACTGAGAAATACCACCTCAGTGTGTCCAGCACAGTGATTAATTTAAACTGCATCTTAGCTACAAGGCCTCCCTTCCTTCAGCCTCGGTAGTGATGGTTAGGTTACTCCTAATGTGCTCTTCCCGCTAAGGTGAGGGCAAGGTCTCTAGCACACCAGCATCAGTTTGGCTCTTTGGTTTAAAAAATGAAACAAAACTCATCCGAGTTTTCCTTCCTCCCTCGTTAGGAGTCAGGAAGGTGTGTAAAGCCGTAGTGACAAACGGCATATGCAGCGCCGCGTTGGAGGCATACAGGTATCTTTAAAGCTAGCTCCGGTTCCTCAGGATTGCGAACATCTGCTTGGAGGTATTGTGGAGCTCCACAATGCACTAATTGAATTACTCTTTTCTGGAGTTGCAGGCTGCGCTAATTGAATTAGAACGGGGCTGTGCGTGTGCGCGCTGCCGCGCGGGCGCGGCGCGGGGCGGGGGCCGGGCCATGGCGCGGACTGTGCTGCGCTCCCCCGGCCGCGCCCGGAACTGCAGCCCCGGGCTCCGCCGGCCTCCGCAGCCGCGGGGGTTTGGTACTTCAATAACATTTCAGCGACTCTTCCGTGTCAGAAAGGAGGCTCTGAGGGTACCCGGCTGCAGCCCCCTCGCACCAGTCACAGATGGTCCAGTGCGTTTAGATCCAGCCTAGCCCCTGTAAATCGCTCCATTATCACTTTGAATTTGATGGCTCCACGGGCAGTGAGGGCTTCAGAGGGAGCCAGTGGCACAAGATCACGTTGTACCTATTTGTGCGCAACCGGCAAAGAGATAACACCAATAATTTTAATTTTAAAATGCAAATATGGAATTCTACCACAAATTTGGAGTAGTCATGAAATACTTTCTTATCCAGCATCTAAATTTGAGTCAATGTTAGAATTCAGTCACTCAGGAAATACACAGAGATAGTTCTGAACAATTCTGTATATGGAGAAGAAAATGAAATAATTCTTCTTTGAAGTAAGGTATTTATGTGAACACATGCAAAATTTCAGGGAACCAGCCCAAACACTCTTAGTAGAAATGCACTTGTTAAGTCTTAAAATTCATAGCTTGAAGAGATACTTTGCTACACTGTCGGGTGGGTTTCTTCTTATTTCCTCTTCTTTCTGTTGGCTATTACTTACATAGTGTGTAAAAATAGTCAGATATTCTCTTTCCTGTATTCTTTCCTCTACAGATAACCAGATGACTCACTTTTCCATAAAATCTCGAGTTATTTTCACTCAGTTTTACCTGTGTTTGGTAGATCGTTCTCATAAACATAAACCATATCAGAGACAAGATGGTATTTGTTTTGCTTTAATGGTTGTTTCTTATATTTTGTTACATTTGAAATAAAAAAAAATAAGTTGTTAGAATACTCTGCAAATTAAGTAAAATTAAACTTGTCAAAATACTCTGTGATATGTATGATTCTTTTTTGTGGTGTTTGTATACTTGCCCTGTGTGGTGATGTTAAACAGGGCTTCTAATTACCACCAAGAATTAGCTAAGTTGCTGCTATAAGCAGAAATTTTAGAGATTTTCAGTTACACTGAAGATTATTTAACAACCAGCTGGCCCCCCAAAATAAAAAGCAGGTTTTTTGTTAAATATAGGAAATGGCTTTTTGTTGCTTTTAGAGGAGAATTCCCAAAGAAGTTTATACTTTGGAAATCCTATTTTTCTGATTTTATTTATGTTTATAGTTGTTTCTCTTTAGTATTTTATTTATGTATTTACATATATGTTTGTGTGTGTGTATATATAAGGCAAAAAAAATCAGGTTGTCAGTCTACTTGGCTCCTTTTCTAAGGAGTCAGGTAGACTGCTTCTAGTAGCCATTGCAAATGAAATATCCAAGTAACTCATTGATCATGCCCAAATATTTATTTAGGGTTCATGTCTAGTTCTTAAATGGCTGCCAATATAATTTGGTACCATTGTGGAATTTTCTAAATTGTGTCTGTATATAGCAAGATCAACCATCACCTTTTGCCTACCTTCTACAAAAATCCTTGTGATTTATTCTTTCAAAATACAATATATCCAGCAAACAAAGGAAGCAACTCTTCATTCAGCCAATAAAGCTGCATACGCTTCTACTCTTTCAGGAATATACCTTGCTCCTCTATCACATCTTCAGAGTAATAAACTGTGCAGCAACCCTTTGATGTAGGTAATAACATTTGACCTTGCAACACAGTATGTTCCCTTGTGCAAATGAAGACAAACTTAACACATTGATGTTGTGGTGGTTGTTCATTAAAAAACCCCAAACAGACACACACAAAATTGGTGTGTAGGGTAACACACTTATGTCCAGTGCCTTCTTTTGGTAGAAGTCAGAAGTGAAGATGATCATGGTGAGATTGTCACCTTTAAAATAATGTGGGAGTGAATTTGGTGCTGCCCTAAGAGCCTGTAAACGGGAAAGAATCTATTCCATCCAGTGTATAAAGTGCTTTTCAAATCAATCTATTTCTAGAAACTAAATTGTCCTGGGACCAGCTCTTAATATAAAAATTCATAGAAACCTGTTTTTCCGAGTGTGGTAACTTCTTGCCATAGTGCTGTAGTGTTAGAATTCACATTGGCCAGGTTGTTCTGTAAATTAAACAGTGACAGCTTCCCTCGGGGGAACAGCCAATGTATTTATGATGATGTGCTGATTACACAAAATACACTGCAAGCAGAAAACAGCTGCAGAGAACAAACCTCTTAAAAGAATACAATTACAAATAGCACCCTCAGTATTTCTAGTGGTGAGAGCAAAATACAGCATGCTAATGCAGGCTTCTCGTTTGCTTCCAAAGAAAAAAAGAGATCTACAAAGAAGAGGCTGAAGTATGGTTGGATGCACACACAATGCCAATGTAGAGCAGCACGTAATCCCCTCCTGAAGGTGAAGGGCAAGAACACACCTCAGGCCTGCTTTTTAGCTGTCCTTGTTGCTTAAAATTCCTGTGACTGCAACTCCAGCAGCACTGGCTGGTGAGGTGCTGGGGCTCTCTGGCTTGCCAGTGTTTTGACTGCTGTGGTTCATACCCTGTGTCCTGGTTAAGAGCTGAGATGTGATTAGATGACTAATGAGTAATTTATGCTACCACTATGACCATTATGAAACAGATTATAGGACATGCTATAGGAAAAAAAAAAAAAGCCCTGGTTTTAAAGCTGAGCTTTCTTTTGCTCCTAATTATTGCTTTGAGGGAACTTCTGGAAGTAAATTCCAGTTGTGGTTTGTGCTAGCCTCCAGTGTTTTGTTTTTAAAAGGTTCCTGTTTTGTATGTGTAGGGCAAGGTCTTGTACAGTCCAGTTTAGCATAAGGTGAAACTTGAAGCATAATATTACTGGGAGATAGTGGAGGTGGGACTGAGGTCAAACTCAGGAAACCAACAGACCTCTGAAGAGAAAGAGGTCTTCACCTGGAAACAAAAAATGAGAAGTAACTGGAATTGCTTTTTGTAGTGGGGCTGTATGCAAGAGAGTGTGATAAGGACCTCCATGGTGGGATTTTCTGTGAGGGCTTGTTGCAAATGAGGAGTATGTGGCAGTGGCAGCTCCCACAGCTGCTAATATCTCACTTTGGAGAGCTGCAAAAGGAAAAAACCTCCACATCTCCAGAGTACATTCTTTTTTTGTCTGAGATGATCTGTCACACTTAAATCATTAAAATATAATGTTCTACTTATGGCTATGCCATGTATATATGTGGGAGAGTGAAAATACTGAGAATGCCCTTTCCATCCACTTTTTCAGAGTCACTGAGATAAGTATAATGCCTTTTAAAAGTCTGGAATTTCTGGTGTTCGGTGTCTTTGTTATGTTCTGGGACCGTATCAATAAAACATATTGGAAATACTGGCAAAAACTACCTGTTTAAAATGAAGAAATATGGTCCTTTCAACATACAGATCTGATTTTAAAGCAGATGAGATAAAAGCATTGGCACTCTAATTTGGAAGGACTTAATTCACTTGCTTAAAAGAAGTATCAGGTTTTCCATCTATGGATTGCTGGCATATACTAATAGACTGTTATTCATCTGTCTGTATTTTCTTTAAATCGTTTTTGAGCCTCTGTGTGTTGTCCTGCTCTGCTGACATGTATCCCATGTGGCAAGAGGGAGTTTTGTATAATCACCCTGCTTTAATCAATAGAATAATTGATAAACCAGATAAGATTTAAACTGATTACCTCCCCGAGTAGAACTCCCCGAGGGCCTTGGACTCTCTTAATTTTGACATGTATGTTGTGTACCCCGTGGATGAAGTGCAGTTTGAATTATCTGTTTTTATTTGCTTAATGATGGGGAGGGTGTTAAAGTCAAATGTTTAATTAACCCAGCAATGGGCTGCGCTGTCACTTACACACACATCCAGCTGATTGAGATATCTCACCGAGAATACTGAATAGGAATGATAATGTGGCACTGAGACGGAAGATTGCTTTTTCAATCCATTTGCTGGGTCACTGCTTTGAATGTCTTACTGGATGAAAGGCATTCAGCCTGGAAAAAAAATTCAGCATTTAAGTACATTTTGTTTTCCTGGCCCCTTTCCACCAAGAAGTTAAATAAAACAGATATGCTGTAGGTTTAATAAGCCATTCATGTTGTAGCAAAAAAGCTGCAACTACAGGATCTCAATAGGCGGTGGTCTAGAGCTGCATAATTTCCTATAGGAACAGAATGTTTGCCAGTCCCAAGGTATCTGAAGGTGAGAACCTATGTACATCTTTATCTTTCCTTCTTTGTTTGCTTGGCTACTCATCCCATTTGACAGTCTCCAAAGCAGGTCCAACTCTTCTTCCTTACCCAGCACAGTGAAATTTAAAATAATATTTTGTAATTCCTTGTTCTAGTTCAAGAAAATGGCATTTCAGAGTTGGAAATATTTTATAATAGTACAACCTAATAGTGAGCTGTTAAATTTAAATGTTGCAGGAGGTTCTGTTGTGTTGCCACATTTAAATTTGCTCCAGCCAAATCAGGAGAACCCAAGGGTTTGTTTCTTGGGTAGCAGCTGTTAAAAGGCAGCAGTGCTTCCTAGCCAAACATTATAATGTGCAGTGCCTAATCTGTTACTTTTGATTCTTTTATTAGAAGATTATATATTTTTTTTGCTTAATGTGATTGAACAATCACACCTTTTCTTTTCATGTCAGCAATGAGGTTTTTCAACAGCACTGTGTGGAGGTAAACACCCTGTATTGGAAGCTAACTAAATTTGCCTCATAGTCCAGTGGTGTGATTGATGGTTCTTGCAATAAATGTAGCTTTGGAAGCTGGAAAAAGCACCAAAGCCTGACTGTATGGACTAATTACTACTGTGAGGCACATTGGGGAGGTGGAGCTGTGTCATCCAAACTGCTCCATGGTGACCGTGGGTACTTTGAACCTGTTCCAGATTGAGAACCAAGTAGCTTTGGCTACAGGTTCACCTGGCTCACACTGTCTGCGATGAAGATCTGGGTGCCTCCACATTCGGTGGTGTAGACAGTATGCTGTGAATTCCCATCAGTCTGACACTGGTGAAATCACTGAGTAGCCATTTCTTAACAAGTGAGCTGCTTTGGGGGAGGAACTGTGCCTAAAAAGTTAACAAGTTTTGTTCCCCTATGCTGTCATTTTTACTTTGGACAGACAACTTCTGCTTTGTGCATTTGTTTTGTATCTCATTTTCCACTCTTCTGCAATAAAAAATAGGAAGGAAAAAACAACAAGAAAAGCATGAAACAGTACAGCGAGATGAGGATGGTGTGGTTGATTTAGGTGTTTGGGAATGACAATGCAACAGGCTCTGAGGAAGGGATGTGATGACAAGTGGAGGTATTTTGTCTGCTTGACAGGAAAGCTCAGAATGAGAGGTTTTGGAAAGAGAAAATGATGATAAGTATAGGTGATGACCAGGGATGAGAGGGGAAGGGGTTTTATAGTCAGTCTAGTGAGATGGCATTGGTTCTTTGAGAGAAGTAGTTATAAAAAGTTAGAAAATAATGCTTGAAGAAGGACATGAAATCTGCAGCAAGACTAGACACTTTTACAACCCGTTTCTAAGAGCACTTGCAGCTCCTATGCAGATGAAGCTGTAATAAATATTGTACAAAGAAAGTTAAACTGTATCTAGAGAATTTTAATAAATAAAAAGTTTTTTAAAACTCTCCCTGGATCCGTTGGCTCTTGCTAACTCCTGTTAGTAGTAGAAATATGTTTTTGACATGTATTTTGAATGTCGGCTTATATTCCAAGCCTGTAAAAGCTAACTTTGTGCTTTCCCCCCCACCTTACATGTAGGGGAAAGAAATTAAGAAAACATCTTATTCCAGCATACAAAATCACTGATAAAAGCCTACAATTCATGGGCATGAGAGGGAAGAATGCTGTGAACTGAGAGTAAAACTGTATAATTTCAGGGTTTAATACTTTTACACTCTGGGATGAGTGTTGAAAATTAATTTTTGTGGAAGGAATGTAGCAAAATAAAAGCAACAAAGAAGCGAGAGCCAAGCCTGGATTGATTCAGTTCTCTAAAAGGCTTCTGTTGCATGCAAAATCCTTCTTCCTGAAGTATGTGTGGCACAATTCTGCAGTGTGGCAGAAAAATTTAACCCCAGCTGAAACTGTTATAAAGGAATTTTAACAGGAATTTTAAAAATTGGAGAAATTATTAATGTTGTCCTGAAGAATAGAAAGGGAAGTATATTGGTTTGTTCAATGTGAGGAGCAGATATACAAGGGTGAGTCACTAGGAAGAGGCAAACCGAAGCACAGAGATAATAAGATTCAGAACAAGTCCTGGCACTAGTCTTACATAGGTGATCTGGTTGAATATTTGAAACTATACCCATATTATGTCTGTTGTAAGGTTAATTGGATGTTTTCATCCATGCTTTTTTGGGAATGTGTGCTTTCTGTTCCTTAAAAAGATGTAGATAGCTTTGAACTACATAAAATCTTGGAGTACAAGATGTACGCTATAAAATCACGCATAGAAAGTGCTAGCTATAAAAACACGTGTATACCTGGGAAGGTGCTGATCAATTTGTGCTATTTAGGAAAGGAAATTCCAAAACAGACTCGGCTGTGAGGAAATGCAAATAATAAAATTCAACTGGAGGTCCTTGAGGCTTCCTAAGCTCTAACCTTGTTATGAGGAATGGGGAAGTCAAACTGCCTAATGCAGATGTCTGTGAGTTACAAAAATAACCAGATGTCCTGATTAGCAGAAGCAAATGTTCTTCCCTTAATCCACGTGAAATTATATTCAAAGGCTCTCCGGATGTAATGTGTGTGTAAATAAGGCACCAACAAACATCAGAATAGAAAGGGCCATTGGCCGACTAGCTTGCAAGGCTTGAAAGCTTGAATATTAAAAACAAATTTGCCACTGCTGACTCTCTTAAATTCACAGAACAGAACTGTTAAGCAGGGCTGCTTCCTGGGAAACATGGAAAGCCTGTTCTCATTAGCCATATTCTCTCTCTCTCTCTCTTTCTCTCTCTGCCCTTCTGAAAAATATGGATGAAGTGGAGCTAGCTTTTTAAAATTCCCCTAAATGACTTGTTCCTAGCATCTGTATTTTGGCGGGGGGAGGGGTTGGTGGTGGGGTTCTTTTAGCTACAACTAGATTTTTGCTGTTCGAAATGCATCTGTTCATCAGATCTGGGATATTTGTGCTCGTTTTTGGTATTTTAATGTTAAACTGAATTTACTTTTCTGGTAATGCTGACTTCCCACACCATTAAATTACCCTTTATAGCCAACCAATAATTACTAAGTTAAAGAACTTCGTAAGAAGCTTTTCTTTATGTTATGAAGTTCTGTTATCAATTCTCATTGCTTTGAAAATGTCTATTTTTCCAATTATTTATTTGAGTGAAAAATAAAACCATGAAGGATCCATTCTACAGATGTGAAAACCAGAATCTTGTCATGGTTTTCAGCTGCAGAAAAGGTTGTTGAAACTTTTGTTATCATCATCAGTGTTAACATCGAGGCAGACCAAATTAGGACTTGTGTGAACATGCATGTATGTGCCTGGTTGGAGGGGTAGTGTTGTACTTCCTCATTTTCTCTGCTGTCACAGATTCAGTTTTAAGAATTTGAGTTATAGTAGGTACCTGAGCTGCTTGGGCATGCATTTCAACTTGTAAATGTTCCAGGTGGGGTTGAAGTCTCCGTCACAGGGCATTTATAAAGGTATTGGAGGGCCATGATTCTGCGCAGCTAACAATACAATAGATAAAATAAACAAGAGAGACGTGTGCATGCCAGTCTGTAAAGCAGGCACTGAACTGGAAGGCTTTTTATTCTCTTTTTTTTTTTCCTCTATCAGTCAGTGCAAGGCAGGCTGCAGATTCTCTGCCCTCTCCTTCTGTCGTTCTAATGCTCAGCCAAAACCCCTTGCAAAAGTACCATTTAACTATAAACTTGTAAGAGCTGGGAAACTTGTCTGTGCCTTCATTCCAGGCTGAAGTCACCCCCTTGTGCCTACACATTGCAATTTATGGTGTTCTCTAAAAGGATCTAATCTCAGTGAATGTTCAGAGCAGAAAATGCCGAGGAGGAATGGGGTCTGATACTTATCTCTGCATTTTCATTGCTGTGGATCTCCCTGTGTGTTATAGCTGTCATTTTTGTTTTATCTCCTGAAGAGCAGAGAATTGCCTTCAAACTTGCAGCTTTCAGACTTGTTCTTCTCAAAGAACATTACCAATCCTAAGGACTGGTTTTATATATTGTAGTGACTACCCAGTAAAGTGTGAATTTGAATGTTTTGGGCCTCACGATAGGAGAAAAAGGAGAAGCTATCCTTACGTGTTTTAGTGTATATTAGACACTTATTTTTTTTAACAGTAATACTGCTTCAGGCTGACACTGGCTATGCCAGGATTCATCCTAGCACTGTTTGAAATGGCTGAGATATTTATAAACTGACAGACAGCATTTATAAAATGAGGATGCTGACAGTCCCTTAACGATAACAATGGGCTTGGACTCATCTATCACTTACAGAGGTTATTGGAAAGGGAACATAAGGCTTCTATGTGCCTCTAGTCTTAGACTGGCACTTATTTCCACACATCTCTCTCTCTTTTCAGTCCTCTCTGGCTGACATCGTCATTAGGCAATTACAGCTAATTTCTCCATACCTTTACCTGATGATGCTTTGTCCTGTTTTCTGTAAGACAACTAACTTTGCAGCATCTTGGAGCAACACCCTCTTTCTCCCGAATTCCCCCCTCCTAAAGAAGAGGAACATCCTGACTTCTGGCAGGCTGCTGGCTTGAACTGGGAGAGAAGAACAGTGTGCCCTGACTGACAGACTTAATCCGGGGCTGGGCAGGGGTTAAACAGGCCTTCTGCTTCCTTTTCCTTTCATACAGCACCAGTCTGCAGACAGAATGCTGATGTACCTCTTTATTCAGTGGCTCCCTATTGACTGAGAGAGTACCCTTCTGTCCTTGGTGAGGAGGACCAAGTGCAGCTCAGGGACACTTCCAGGAACATGAAAAAGGATGTCAGTTATTTTCAATTTCTGATAAAATGCTGTGTTCATTCAATGCACTTAGGAGCTTGAGGGTCAGGTCGTATCAACAGTTTGCACTGGAAAAGGAGAAATGCACTATTTCACTGGTGTGTGCTAAAGCATCTATTTTAATGTGGCAGCAGAAATACTGAGACAGCTATGTCTGGCATCCAGTTTGCCCTTGAAACATTTACTCTACTGTAACTGTTTGCACACTGTGTTCCCCCTGTATTATTTGCTTAGAGACCTAAAATACCCAAGTAGATTTCCTACATGCAGTTGGATCTGCTGATACTACTAAAAGCACACCCTGCCCAGGCTTCTGTTCGAACTGATGTATACGCACGCAATGGCTGGAGCGAGACTTGATTGGCTTGAGGGGGTCTATTTATCAGGGAACTCGATTAAAATACAGACTGCACATGACATCAAATTTGTAATCATTTTTCCACAGCAAGCAAGCAAGCATTTTCTGTATTGGATGCAGGTGTTTAAAGCAATAGTGTGTTTTAAGGGCCAGTGCAGCACAAATTCTGGCCTTTGGGATAAAGACAAGTGTTTTGCCTGCATAAACAATATATTATTTTTTTTCCCCTCCCCGAGGTCCACACACACCTAGTTTCCCTCAAGCTCATCATCTCTGTCAGGTTAATCAATAGGCACCGTATGGCAGAGGGTCAGTAATCAGTGTCATCGTGCCTTTAAATCGTGTTGAAAATTTGCTTAAAGCCTGGGCCAATTAACATCGAGATGATGAATGGATGGGTAGATGGGAAGAGCCTGGCGCTCAGGGGCTTTGTGAGAAGGAGATGCTCAGCTGTTGAGCAGCAGACACCAGCGAATAAAATCAGCCATTCATGTGAGCTCAGTCCACCCACTCTTAATGATAATGTCAATCTAGCAAAATATATACACATTGGAGTTGTCATGAGTTCATAAATCAAAGGAGTTTGTCAAAGGCATTCAGATTAACGAGGCAGCAGCAATAACAAGTCAAATTTGCATAGAGAATTGCCCGAATCTCAGTAAATTATGATCCTGTTTTTCATTTGATTATTTGCTAATGTCTCAAGAGGGAGAATGATTATATTAGCATGCAAAATCTACTCCAGAAGTAGAAATCCGAGGTATAGCAGACCAGCACACGATGACAATTAATCAGTTTCTGCATACTAGCATAAACGCACAAGGCCCAGAAATGAACTCCTTTTTTATTATTATTTCTCCTTGCTACTGATCCAAATGGTTCAGCTTGACAGAGACTTTATATTGCTTTAACAGTGTTCTGAATTGTGCCTGCAGGCAAGACATAGTTATGCAGCTATAACCAACCTATCCATCTGCCAACCAGATTGGAATTCTCCTATCCAAGGCTTCCATTAACCCCCACTGACAGCTCCAAACAGGATTAAGAATTTGAAAGCATAAAAAATAGTTGTGCTCTTCACATAGACACACGCTTCTCCCCCACCCCCACCTCCACACACTTGGAAAAAAGGCTGTGTCTGTACTCTTTTATAATTAGTGCAGGGCAGAACAGGATCAAAGAAAGCCTCCCTCAGTTGGCAGGGGTTTGATTTCCACCACAACGAGTGAGGCGGTACTAAAGGTAGCTCTGCCCAATTGGTAGTCCCTGGGAGTGCATTTCTCCCTGTATTATATCTCATTCCCAGCAGTGTTTTGCTGGGCTGTGTACACAAAATACTGCGTGTCATGTCCTGTCAAATGCTTCAGTCTGGGGATTTTGTATGCATTGTAGCATGTTGTGTTTAGTGGTGGAGGAGGCTTCATGGGGAGAGTTAAATAGTAATAATTTTGTAGTGGTCTTTAAGACAACCTGCCATGGAGTTATATTCTGTTAATTACAGGCTGAAGTTTTAAATGCAAATCAGATTTAAAAGGATCTCATTACAGGCAGTAGCCATTTTAGGAAAAATGAGCTATGGAAGGCAGAGCCTCTTTGCAGGAATCTCCTGTTAGGGAGAAATTTTCAAGGTTACAAGAACTATGAGCTTGGGTTTCCTGACTTCTCTTCTTAGTACTTCCACTGTCATTGTGTGACCTTGGGCAAAAAAAAAATTATCTGTCTGTGGAAAGAGGGGGTGCTTTGGAGACTTCAGCATCTAATCTTGCCTGTATTTGTTCAAAAGAAGAGACTTGCGTGCAACTGCAAACACTTTTAGCAAGCCCAGCTTTGTTTAAGGAGGAAGGCTTGCCTGCAGGGAGTAAAAATTTTCCTTGATGGAAGGGAGTTTGTATGGCTTTTCAGCTTTCCATATGCACTAGTTTTCTTTACTTCTTTCCTCCTAACAAATTCCATCGTTTCCCTACTATGTATGAAGTACAGTTGCTGCAGATCTTTAATATTCCCAGTGAGTACACCCAACTTACCGTCTGGATACCAAATGCTTCTTTCCAGGTCTGTGCCCGGGACGTGCATTTCAGTAACCACGAGAGGGTGCTCAGAGCGGTTCTTCCCTTTGTCTGCCTCTCCTGTGGCCGAGAGCATCGCTGGAGTCCTGCTGAGACAAACCTTATTCTGACCTCGCACATGTTTATCCCTCCTCCCACCTTGTTCAGCAAGGAGAAATATATAGATGTACCGTTTCAGTCGATTACATTATGCTCTTCCCTTGGCCATGGCTAAGTGTTGCCCTGTCAAGTGAAATTCACTTCCATGCAGCCTACAGTTAGTCCTGAAATATGCGGGGTCCTGTACCCTGCACCTGGATTGATAGGTTTCATTTTCCTGAGAAATGAGCGGGAGTTATAAACATCTGTGCGTTTTCTTAAGTGTAATGCTTTCCAGTCATTCTGTCTTCACCAAGCGTAACTCACTTGCCGACAAAAGTGCATGAGCAGCGCTCCTCTTTAATAGTCTGCTATCGGAGCTGCTGTGTTGGTGCTGTAGAATGGTGAGACGCCAAGCTGTGAACCACCATATGCACTTGGCAGTCTTTGTCTGGTCTTTGTTCAGCCAACCTCTTAGCCTTGCCACCTATAAAGATAATGAATGCAAAATGGTCCTCTGCTTGCTCTTAAAATTAGATGCTCAGCTTAAAGAAAAAGTAGATAACTTGATGCTTTGCAGTAACTAGAAATTTCAAAATAAGGGCTGACAGTTCACCAGCAGTTCCTGCTTTTTGATGTTTGTGTGAGGGAGGATCCTTAGTGGCTTTGAAAGGTGAGAAGAATGCAAGATTTCACTGTTGTAGAGAGATTATTTGGAAAGAGAAATCGTTCTTACACTTACTGTAGGGAAGGGGGTGGATGTTGAAAATGCATCCAGAAGTAGTAAACAACCTCTTCACCCTGCGGCCACAACAAAATGCATTTCCTGGAAATCTGTAGTAACTCACCTCAGGTTCTTAGGGTTTTCACTCTCGGCCTTTTTTTTTTTTCCCAAAAGCACAAAAATTAAAATCCTAATTTGAGTGAACCACTTACTAAACTAAATTTCATGAGCAGAAAAGAGCAGCCTTAGTGTCTAATCTTCCTTTTTGTATATATGCAATTCTAGCTTGTATGTTTTTATGATATCAGTTTTTTCAAAGCGGGATTTAATGTAATAACTTGGTCCTGACTGAGACCTCGTACAAAAACTTTTAAAAGCTGACCCTTACAGTGATTTATCAGGCTTGTTTAGGATTGATTTCCATCATAAAACCCTGGTTACAGCATCCCAAATGTCATAGTGCCTTACATGTTCTATATCTTGTTTAAAGAAAAAAACCCAAAAACCCTAAAAATCACTAGTTGGTCTGCAAGCCGTGGTTTACTCCTGACCATTTTATGACATCCCAAGTGGGGTTTTACTGTTGTGTTCCTCTCCCTCCACCCCTTATCTGCCATTTCTCAGCAAACAGCTTCTACCCCTGCCCCGTGTCCTGGCTGTCGCTTTCCTCTCCGTAGCCCAGAGCAGCGAGGCCGGTGCGGGATCACGCAGCACTGCAGCGGGCACACGCTCTGCTCTGCTCTGCTCTGCTGACGGCTTCCCGCAGCCGCCCTGCCTGCTGCTGGCCCTGCGCTGCCACTGCTCGCAGGGCCCCGCTCCTCCTCTGCCGACAGATGCCGCTTCTGTCTCCTGAGGTGTTGGGCTGGAAGCTGTCTCTGTGAGAAGCCAGGCAGAGCCATGCTCAGCGAAGGACAGGTTATTTGGGGGACAGGTACCAAATACAAACTTCTGCTGTAATAGACACGGTCCAGAGCTTGTCTGCAAGTAACTGGAAAACCACCCTTTTCCTGGCAGAGCTCTTCCCTAGGTAGTTTTTCTGTATCTCTTTAAAACCTGTTTAGTTGCTCACTACTGAATGTGTGGGAATGTGGCCTAAGGCTATGAATACTGTGGTGATCAAACTGATTTTAGATGTGTGTGTGGGATTCCCCCAAAGCTGGCTGTCATTTCTCCCCCTGAGAGAAACGAGTACTCTCCAGCAGTAGCTGAACCAGTGTGAAGGAACTCTGTCTTCCAGAGTAGCTGACTTTGGCAGTGAGGTCAGGATTCTTCCCACTGTATCCAGCAGTTTTCTACCAGACATTTGCAGGAGACTATTCAAGTCCTGATACAACTATAGTTTGTCTTTAAACCAAGTAATATTTGGTTTTAATCATGACATTAGCAGGACAAAAGTTTCCTGGTTATATTTTTTACTCATGCTGAAAAAGCCCTTGTATTTATTGTCTACTTTCTCTTGTCTTAGTGATCTTTTTTTTTGGAGGTGGCAGCTTACATTTTGGTGCATAAGTCTTTCTAGAAGTTGTACATGTATGTGGAGTCAGGGGGCAGGAGATAAAAACAGCTATATTATCATACACTATCTACACAGTATTTGGGGTTTTTTTGGGAAGGATCTCCTGACAACGTCTTTTACAAGAATTTAGCTCCATCATAATTTCTCTATGATTTTAGGCAGCCAAGCAGACCTAGTGCAGTTAATAATTGTTAGGCAGATTAAAAACATAGGGGCACAGAGAACAACAGTTGCACCCATTAACAGCCTCTTGTTTTCATCAGGTTCCACTGGTTTAAATGGTTATTCTGAGGTGTTCAGGAGCCCTGGTGTTGCCATGCTGATGCAACCACCATTTCAGCTTTTCAAAGTGGCTGTTATTGGTAGTTTCAGAATAAGTCCCTAAAGCACGGGCTTCTTCAGTAGATACCTGCACAGTGGTGCATTGTTGTGTTGAGGAGGAGAAATTCTTTCTCTGCCATATCAAGGTATTTGGCATAAAAGTACAAGCTAGCCTCCAGTATGTGTATGTGTAAAATACTACAGCCTGTGTAGGAAAAATATTCTGTTTCTTTTCTCCTTGCAGAGTAATATTAGGGATAAGAACTGAATTAAAGCTTACTTTCTTTCACAGAATTCCTCTGAGAGAGAAGACTGTAATAATGATGAGCCCCCTAGGAAGATCATTCCTGAGAAGAATTCACTTAGACAGGTATGTGATCAGTCTCTTTAAAAATGCGATAAAACTTTCTAGCTATTTGAATCCTTAAATGCTTCTGGAAGCTGAAGTGTGACTTGTGCTCATGGAAATCTTTTATTTTCTTCTTCGAAGTCTGAGCAAGTCACACTGTACCCAGGAAAATCAGACACAGAGATTTAGCTTTCAGGGGTGTTTGATGATTCTGAAGAAATACATGCTTCAGTATAGTTCAGTCAGCTGTGAATCTAGTTTTACCTTCTCCATTTGGTGTTCATCAAGCCCTCTTCAGCCTTTTCGTCTGTAATTGTTCCTGTCTTGTTTGTAGTATATTTTGCCTTTTCTCAGATCAAGACTCTCAAAATGTTCTACAACAATTAAGCTTTTTATTGCCCTTGAAGATAAATTTTCTTGGAGGTGATATCCAGGTTAATAACCTGAAAAATGACCTGTTCTTGTTTCTTTTACATTCAAATGAATTACTAATGGGTAAAAAGGAGAAAGGATGGTCTAATAAAACAGTATTTCTTTGTCTTTTATGTATAATAAAGGAAATTTCTTACCAATTCAAAATAATTCCTTTTTTTAATCCCCATGGCCAACAAAGGGAGTCTGGCATGTGCTTTCTGGGAAATTTAAGTTTGGTGTAGTGATTTCTGATCCATTTTCACCTTGGTCTTTCTCCCCACTGCAACCTTCAGGCAGCAGAAGCAAAATTATGTCCATGCCTTAGCTGCCTGAGGTTGCTGCCTGCTGTATCAGAGTGAAACCATTGGTGAATGTGACTTAAGTGAATACCCCAGGCCACCCATTGCAACAGCTGAGGAATTGTTACATTTCCTTCTGCATCTCAGGCACAGGAACAGCAGTCTCAGGCAGAGGAATTAAGATGGCACAATCTTGCCCCACATCTGCTTTTACCAGGAGAAGTTGCGGGTCAGAACCATAGTAAAGGAAGAAGTATCTTTTTGATACAGTGCACTTGTGCTCAGAGTTGTTGGTTTTGCGTGGTTTGTTTGGGGTTTTTTTTGTGTTTTAATAATGCATTGTGTTAGGAGCGTTTGATTTTGTGGGAGGAGGTGTGGTGTAAAGGACCACATACATGTGACTAAGACAGGTCCGTCTTACAGATGTAGTCCATGTAATTCTTTTAGACATGAGGCAATATGCTGGCATAATGGCTGAGGTCCCATTTATAGCTGAGGAAGATTATCTTGCAGAATTGATTAAATATATTAGATGAAACTTACGCTGTTTCTGGCATTCAACAACAAACAAGAGCTGGAGGAAGAGGGCAAAGCTACTAGGTCCCTACTGTGTATCCCCAGGATAGGAAACAAGGTCTCCAGCATGCCAGAAAGTCGTATCTTAGAGTTGTATTATCGATGGCAAGCTTTCAGGTTCAGCAAGAAGAGGTATATGTCTCTTCTTCAGGAAAAGATTCATAGTAAGAGATGTTAATTAAGAAGGATCCTGAGTTACTTATTTTGTCTTCTCATCACACTGAGTCCTTCCTCATGATTATTGATTGAGGAAACAGATATTTACAAACTGTATTATATAGATGAGGAAGGTACAGTTTCTTGAATTGAGTTTCCATTTTGTTATGTTTCAATATGAAGAAGTATTCTTAGTGTCACAGGAAAGCTCTTTTCCCTCAGGCACACAATTCATCATAATCAAGTAGATACCAGGAATACAACTAAAAAAACTCTTGTAGTTTCCCAAGATTTCATATTGGAAAGAATTCAATGGACATTGTTTACACTGAAGATGGTTAGCTGTGTTGCGCAATGTTGTTGAGACGTTGTATCAGTCTCCATCTTTGTGTCCAGTCTTTACCGTGACAGATGCAGGACAAAATCCTTGGGTCTTCTACTGCTGTCTGCGGCCTTTGTGTTGAGAACAGTCTCTGTAGATAAATTCAAGATGTCATCTCAGTCTTAAAGCAAATGCCCTTTTGTCTAGATCATAGGAGGTGGTTGTCCATGATTTTTTGCCCGTTATGGCAGGAATTCTGGTTCTTTACGTAAACATAAATAAAGCTGTCTGAGCATTTTGAAAGCTCAGATTGCTCCTCTTCTTTATTAGCAGTGGAGAGGAGCAGTGGGGAGTTTTCCAGCTCTCATTCTTGAAGTTGGACACATATTTAGCCATGTGCCTAAATACTCTCAATCGATGAGTAATACCTACTGGAAAGATCTGCATCTCCTACAGGAAGGTATGCAGAGTGGCTGCCATGTCTTGCATCTATCCATACTTTGTAGAACCAAAACTATGTGACCTGCAAATGCCGTCAAAGCAGTAATGCACAAAAAATGCCTTCCATTCTAGTGGGAAGATGCTAACTTGGTAAATACTGTGTGAACAGTTTCATATTTTCTGTTCCTCCCTTACTACTCCCTTAATCTTTCATTATTGGGGAGCATGGGCCTACATGCACAGAGAAACTGAGTGTATGTGGGTAGAAGGGAAGTCTGTTTATTTAAATGATCTTTCCAGTGAAAGTATTCACATATTTAGTACTTTTTGATTAGTCTTAGAAAATTAATGAGATGCATCAGACTACTTCAGGGTAAGTATGATGTCTTGATGTGTTCAGCTGCTAACAAGTTTAAGTAAAGGTGCATTTCCTTTTCTTGCCTTGTTTGCAGTGCTGTTATGCAGCCTTAGCCGTACGTGTTTTCTCAGGTGGGTTTGTGGAACAGCAATACCAGAAGGTGGAGGTATTAAGGAGGTGTAATGTTTACTTAAGCATCTGAAGTTGTATGCAGGGGCTGAAGACACACATTTCTCAGTGCTATGGAACTCTTAATAGGAGAAATATCATTTTGCCGTTGATTAAAATGGTTTGTGGAGAAGGGTGTCTTCAGAAGTCTCAGCAAGTAGGGCTGTGTCCTTGAATTGCTGGAAGTGGAAGGCATGGCCACTGTTGGGTGCATGTGGGGGCAGCAAGGCAGAAGAGACATGGAGATTGGCACTGGGAAACAGAAAAAGGCAATGAACTTGACACTGTTAGCTGAAACAGTGAAAATATCTAAGCTATGACAGACTTTGGAATATGGATGCAGACGTTCAGTTTTTGTTGAGCGCTTGATCTGACAAAATTAAATTTTGAAGGGATAAACAGAAAATCATAGTATGAAAACAGACCAAAAAAAAACAATGACAAGTGGCAAAAGTTTTTGGCAACTTTATTTAAGCTAACAAACGAATTTTTACACTGCAAAGTTATAAATTAATTTTAATAGGCTGATCCAGATGGTCCATTTGGAAAATGGATAGCTTGATCTGTTGAAAATTAAACTAAATTTATCTCTCTCATACTTCAAACTGAAGTAAGCGTGAGAAGAGTGCCCATTAAGTCCAGCTCATACAGATGGACCGGCAGGTCACACATGGGACTAATCTGATTCATTTTAAAAATAAATGCATGAGTTATTGAATCAGGTTCCTGTTTCAAGCCCTGCATGTGAGCGTGTGTGTGTGCTGCCCTTTCAAAGGGACTCGCAAATGCTTCAGTGCGTTTTTAACCTGTGTGTTTCCATTTTAATTCAACTTCCTTGCCAAAAAACATAATTAGTTTTCAGTGCCTATCATTTAGTGTTAGACCCAAACACTAGATTGATTAGGTCAGCCATTTGTTATTTTAAGGGCTATGTCTCCATCCTTCATTTATGAAGAACATGAGCTCAATAGTCTTGGGGAGAGAGCTGGCCTTTAGAAACTGGGAAGGGGAAACTCTCTGGGGGCCCCTCCAGCCTTTTAGCTTCTGGGTGTTTTTAACACAGCCATGAATGCAGATTTGTAAATTTATTGCAGTGCCATCTGGTTTTTTTGCAGGAACCGTATTATTGTTGGCTCGTATCTGTCTATTGTGGTGGTCACTCCCCGGGAGCTTGCCCTCATAGTCCTAAGGAAAGTGATGAATAGTGGGGGTCAACATGAATAGGTCACAGGGCAGCTGTCCGGGGCTGCCCTGAACTTGATTACCCCGCTGGTTTTTAAAGAAGACGGGCACAATGCTGGTTGTTTAAAATCCTCCCTCCCTTCTCTTCAGTGCAGCAATAATGAAGTGCCTTTTGCTGCTGTGGTTCATCTGTGGACGAAGGTGCCTTGTGGGGAAAAGCTGGCAGCCTCAAGGCTGCCACAGTGTACCTCCTGCAAACCTCACATTGGACTCTGCTGTCTTTCTGCAAGCTTCCAGATGGAAGTCCAGGGGAAAAAATCCCTGTCTGTTACCCCATTCAGACAAGCCCCTTAGCATTTTCAAGAATTCTCCCTCTTATGGTTTTGGCACAGAATATTACCTCAATTCACTCTTACAGATTTGAGATAATTTTCTAAAATTACATGTAGCACCTAAAACATGCTCTGGGCGCTATTTCAAAGTTAAAATAGGCACAGTCTGATCTTAAGAGTTTAAAGCCAGTACTCAAGAAAACCGTGAGAAGCAGAAAGCAGCTGAAGAAGGTAGAGCAAAGGGAAAACAAGAAGTAACAACCATTAGCAGTTTACTTTCAGCTGGCAGCCTTGTCCCACTGCTTGGGGCTCCTCTCCAGGCGTATTTCTCCTCTACAAAAGTGTTTCTGCCATGCAGAATTTAAGCCCTTTTTGACTGATGAGGAAGGTTGCCTGTTGTGGAGGAAGAGAGGGTCCTTCAGCTCCCTCTGTCTCTTTGGGGAAGATGCTGCACCTCAGATTTACCTTCTGTTGGAGAGCTGGCTGAGGCAGGGCAGTCCTAGTCTATAAAGTTATCCTGGTTACCTCACCTTGTACACAATGCTTGGTAGTAAGTAGTTGCTGTTTGAAAAGCCCCCTGAAATTGCTAGAGGTACACCCTTAGCCTTATTTGCAAGATTATTCTTTCTTTTTAATTTTTTTTTACTTACTATTCTCAAACAACAACAACAAAAGAATGATTTCCATTCCTTTGTGACACTTAATGTGTGTTAAAAAGCTATCCAAAGCGGGATGTGCTGGAGTCTAAGTTACAATGGGAATGCTGCCTTGTGGCGGAAAGGCCACTGGGCTCTTTCAGCATTAGTGCTAATAGGAATCTGTCACCCCGCCGCATTGCTGCATTCCTCTGTAATTGAGTAAATTGCAAGTGTTGTCTGCTCCCCCCTGCCCTTTGTGTCCATGTCCACTTACCATCCGAAGAACGTGGGCAGTGATAAACAAAGCGCTGAACAGGGCTCCCAGCTCTTTGAAAGCAGCATGTTGCCAGCCCCCTAGTTATATTTCTTTAAGTGTTTATGTTTTTCTGTATTCTTTCTCTTGTGTGGCTGGAACCCTGGGGATCCAAAGCCATGAGAGAGGCCAAGAAGCTAACAAAAGTAGCTGTCCCCTTGTTAGCTTGTTCCTTTCTTCTTTAAAATACAAGATGAAAACCATCTGGCTCAGGGCATTACATTTTCCTCCCCCATGCACCTCTATAGATGAAGAGTTTCACCTGCAGTGAGGGTTTACATTGATTGGGGAGGGAGCAGTAATTCAAGCCTCCATCCACTTCACTGGTACTTTGCAGTCTTTAAAGGTGCTGACCCATTGAGTTAAACTGTCAAGGGAGGATAAAAAAGGATCTTCATCCCGGGAGGTAACAGCTGCCAGGTTTTCAACACCTTGCACGCTGCTGGAAAAATGTCACAAATTGTCAATGGAAAGAAAAATCACTTGGCTGCCATCTTCCCTCAATGATATGCCTTATAAAATGAAAGATTTAAGGGTTTAAAAATCAGCAAGTAGCTATTAGGGAAAAAAAATCCTGGGGGATTTTGAACAATGGGCCCAACAAGATGTATCCCGAAAGACTGTGGATAATGCATCCAAGTTAGAATTACCGGGTCTGATTGGGATGACCATGGTTATGTCTGCACAGTGGGAAAAGAGGGAAGTGAAAGCAGCGCTAACATTACCATGCCTGTATTAAAAAAAAAAAGTAGAAAAAGTAGGCTGTTTCGTAAGCCAGTGAAGTGGCTGTGAGAAGACATACTGTATTTCTGCTCTTTTGAGGACAGTTTGTTTTCAAGCAGCTACCAGATGGCTAAATACCAGGACATTTTCTTTTTTTTCCCCTTCTTTTCTTTTACAAGAGATCTAGTTTGCCTTGCTCTTTGTTTTTGTGTGTTTTAATGCTTTTGCGTAGCTGAACAACCCCATGGTGTTGAGCATTGTGGCATACTCCTTTTTGTGTTTCCCCCCCCTTGTGCGTTGATGGATGAGTTAAAAAAGATCTTCAGCTTTAATGTAATTTCAGGTAACAAGCATATTGGACTAAGGCTTTTTGTTTGCATTGTCTTGAGGTTTTTTGTTTTAGGGGCCTTTTTTTTTTTAATGTTTGTTTTAGGTAAGTCATTTTAATTGTACTGGGTAATTAGAAGGTACACACAGCCAAGGGAGCTTTGTTATGGTAATTGCTCAAGAAACCCACTCCCCAACTACCATTGCCATGTGTTAAGACACGTCTTCCCTCTAGTGGCAATATTAAGGACTCTGGCTTTCACAGTCGGCAAGGTGTAATTGCAATATGACAAACTGTGCTTTAGGGAAAATCCTGTAAATGATCTAGTTTTTTGTTTGGCTAGTCTTTATTTTGTCTTGCGACTTTCTGTGGAGACTATCATTCCCAAGGCTGGGCTAGGGATAACAAAAATTTCATCTTAAGAAAATAGTCGAGGTGGATCCTGGGTAATGTCTTACAGCTTGACTTAATTCTAGTCTTCTTTTTAATTACCTGTTTATAAAAGCGTTTTTAAATTTGCGGAGATTACTTAATTCTTTCAGAAGAAGCACCTCATTTGAAATAAATAAATAAATTGCATTTATTTTAAATAGTCCATGTGAAAGACCTTTAAAGGGTAATTAATGCAAGTCTCCTAAGACTCTAAATAAGATGAAAGCGATCTTTCCAAATCTGCTGGAGTGATTTGTTTATATAACTTCCCACTTCTGCTGAATTCTTCTGAGTCTAATAACTTTTTTTCTAACCGTTTGGCAATTTGTGCTTAGCTGCAAAAGCCCTTGTTCAAAAAGAACAGTTTAATAATCTTTTCCCTGAAAATGACTTGAAGGGAGGGTATGGGTTTTGTCTTTTTGCTGTGTTTTTATTAGTGTTATCTTTCTCTGATAAATCATGTAATTACTAACAATTGGGGGGGGAAATCTTATTGAACTCCTGGGTTGCAGCTTCTATTAAAAAGTGGAGCTTTGTTCAGGGACTGGGGATTCTTGGAATGAATGGCCAAAGAAATGGATTTCAGTTGGTAGAAAAGCTGCACACACATGGAGTTCTGCCTGGGGTTCGAGGCTTCAGGTTGGCGCTCAGTGCTCATCCGGAGCTGCACAGACAAGGGGAGAAATGTTTATGTGTTTGTGTCAAAGAGCAGGATCATACTTTCTTTAAAAAGAAAAATGTAACCAAAGACACTTACGGAATGAGATCAGATACAGCTCTATCTTTAGTGAACCATAGTCTCGTGCCTCTGTGGCATTTTAAGCCTTTGGCTGAGAGGGAATACGGCTTTGTGGTTCGTTCCCCTGCTTCTGACATGATTTGATGCTCCCATATATTTGTAGGTTTCTTTTTTTCTTTCATTAGAGCTTGTTTGGCTATAGGGCTGCTTAACACTCTTCTCAAACGGCTTTTGCAAGGTTAAAGGAATGCAGCTTGGTAACAAGTTTGTGTCATTTTAAATATATACCTCCCAGTAAATAAGGAGGAGTCTTGCAATCAATCCCTTTTAGTGTGTTATATGTTTCACCTGACAACTAAACCCTCTATTGATTAACCATTACTTTGTTAGATAATCTCGTGTCATTGAAGCCACTGTAAAAATTAAACTCTTTAAAATGTTTTACCCTAGCAGCAGTGTGAAAATTGAAAACTTGTTCAGAATTACAGCCAGCTTCCACAAAGAGGGTAGTTTTCAACAAACTGGTTTATGTTTGCATGCTTTATATGCAGTATAAAAACATATTAAAGCACTCCAACGCAAAGCTATCTGCCTGTAGCGTTGAACCAGGCTACCATTTCAGAATACTTTTTCTTGATGAAGAAACCTCTTATTTTGATGAAAGGTGAGGAGAAACTTGAAGAGTTTTGGTGCAGATTACATGAGATATGTAAAAGGGTCAAGCTTTAAAGGTGAACTTGAGAAATTTCCTTTATTGAGGCTTAGTTTTGGCTTTGATTTTCCTGCTTCTCTTCCAGGTAAGTCAATGTTCCCATGGGCATTGGATCAAATGAAAGGAGGTACTCTTATGTTGCAGTGTAGCATTAAACACCATCAAATGTTTCACCTCACATGAAGGGCTCTGCATTATTACGTGATGATATGACATTAATTCTGCTTTCAGAATTCTCTAGTCTATTCACTGGATCTATTCACTAGTAACTATCAATATCAGTGTACAAACAATATCAGAGGAAACCAAATCTCCATATCTAGCAGCCATTTTGTGTCTCTCAGTAGCCTATAACTGCTGCCTGCAAAAAAGCATTCGGAGACTACCATACAGTACTGCCTTGACAATATATTCTCCAGACTTCTTACAACTTGGCCTCATGAGCCAGATGCAGCTTCTTTGTAACACTGTCAGTACATATCCATTGAGACCTATCAAGTAGAGTGACATTACCTCTTTTTCCCCTGGACTTCAAAGGACAACTAGGTTTTCTGTATTTTGCCTTCAGCCCTTTAAAACATATTGTAGAACATGCATGTGAATCTTCTTTGCCCTCTTTATTCATCCCACAAGGCCAATAAGGCATTCTTTTGTGAGAATGAGAAAATAAGAAGAACTTTGTAACTTTGGAAAGACAGTAATGTATGTCAAACTGAAGAGTACTTTATGTTTTATTCTCAAATATGCATCCTGATGTGTTGAATCCACGATATATACTCCTTTTAATTTTCCCTTTTCCCCTTTTACTTCTATTGGGGAACAAAGAGCTGCTGAAGGACTAAATGGTCGTCTGGTAATTTGGCACATACATAAATCCTTATGTAATAAAATTACTATGTAAAAATTTGCTCTCACAGTAAAAGCATGTTCTCCTCTCCTTCTGTGGCTGAAAAGGTTGGGAAGGAGGAGTTCCTTGGCATGTTGTCAGAGGCCAGAGAGGTATTGATAACGTGGGAATGCCCAGGTCAGTCAGACCCAGAGTCTGCTCATCCACTGCCAACTCCAGCACTGTCAGTGGAAGGTGCTGTTGAATGAGTCTGGCCTCTTTTGGTACTCGATTGCCCTCCTGTTCCTGCAGCATCTACTGCTGTTGCACTAGGGATGTCTGGGGGATATTTGTGCTGAGTATCTATGGAGCTGCTGTCCATGAGTTTGTTTAGTCTCTTTTTCCACTTCTGATGATGTTTCTCTGCACAATGTCCTGGGGCAGCAAGCTCCAGAAGTTCACTTCCAGCTGTGTGAAGAAGTATTTCATTTTATCTTTAAATTTATGCTATACTAATTTGATGAACAAGTTATACTGGAAGTTCAATTGGTGCTGTTCTCACCGAGATGTAATGTGTGGATGAAAGCAGTAAAAAATAGGCAATACACTGGAATAATTATTTGTATCTGCATTCTGATGTGCGCATAACTTTTGAATAGGGCATAGTGAGCTTCTTTCATTCTCAGGAAATGCTGGTGTCTTTAGGTTTAGCATTTAGTGTTTCACATTTTGTATTTGGATTGTCTACTCTTTACCATTCGTAAATGTGGAGAAAGCCTGTTGTAAGCCCAGCTTTTAAAAATCTGGCGTGCAACCAAGGTTTGTGCATACCTGTCTTGGGAGGAAAAAGACTGATAAGATCTGAATTCATGGTTCAGTTCACAGAGCCACAGACTTCCTTGTTGCTTTCAGTAAATGTTTTTGTGGCTGAGCTTTTGATCTGCAAAGAGGAGTTAGTAGTAGCTTTCCTCAAGTCAGGGCTCCTCATAAAACTTACAGTATGTAGCAGACAAGTTGAGCAGAAATACTGCATCTGGAATTCTAGGAATTAAATTGCAAATGAAAGAAATCACAGATTTACAATAAATGGGTTAAATTACACAAATATAAAAACTGAACAAAGAATCTTACAGTCTTCATGGTTTTTCACCTTCAATCTGGTTGAGTTTAACTAATACCATGCCTGTAAAATGAGGTTTGCATGGTTGTGTCTGAATGCCAGAGCAAAGCAGATGGTGTCAACTTTTTATCTATCAGTTGGGCTGTTGGGCTGCTATATCTAAGCCCCAATTTACAGTAGTTTATACCATTCTGATATTTCTTCTGAGGAGAAAGTTCTATGCATACCAGGGTGATGGTTTTATGATAGTGGCAAATATTTGCAAGAGGCCATCAGACTTCTGTTTGCTTGTGGCCTAATCCAGTTTGAATCTGAGCCTCTCCTGCTGAAAGATGCAATTTGTTCATCTGCACAGCACCTTGAAAGAATTCGTGGTTTTGAATTTTTCAGTTTCTCCTTCTGAATCCAGGGTCAGAAATTGCTTGCTGGCTGCTAGTCAAAGCAGATATCAGTGTTGTGACATGTAAGGAGAACTGCTGGAGCCAGAATATTCTGCATTCCTGTCTGTCACTGGTTGTCTTCTGATTAGAGAGCTCACTGAGAAATTAAACATGAACTGCTAGAGCAATGGAGAAGATAGGGCTTCTGTGCTTTTTTTTTGTTTCTGTTTCATGGTGAACTTTAAAGGGGCTCTGAAAATAGGTAAGGTGGCAAGGACTGTGATTTCCTGAATTTCTCCCAAAATGTTTGCACTGTGCTGGTCCAGTAAAGATCCACTTGAACCAGTATACTGATTTCCCATGGTGGGCAGTAAGGAGTGTTTCATGAGGATCATAAGAACTTAGGTGAATGTTATAAACTGATGGTGAACACTCAGTTCCCATGGGTTGGTGCTTACCTTAGCTGGGGCCATTGGGAACACTGGCTTTGTGGGCACATCTCCTATCGCTCAGCATAAACCCCTTTTGATCTCTTTGCATTCTTGCCTCTGACATCCTTTGCCATGTGCTCCTCTGCTGGTTTTTGTGTTGCTGCTGAGAACATCTTGCACAGAGTCAGGCCTGTGGCAGAGGGGCAAAAGGGGGAGATAGTTTCTTGGTGCTTGGCACTGAGAGAATCTGGCTCTGGTGAGGGAGCTTTGGGGCAGAGGAAGAGGTTTAGTAGCCATTATCATGCCAGTGTTTCCCACAGGTTTTGTAACCTATAGGAGGTTTGGTGTTGAAGTAATTTCAAATCAAACAAATGGAAATTGTAGCAAGCCCTGAAAAAAAAGATCTCCAGAGATTGCCAGTAAGTATTACAGGGAGAGAACTGACACGCAGCTCACTACAAGTCTTTGTGCATCCTCCCATTAAGGCAATCTTTAAAATATCCTGAGTGTTAGTATGTTTTACTTAGTGCTCTTGAAAATGTCTTTGTGACAAGTTTAATTTCATTCTCTTTCAGCATGTTTTTTGGGTTTTCGCCTCGCAACTATTTTAGGTAGCAACATTTTCTCTGTGGTCCACTTACTACTCTTGCAACAAAGCAAGTTTGTGCTTGCTTTTGAGCTGCCACTTTTGCGTGGGAGCAGTTTTCTGTAAATGATGGCAGGTGTATTAATCCCATACTGAAGCTCTTAGGTGCAAAGGTGTTGGGGGTGAGGAGGAGAGCCTCCATTAGAAGCTCCTGAGTTCTTCAGAAATATTAGTTTAAACAGCCAAGTCAACCAAAGTATAATTTTAAGCCCACTTCATAAGTATTGTTCATACACTTCCCTCAAAAGGGGGAGAGACTACAAGTGATGCGTTCTGCAGAGATTCTGAAGTCTGCAGGCCCAGCTGAGGGTCACTTGGGCAGGACAGCATTAAGGAAAAAAGACATTCTGCTTTAAAAAAATTAAAAAAGCTTTACAAAACTGAGAAGATTAAATACAACAATGAAATGTGGTCTGCATTTGCTCCCTTCTGATTATAACCTTCATAGTGTCCCCATGTATTTTACATTTTGTATTCTGATAAAGTCAGATGTTTATTCACATTTGACATACTCTCTGATAACTAGTGTGTAGAAATCACCTTGCTTTAGTTGTTCCATTATCCAGCATTTTATGAAAGAACGAAAAACTGAGAGGAGATTTTTTTTTTCCATTTTCAAAGGATCAGAGAATAAAAATCTTTTTCTTTGTATTTCAGTACTGTAAAATTGTACATAGCTTCTCAGGGGACATGCATGCCCTGAACATAGACTTTTGCTATAAACTAGTTTATTTTGGTTTGAAACATTTACATCTTAGAAAAAGGAAATGTACTAGAGTAGTAGAATTAGTGTAGGTTCCTGTGCCAAAAATGTGGTGCCTGAAAGAAAATTGTGTTCTTCTATTCATAACCGTTTTAATCTTTCTGCAGACCTACAACAGCTGTGCCAGACTGTGCTTAAACCAGGAAACAGTATGTCTAGGAAGCACTGCTATGAAGACTGAAAATTGTGTGGCCAAAGTAAGTAAGAGAACAGCTTTGGTTTTGAGGGTTTTTTAGCAAATTGTTCATTGTTAGTCAACGAAAAGTTCTTGTTAAATAATACAGTTAGGAAAAAATATTTAAACAAAAAGCAAGTCGTTTAGGTAGGCTTTTCTGTCCTTCAGTGTAGAGATTTTAGACTTGCTGTTTTTCTCTGCTGGAAATGATTACTTGAGTCCTGAGCTATGTAGGATTGAAGGGTTCATTCTGCTATACAAGTAATAGGCTTTTCCAGTGGGATGACCTGTGCTGGCCATGTAATTAGCTGTGGCAACTTCAAATGATAAATGTCCAGATACATATTAGAAATACTGCATGAGAGCTCTTTGTATCATGGTTCCCTTTCTTAGCTACCAGAAGGGAGGTGCAAAAAGAAAGACCTTTCAATTAAAATACAGTGAACACTATACTTAAAGGAAAGGGAGGAGGGCGATATTACAGTCAGAATGGTAAGAAAATGAATTTATTAGCCTGACACAGAAAAGTAATTTCTTGAGAATTGAGGTAGATGTGATTGGAGAAGATGAGGTACCAGTACCTGCCCTCTTTCTTAGAATTCAGCATAACTAAAGTAAAACAATGTACAGCTTGGGCTGTTTGTGAATGGAGGACGTTTGAACCATGATGATGTGTGGAAACGCGTTTAGCCTTGTGTAAGCTTTGTATTTCCAGTGAAAGGAAGTTTAGAATGGGCATGCAGGACAGATCAGTGTATGCAGCCATCTGTTACTGAAACCGGCTGGCATTTTGTTGCTCCTCTGTCACCACAAACCTGACCACTCAAAAGCCTGTTTTGTCTTTCAGTTATTTATTCCTTGATCTTCTTGAAGTCCATTTATTTCATACTTTGATTGGTTGTTAAACGTGCCTTGTCCTTTCGGGGGCCACTTCTGTATTGACCTTTAAGATAATTTCCCAGCTAAATCTTTGCTGGGGTTTTGCAGGTGAATTTTGGATGTCCCATTACTTTTGACTCTTGTCAGGGAATTGGCTATCATAAAAGTTTGTCAAGGTGCTTGCAGGTGGCTTAGCACTCATAAACTGTGCTTGACGTGCCAGTTACCTTCCACTGGAGAAGCACTTCTGAGAGAAGCTGCCAGCTCTGGTACAAAGTCCTGGTACAAAGTTTCATCCTGGCACTTCCATTCTTAACATGACTGTTGTTGCACACTGCTTCCCAAGGTGCTTTATGATAATACAGAGTAGGTGAAACTCTTTAAGCAGAGCAGCTCTGGCTGAGCTGTCTTATCGTAGAGCATCATTCCGATACCATATAGCAGCTCACAGCAAGCTCATGGGTGTGAACCCGTTCAACCCCGTCTGCTCTACAGTGTCCTGTTTGACCTGATCGCCTCACTAAGGAGCCAAGGGTGTGCAAGAAGAACAGCTAATTTAAGTGGTGCCTCTTTTAAATGAAATCACATACTTTAACATCTTCATGCCCTAACTAATAAGCTCTCCTAAAGTTACGTTTTCAGCAGGTTTATGGTGGGAGGTGTAGGTAGGGCTCAAGACAGAAGCAGCAAGACTTGTTTCATGCTACTGAGGATGAATTTGAGCTATCATCCTGGAGATAAAAAAGTATGTGTTTTTGAAGTGTCGTGTCTCTGTATGCTGTAGGGCAATATATGTGTGTATATATATTCTTAGACAGTCTGCCATCATATAAATGTATGGAAAACCATATATAAACATGTCTATATATGCATACATACATGGACATATGTGTGTGTAGATATATATCTGAAATATATGTATCTTTCTCTGAAAAACTATAAGGACTTTTCTGGGGATATAATTCCTCTAGTACTAGCTTGCCTGGCTACTGTACTCCTTTCCTTTGCCTTCCTAGCTACAAACCAAATGAAGTTGGTTCCATGAAAGCTTGTCTTTCAAATTCCAGAAATGTTGAAGCATTTATAAATCCAGCTAAGTGCAGATGGCTCAGTGATGGCATAGGCAAATGGCACAACTGTTAAATGTTCCCTAGGTGAAGGGCTTAAATGGGATTTAGGGAGTTCAGAGGCCTTCTCCTACCACATGCACGTGGTGAGTTTTTTCCCCCATGATTAATATATTTTATAGCCTCAGACTTTAAAATGTGGAAGGTGAATACTGGAAAGTGCTGCAGTTTTCGTTATCTGCGGCACTTTTCCAAACATATTGTAGGAGGTTCAATTTTTTTTTTTAACCTGCAGTGAAACACAGAAAGGGTTACTTTGGAAATCATGTTTTACTTTTTCTGATTCTGCAGTGCAGTATCGGCTCTGACTGGGAGCCTCTGTCTGCATTATCACCTGCTTGTCAGATGTGTCAGTCAGTCTGCAAGAGACAATGGTTTTTCTGGAAACTAAATTTCTGATTCTGCACCTACTTGTAGAAGAGATAATTATGCTCTGTTAAGACTGTATTAATGGCATTTACTGATCGTGTTCTTGACATTTCTGAAAGTTTGTTCAAAGAATGAAATGCAGTTACCCTTGAGGCCACACATATCAATATTCAGGTATCTTCTCTCATACTGGAGCACTGTCCATTCATTAAACTCTCTTGTGAACGAGTGCTTCTGTACAGGACATCCAGTGTAAACTACTGACCTAACAACTGGCATTCTTCCTGAAATAGAGGAGGAAAAACCAGATACACATATTCAGGTATGGAAAGCAGCACAGGGCCACAGTGTTTTGATCACTCAAGGAAGTTTGTGTTTGTTAGGAAACCTTGTCTATCTGGTTTTGTATACAGCGTCATGCTGCCTGTGCAGCCAGGTGCTCAGTGCCTTTTTCAAACCTATGAATTAACTAGTTTTATTCAGACATTTAAAAATAAAGCTAGAATATCATATTCTGATGAATCTTTGTGTCTTATTCTTCTTTTCTGGTATTTGTCCTCTGAAACTCCATTGATAGGATTTGGACAAGTTTGGGTAGAAGCAGGTAAGGAGCAGTAGAAATTGTTTCAATTGTGTGCATGTTTTGACTGAAGAGCTGGGATCTTAAATTAAAAATTATACATTGTGATGCACAGATTTCACATGTGTGATCTGTAACATAATTTCTTTCCCATGCACAGGAGTTTTTCTTTTATTTTTTGGCATCTTTTTGCCCATTGCCTTTGAGTGAACAAGTCTGATGTATATTCAAGCTAACGTCTTTTAAAAGGAAATGCAATCTCTAATTGTTTTTATGTGTGTGTACACACAGAGGCATATATATAAAAACTCCTCCTGTTTGTCTCTTTAGAAGCCAAAAAATCTCTGCAAGAGGGTTTCTTTTAATGATACTACTGGTGTGCAACCACAAGTGGACAACTTTCTCAGGAGTTGGTGCTGGGTGCTTAAATAAGGTAGAAATGTAGCATGAACCTGAGCTCCAAGGACAGGGTGTTTGATTTTAATGAGGCTTATTGAAATCTGGCCAAATGAGCATCTGTTCCTATTGTTTGTTCCATATTTTGTAAGCCAGTATCTTCAGGCAGATAATGGTGTTGGTGTGTGCTTCATCCTCAATTAGAGAGGGACATAGTTAAAAGTCCCCTGGCATCTGGTATGTCACTAGGATTCTTTTGATGCTTCTGGGTGTGCAAACAAGTTTTTCTTCTGTTCTGTGCCCAGGAACACTTTCTGTGGTGACCTTCACACTTTCTGTTTGATATGTGGTGAGGGATGCTCTGCTGTGTCTCCAGTCTCCTTGGCTGAGTCTTTGCTTGGATGGATTATATACAGTCCTGTTTTCAAACAGAGGTCTTGCCTTTTCACCCTTTCTTATGTGGGCTGTGTTAGGTCTGAGTTTTGCTGTTTGCTTTGAATCTATTAGATCCTGCATTTCCCTGGATCCTGGAAATATCCTTTTGATTTCAAATACTCTTTTCTTTCCCGACAAGAGATTGGTGTATAACTGATCTCAGAGTTCTACAGTCAATATCCGTTTTCTTCCTCCATTAGATAGGTCTTACTGTTTATTAACTCCTGCAGTTGGTTCCAGTACATCTGTATCTCCTGTACAAAGGAGTGTTCTCAGTCTCATTTTGCACATTGAATTCTTTCCTACTTGTGCCAGCTACAGGCACCCTATGGCATCTCTGCCAGAGACAGCACTGATGAGACACCTTCAAAAGGGCGTGCAGCATCCCCAACGTTTCTACTTAGTTCTGAACTCACCAGCACCAGCTGGGAGAGGTTCTCTGCCTCTACCTTTATCTAAGTAAACTTGGAAGAAGAAAAATATAGTCACGCACACCACTCTTGAAAAATCAGACTTCTGTTTCAGGCCACTGCTTGCTACTTACATGTGATAACTGGTCTTGCTTTTTAAGGTTCTGGCAAACTAAGGGACTTCTCAGGGTCTTTTAAGCATTTTCCATCTTTTAGGTAATCTTTGCTTTTCTTCATACTTTTAAATGTGCAGTGGTTAATGTATTGAACTGGGAATCTAGACAGGGTTTATACCATTTATTTTCAGCATGTTTTTTTTTTCACTCTGTGGCCATGATGGCTTTTCTTTCTTCTCTTCAAAAAGAGAACTGAATAATACTCTTGCAACAATGTTGTGAAATTTTTGTTGTGAATTTTTGTTGTGAGTTTTTTGCTGTGAAACTGTGTAATACTTCTTTGACCCTTGGATGTAAAGCCCTGCTTAAGCATGTAGTGATGTTCTGCCTGCTGGGCAAGCTGTGTGTAGTGTGCAGGGGAACAGAGCTCTTGTTGCGCACAGTTCTGGAAACACAGAACGGGCCTTGGCACTTCCAGTATGCTATGTGAAATTTCCTTTCAGAGATGCATCTTATTACTTAGCTATTGCTACATATTTGATGCTCAAGGGTGATTCAGCTAAAGCAAAGAGTGGTGGAAGTAGCCGGTAATTGAAATCTTCTTTCCTTTGTCAGTTCTTTCTGCATCACTACTTCTGAATTTTTAGGACAAACATAGTCTGCACAATAATAACATTAAGTCTGGAATTTTTATATGAATTTAAAGGAGAAACCACAAGCACTCTTTAATAAAGAAGCATTTAGGGTTCCAGGCTGGATGTTCCAGTTGGCAGTAGGACAAATTGATCTGAAGAGCGTCCCTCTTGTACTCTCAAGTCCCTTTATGTCACAGATTGATGGCTCTTTTTTCCCAGAGAGTGTGTCTGCATTTACTTTGCATGAATAGCACAACCAGCTCAGAGTTCTGCTGTGATATACCACTGAGTCAGTATATCTTCAGATAATACATAGTTTTCTAGTGCTTTTGAAGCTTTTCCAGTCCTTGAGGTTGAAATTAGAGCAATTTTATAATGAACAAATATTATTTGACTAGCAACATTCAGTTTCCTGATACTGGTTCTACTCTTTTAATAAGAAAGTATGTTAGCTTAATTTTTAGTATTAAGCTTCCGTGTAATGATGCAGAGGGACTGTCAGTGGACGTGCTTCCATCCCCAAATCCCTAAATAAAGTGTCCTCTACTGTGTCTTGGATGTACCTTTCTCTGGGAGGGGCAGCAGTTTTTGAGGTTGTTGCAAACTTGATAAACACTGCCTCAGCCACTGGCTGATAGAGATGTAAGCATGTCATTTTACCCTTCTGTTGGAGGTATTCTCTCTGTAATAAGAGGATTGTGTGAATGGCAGGCGTTGCAGGGACGTTGCTGGGAGTACTTAACATGCAAAAGGTGCTTTGAAAGCGAATTCTCAGACAGCAAAAGTAGAAAATGGCATCGGAGGTTTATCTAAAAGCTTTGACCTAATGATGATCTACCTTTCTCAAATATGACTACTTTTACCTTAATTGCTAGTTTGTCTATTTTTTTTTAGGTCAAGACAATCTTTATGCTTTAGTTTCATCTCGGTCTAATAACCTCTTTGCAAATGACAGAGAAAGAAATGTGATATTCCTGCTCCCCCCACTCCACCCCACCATACACATTCTCCAGATTTTGATAGACTTGTTTTATTTATTTCCAAAATTATATCCGCAGGAAACAAGCTGTTTAAATTCAGATTATGCTGAAGCAAAATGGTCCTGGTATGAGAAGCAACGTGCTGTTTTATGAGCGCAGAGTCCCTTTTCTCATAACTGATTGATAGTAAATATTTTCCTGAAGAATTATTGCCAACCATGAACAGTGCAACTGTTTCACTTTTTTTTTTTCTGTGCTACTTGCTGTACCAGCCATTGTCTGTAATTAAGATCTACAATTCACAATGCAGACGTTTGCACTTCCTCTGGGTCTGAGCTATTTATAAGGCATTTCAGCTGTTCAGAGTTTCTTTTGAGTGTTAAACTATGTGTAAACAGGCTTTAGTCTTCAGTTACGCAAACATTGTGGAGTGGTTGTCATTTCTGCTTCTCTTACCACCCAAAATGACTTTGCATGTCAATGAAACCACAAATTAAAAAAGAATTACACTTGGGGTTTTTTAAAATGCAACAGAGACTTTGAAGAAATAGCAATATAAAAGCTAACTCATACATTGCTTCGTAGCTTAGGGTCTCTTAAGTGTATTCTGGAGATCAGTTCTCCAAGCTCTGCAGTAAGGAAGGTCAGGCAGGGGATAGGCAAAATCTTGATAAGAAGAATCGTTTTCAAAGTTCGGTCAACTCGATGGAGATGTTTCTGTTTGGACCCCATGGTTTGGAATCTTGATAAAGCAAATTGCATTACATTTCAGATTGAGTTCAGTACATACTGGAAGGTCCCTCCACAGATGTTAGAAACTCCCATCTCAGGTTTCAAGGAACAGTTTTCTTGTGGTGATGACAGTCAAGCTGGAGCAGGTTGCTTGTGGAGGCTCTGCAGCCTCCATCCTTGGAGGTTTTCAAGACCAGGCTGAATGAAGTCCTGAGCTACCTCAGGATCTGACCTCATAATGCACCCTGCTTTGAGCAAGAGGCTGAGCTGGAGAGCTCTGGAGATCTCTTCTAAATTGAATCGTCCTGGAATCCTCTCAGTGTACAGGCAATGAAGATGTAATAGAAGTCTTTTAAAATTTAGAACTTGACCCGGCATCCTTAGTCAAAATTCCCCTGTTGCCTGTATTATGTGTCGTATCACATGCTGTAGTTCCTTGCTGTGTGTTTGCTGGTTTGGTGATGGATACTCTGCATAAAGAGTTACAGCCTTGAGGTCTTCATTCAAGATCTGTCACATTAAGCCTGAAAGGAGTGTTTACCGTACAAGTGTTACAACCAAACTGGACTTGCATTTACAAAGTACTTTAGGATCCTTTGTGCTGGAAATGTGAAACAGTTTGGAATCCAAGTCATCGGTGGCCTTAGTGATAAATGGTGGCAAACATGAAGAGAAGCACTGCTTTTTAAGTAGTCACCAGCAGTCACAGCACCCTCAGATGGTACAGAATATGTGACATTAGCTAGATGTATTTTTAGTATTTTTCAAATACAAGAATTCAGAAAGTTGTTTGAAAATACGTCCAATTCTTGTGCTAAAGCTCGTGGTATGAAATGCTGTAATAGCAGTTTCCTAGTGTAGCCCACTGCAGGGAAGCCACTGGTGTGGCCAAGTATCACATTTCAGAAGGCAGAGCGAATTCTGAGTTCAGCCTAGCAGGAGAGCACCCAAAAATGAGGCTGTTTTTGTAGCCTGATGGGGGTTAAGGTGGGGTGGGCTCCAGCATCTTGGCTGTTGGGAGCGGGCAGGGGAGGGGAGGTGGAGCGGGTTCATCGGGAGGCGCGCACTGCAGCACTGCCCACTGGTGCATGCCGGATCACCCGCACGCAGAGATCACATGGCTCCTCCAAAAGTCAAACGATCAATTCGCCTCGTTTTGGCTCTGTACTTAATGCACAAACAGTGCGATCTGCAGGGCTGTAATTGCATTGTTAGGGCCAAGGAACAAGCCTGTGCCTTTTCAGCAGACAGCTGGCAGGGAAAGAGGCATGTTGTTAGGAAAGAGAGAGGCAAGGCAAATAAAATTACTGCTAACGCTCAGAGATCGGCAGGAGTCCTACTTGCCTAATCTTACCGGTGGGAGCAAGCGGCTGTTGTAATCCAATTATAGCAGCATAAGCAATTTGTTAGACACTCCGCATAATGTAACAATTTCCCAATAAACTCTGACTTGTAATAACGTCGGCAAGAGCCCACATAAATCTGCCCGAATGGTGGGGGCTGGAGTGTTCGGCTGGGGGCTTGTAATTTGTGCCATCAGCACGTTTTGTGGAGTGTGGTGTGGTGCAGTCTTTCAGTGCAGGAATTTTAAGGGGAAAAGCATGGCACGCCCCTACAAGAGAACACCCTTAGCAAGGGTCAAAAGAGATACCAAACAAAGCTAGGAGGTGGCTTTTATAGGAGGGAGGAAAAATCAACCCCCAAATGCAAGGCGCTAGCTGATGAAGATTTAAAAATATTAAAAAGCAGTAATGAAAATTGTAGCATTTTAAATTACATCAGGAGGAGGAGGGAGAACTAGAATTACATCTGGTTTGGAGGGGGAGGGAGGAGAATACCCTTTTTTATATTTAAGCTGTTTAAATATTAAAAAAGAAGCTCAAGTCTTGAAAGGGATGCTCTGTGCTTAGAAGACAGAGAAACCACAGATCCTGTCCCAAGCAATTCATAATCTACAAAAGAAAAAATTAAACCTTTTCTGCTATCCAGTTACTCTCCCGTTGTCTTTCTTGCAGCTCCTAGCTGGCTTCATGCATATTGGCACAGCATCTTGATGATGTGTCTGAGAGATAAAACGTAGGTCTAGAACCATTCACTTTGAGCGTACCCCAGTGAATTTAACTTTTTTGGCACAATGATGAATGTCCCCTCTGGTTCATGCAGATCTACACAAAGAACTAATCTAATTTAGATATTATTTAAAAGTAAAATCAGTCTGCTGTGCTCTGCCTGTCACTCTTGGAGTACATTGCCAGTTAGAGCATCATAGACACCAGTTTAAGGTTTATGTTTAGCAAGATTTAAAGTATCATATTTCTGTTAATCCCATTATTTAGCATTTCCCTTTGCTAGGATGCAGATAGGCAGCAGGCAAAATAATGTAGGTCCCTTTATATATAGTACAGAGACAGTCAGAGGTCCAGGATTTTCAGCATTTTCTTAACACTGCTGTGGTGTAAAAATGCCTGACTTCATACTGCTAACAATACGTTATTCATTTCTTAGCTCTGGGATCCTGTGAGGCTTCAGTGTGGAGTGACATTTCTGATCCTGTTCCCAAGTTGTGGCAGCACAATGCCTTTACGTAGGGGAGAAAGTAGTTCCCAGCCATACAAAACAGTTTCCCTTATTTGGATCTTCTGCTCTCAGTCCCTGTGTTTTGATGCTGGGCTAGGCAGGTTCTTTTGCATAGCCAAAAAAACCCCAACAGAAAACCAAACCCCAGACTAAATCACTGACCTTGTACATACAGCTCATACAATTATGCCTGTACCACGTCTACCTTTATGGTAGTACTGTATTTTGTGTGATTTTGGAGTGTATTTACATATTCACCTGTCATACTAGTCCTAACATGATTTTTATTTAAACTGTAAAAGAGTAGCTGAGATGTGCATGCAGGCTGCCGTGCGGATAACGCTGCATATTTTGCCCTTCTTTATGTGGAAGTCAAGCTTCCATTGTTCTTAATCTTTGTTGTCTGCCAGCGTGTCAAAATAAGAGGCTGAGACAGCGAGCATTTCCAAAAGTATCCTAATAAATATTTTCTTGCTATAGAAGTGCGCCTAAAAAAGTGTGTTTAAAGAGGACAGGTATTATCTTAGTTTACCGAAGCTGAATCAATAAACTGCAGTGCTTCTAATAAAGCCACTCAGTGTCTGGGTTTAACTAATGGCTGATTTTCACGGCTTTGACAGTGAGCTGTGTGCGTTATTTTCTCCTGATATTGTAAAAATAATGAGAGCAAATTAGAACAATCAGTTTACCCCGATAGCTGCTGATTGGAGGTGATGGGCAATATGGCAGCGGGTAATCCATCTTCGGGCTCCTGTCACATTAACTTCAGCAGTGTGGAAAAGATCAGGCGGAGCGAGTGGGAATCCTGCCCAATCAGAAAGCCGAAATTAATGAGAAGAGCATTGTTCTGTGATCAACCTTTTAATTAGCAAGAGTGGAGATGGAGGGAGTGATGAAGCTGGCAGCACAGCTGCACAATGCTGGGCATGTTTTCGGTGAGGGGGAGGAAAAACATGGGTTTTAAATTACCCCTTCTGTGCTCCCTGTACACCGGCAGTGTGTCTTCATTCTAACCCCCTTAAAAGATCTTAATAAACAGCCACATCCAGGTTAATATTGCAAACGTGGCTGTTACTAATGAGTAGTTTCGAAGTAGGTCGTTTCGGGGGTCATTTAGGAAAATGTTGATCACTGTTTACAAAAAAAGGAGAGAGAGAGAGAGAGAGACAGAGAGAGACAGGGTTTGGTGTTAAAGTTTCACTGCATCAAGGAAAGGAGGAGGGAGATGGATAAAATTAGAGTAAGGGACTGCCTGTTTTAATACTCCTCTCCTTGTTTAGTATATGTTTGAAATAAGATTCCTCAGCATATATTTGAAACGAGACTCCTCAGTTAAAAATACTGTGTGTGCCATGTGGCTTTCAGCAGCAAAAAAAGAGGAGAGATCAAATACTGGGTTGATTTCCTAATGCTCCTTTTTGTTGGTTTTTTTCTGATGTGGTTTTTTGCCCCAGTATTTTTCAGTTTATTCACTTAACAAGAAATTATAATTAAAAATATTTGGCTGCTGTAATTTGTAAGATTGACTTGGGGTTTTTTCCTAGTGGTTTGAAAAAATCTCAGTTTTCTAAAGTACATTCTAAAAACAGACACTGGAGTTAATGGCTGTCAGTTCTGAATACCAGTCTTAGGAAAATCTTTATTTTTGTAAAGGGAAAAAAAATAATGTGGGGGGAAAAAGTGATATTACAGAGCAATTTCTGGAAAGGAAAATAAGAAATGTTAGAAAATAATGTTTGCAGTGGGAATGCAGCTACTTCTGATTACCACAGCTCCTGTTCTTCCTTCCGTGCTCTCTGTATTGTTGTTTTCAGGCAATTCTTTCCTCCTTTCCCGTAATTCCCAAAGAAGTTGTAGTGGTAGAAGAGTGAGGCTCCATCACTCTGTGCACAACGGCTGTGCTGCTTTCCTTTCATTTTTCTAATCAGGATACAGACTCTCTTTACTTTTAGGTATTCTACTTTCTGATGCTGAAAAGCAAATAAACTCTTGTCAGTTTGCAAGAGAAGGCAAAAGTCAGCGCCCTGCACCCAGCAAACTGTTCAGGCTGTTTGTGTGAGTTGTGGGCTCACACTCACCGGCAACTTCGTGTTGCCTGCTTTGGGTAGGCAGCAGCGTGCTGGGAAGGAAAGCTGGCTCCTTTGGGGTTCAGTTCCAGGCAGATCTCACCATCTTTGCTTACAGTGTTTGGAACTTTCCTAGTTTGTAAGAGCGATGTAACCTCTTTCCTTTTCACCCCTCTAAAAAATGAGGGCTTTGAATGAGTTTGGTGGTGTCCACGTAGTTTTTGTAGGCTGAAAGACACTGCATCTCCACAAAGAAGTTAACTTGGTAAATCATAAATTTTCTATACTATCTAACCAGTTGGATTTCTAATGTAATAATGACTGGGGCTTGCAGTTCTGCGTGTAAAGGTTGTCTTGATATTTTCCTTTGTAAGAAACAGTTTCAATTTTTTATAACTTTGTCACTATTTAACCCTTTCAAGTAACATTTTATTTCAGCCTCCCACTCCCTGCAGCCTGGGGCAGAAATAAAATTTGGTGGGTGGGATGAACAGTATTCACTTAACAAACAGCTGTTCAATATTTTATTTTATTCGTATTGCTTGTTCTGTGCCCCAGGCTGTATTTATTGCATGCCTTTCAAGTCCTGGTCAGAATATGGAAACACAGACTTCCTCCTGGGGGTTTCCCCTGCACTTTCAGTGCTTCACAAACCTTAATTAATCCTTCCAGTGTTTCTTGGGGTGGGCATTGGACTCGCTACATCCCTTTTTTGCAGAGAAGTTCAAAAGTTACTTTAACAACTGAAATCTAGGGAGGAAATAGTTTATTTATAGTAAGCAATGAGATCTCACAGGAGGAATATTAGATTAGGAATTATGACCCCCAGATTTTGAGATATCTTTTGTCTTTGTCATATTCTGCTTTTCTATCTCAGTTCTTTCATCTGTAGAAGGATAATGCTGCTCATCAGACTTTTGGGAATCTGGAAACATGCTATCAGTTGAAGCATGTTTCGTATTTAAGCACTATTTTTGTCTGTATACGCCTAATATTGATTTGGGCTCTGTTGTTGGAGCATCTTCTCTCTCCCCAGGACCATCTACATTTTTAAAAGGCTGTGTTAGACATGCATCTTGGGAAAGATGTGCTTACCAATGGTTGCATTCAAATGGCAGTCAAATATGATCCTTGTGGGAGGCAAGAGGAAAGTCTAAGAGAAAGTGGACAGTTACTAAGCCAAACATTCTTCTTGTTGTGGCATAAAACACCAAAAGCTCTCAAAGCCTTTTTTTCTCCTTTAATAAAACTCAAGACCCGGTAAATTATTCCACAGCTGCTTAAATCAGTTTGTCAGTTTCCAAAGAGATTCCCCTGTGGGCGGAAACCAAGTGGTAAATTCTTGCCCCAAAGTAATCATACTGCAGGAGAATAACTGGAAAGATGCAATGCATTGCAGAATCCACCTTAAGTATGGAGCTTACCACCGTGACTCTATAATGGGATGTCCCAACATGGGGTATAATATCATAAATACTGTAAATATGCCACTTGTGAATTAATAGGCAGCCTTGGGATTGTTAATGTTTACATATATGTTTAAATGAACATAGAGCCAATATTAATTCTTTTTTAACCTAATAAAATAATTTCATTCCAGCTCATGGCTGGGTTTTGCAGGTGTATGTTTTTACCAGTGTTGGATTTATTGGTTGGGGTTTTGTTTTTTGATAACTGTTTTCAGTTAATTTGATTTAAAGCATTTCAACTATTTTTCACATTCCATTGTCTGTATTCTGCATTGTCTCTGTGAAGATTTCCTGCCTCTCTCTTTTTCATCCCCACACCGGCTCTCTCTGTTTTGGGGCCTTTAGTTTGAGAGCTGCTTTGAGACTGGAGAACGTTGTCTTCACAGCAAGCTGGGCACAAAGTCATTCTCTGAGGTGGTTTTCTTCACTTTTTTTTATCTGATCTTTCTGATGTTTTTCTCTGCCATCTTTCAGGATCACAAGAGCTGTGTGTAGAGTGTTAGTGCTTAGTGCCTTCTCCGTGAGGCTCAGTCAGCTTAGGGAGCTTGGACATAACTCTGCAACACCCTATGAAGCAGCTGCATAGTATCTCAGGAGAAAAGAGTTGTGTTAGCCACACTCTGACAGGAACCTGCAGAGAGCCAGGAGTAAAAGTTGTCCTGTAGCTCTACTGACAGTGTTAACATCTTCTGCAACTACAAGCTCATCTTCTGCGTAGGTATGTGCTTGCTTTCTGGACTCACACCAGTGAGTCATCTCCTCTTTATCAAACCCCCTTTAAAATGCTCCTCATATGAATGTAACTTTCTGAACATCAGGACTGACATGGAAGGGAACCCCACAGAGCAATATATCTACTCCTGTCCACCTAGTGGTGGCCTGATGCCACCACAAAGGCTTTGATGCACAGCCAAGTTCTCAGGCGATGCTGTGTGTGCTCTCTGGAGGTTACAGCCTTATGGGACCTAAAGAGGATCTAAAGAGATCCTTACCCCCAGCAAGACTCCTCTCAGGAAAGAGGTGGCCTTCATCTTTGAGGAAACTACCCACAATCTATGTGCAAACTGCTGCGGGCCATGCTGCTTCAAGGGACATTGTATGGACAAGCCAGCCTAGTTTGGACCTAATAAAGAAAAGTGTTAAGTAATTAGAGCTTATACAGGCGGAAATCATCCCAGAACTCTTCCCTCTCTTTCACCCTGCTCTGTAGCTTTCAAAGAGTCCCCATAAACACATTGCTAGAAAGAAGGTCTCAGGGAGCCGAGCACACACCAGGCTATGTTTAAGTAACAGAAGTTCCCAAAGCATTTTCCCTGTAATGGTCCCAAGCAGAATGCTGGACTCCTGTGATCTACCTAGAATATGTATGCGTTGTCCACGCCAAAAACCTTTCTGAATACTGTTGGTGAAGCATAAACCAAGCCTGTTTGCATTACATGTTAGAAAGTTCCTATCTCTAGGTAAGCTATCAATATTTTACTTAATCCAGTTAGCATTTCTTTCTTTGCTCTCTGAGGGCTAGCAAACTGTCTACTAGCTGTTGACAGAATATCAGCAACATTTGTTTTTAAATTTCTCTCTTTTTTTATTTTCCATAAAAACTGTGTTAAACAGTTACAATTTTCAGACTCAATTTAGCCTGACTTTTGCACGTTGAAAAGTAATAGCAAATTTCATATATCAAAAGGTTTCATATGGTTTTTGTAGCTGTATTAGCAATACTCTTCTTTATACTTTTCTACATATAGTATTACTCTTCCACAGAAATCCTTCTTTTCTTAATGCAGTAGTCTTTATTATAGGTGAAACACTTTAAAATTTGAGATTCAAAATTTTCACTTGATTTTAACTGTCCTATTTGCACTATGAGTCAACATGTGATACATAGTAATTTTGTTTCTTGGGTAATGAAACATGGTATCTGCTCTAAAAAGTCCAAGTATGTTAAACTTCTTTTGTTAATAATTTCAAAACACAAGGATAACATTTATTTTAAGACAAATAGTTTTGTAAGTTTACCTATTCAGGTTTTTTTTTATTAGCTAAACAGTTACTTATAAACTGTTCCAGAATGTAATTTCTCTTTAAAGAGATTGTAAAACCTTAGCTGTAGTAACGAAATTAATGCATATTTTAAAGTATTGGTTCCTGAAATATATCTTGTAGTTCACATGAAGGTGGGGTCAGAGAAATGTGAATTTATACATTGCATGGATAAGTTATCAGCTGGGAAATGGGAGCAGCACTGTTGAGTCTGCAGTCTCGTATTCTACAATAATGCTTAATAGAATAAAGCAGTTCTCATTGGACAACCCGATGTCTTGCCCTTGGTTTACTTCCAGATATGTAATTTCCTTTATTTCTGGGCATTTTTTACCATAGTAACTTCTTTGGATCAAGTACCGACAAGTAGAATCCCTTCTTATTTGAAAAACCAGATCAACAGGCTTCAAATCCTGTCCTCAGGTGGAGACACATTTTCTTTTAGAGTTTCCTGATACTGCACTAAAGAACTTTTCATCTTATGTGGGATCTCGAGTGACTCCACATAAATAGTCTATGTGGAGATCAGACACTTGGCTCCATCTCCTTTCGCTCAAAGTAAATTGCTATCAACTGGCAGGACAGGTTTTGATCCTGATGGTTGTAAGAGTTGATTTGGAGTCATACTGGGATCCAGCTGGCACCTGTCTGCGTTTTTGCTCTTTGCAATCCCAGGAGTTTTCAGATAGCCACTGCAATCTATACCCACTTAACTAGTCAGTAAAGGCACAAGACAGCAACAATATTGAAATCAACCATGTAACTTTTCTTCTAACTGTGGAAACAATAGACAATTTGCCCTGGAGAAAATGGAGTTCGTAGTTACAACATGTTGCTGCCCAGGAGATCTCAGCCTGATCTCCCAGTAAGTGACTTGAAGGCAACTCCTCCAGCAAAAGTGCCTCCATATCAGGGACTCTAAGGTCACTTGCATTACTCACATCTGGATCTTCATCTGACATCCAAACATCACATGAATGAAGCACTTAAAGGTTTGTCCCAGATCCTGTGAGAGTTTACCTGGAGGCAGTGAAGGTATTCTCTGTTCCCATGTAATACATTTATTATAAATGCATCAGACATCATGAGGGATATCCTGTGAAACCAGTGACAAGCACAGTGGATATGGCCTCAGGGCAATCTGAAGTTACCTGGGAGTTTCCTGGAGGGAAGATCGATGGATAAAACCTCACCAGAATAAGTAGTGTTCCTGCGTGTCATGTCCAACTCAGCAGTTCAGCACATGGTAGGAAGGTGTAGGTTGTACATTTCATAAATCTCAGATAGGCTCAAGCTCACTGGGCACATGCCGTACTGAAAATTGACAGGTCTTCCAGTCATCCATGAGAGAGGAATGAAGCCCCATCTTTATGTATTAACAAACTGGAGTCCACAGTCCCATCAATGTTCTCTACTCATTGAAAGTCAGTTTGCTTAGTTAACAATCAGCAAGTTTGCATCTGTGCCTTCTCAGGTATGCTCTGAGCTGTGAAGTGATGAATGTCCTCCTGCAGAACGAGACATTACCTGCTTTGTTATGCAAGAAGGGCTAGAAGGATCCAGGGAACTACAGGCACATTAGTCTGACCTTGGTGCTGGGGGAGGTCATGGAACAGATCATCACAGGGCACATATGGGACAAATAGGTGATCAGGCTCAGTTAGTAGAGGCTTATGAGGGGCAAGTCCTGCTTGTTCAGCCTGATCTGTGATGAGGGAAAGGCTATGGATGTGTCTGCCTAGACTTTAGTAAAGCCTTTGACATCATGTCCCACAGCATTCTGGAGAAAGTGGCCAAGCCCAAAAAGTGGTGGTGAATGAAGTTAAATGCAGCTGGTGGCCAGTTGCCAGTAGTGCTCCCCAGGGCTCAGTATTGGGGCCAGTTCTGTTTATCATCTTTATTGACTATGTGGACAAAGGCATCGAGTGTACCCTCAGTAAATTTACAGATGACACTAAATTGGGTGGAAGTGTTGGTCTGCTTGAAGGTAGGAAGGCTCCGTAGAGGGATGTTGACAGGCTGGATTGATGTACCGAGGCCAACTGTATGAGATTCAGTAAAGTGAGGTGCCAGGTCCTGCACTTGGGTCACAACAACCCCACACAGTGCTACAGGTGGCTGGGGCAGAGTGGCTGGAAAGCTGCCCAGCAGAAAAGGACCTGGGGGGACTGGTCAACAGCAGCTGATCATGAGCCAACAGTTGCCCAGGTGGCCAAGAAGGCCACTGGCATCCTGGCTTGTATCAGCAGTAGTGTGGCCAGCAGGACCAGGACTGTGATCATCCCCCTGTAGGGTGAGGCTGCACCTCAAATCCCATGTTCAGTTTTGGACCCCTCCCTATAAGAAAAATATTGAGGTGCTGGAGCGAGTCCGGAGAAAGACAACACAGCTGGTGAAGGGTCTGGAGCACAGATTGTATGAGGAGTGGCTGAGGGAGCTGGGGGTGTTTAGCCTGGAGAAAAGGAGGCTCAGGGGAGACCTTATGACTCTCTACAACTCCCTGAAAGGAGAGTATACTGAGGTGGGGTCAGCCTCTTCGAGTAACAAGCGACAGAACAAGAGGAAATGGCCTCAAGTTGTGCAGGGAAGGTTTAAATTGGCTATTATGAAAACTTTTTTCACTGAAAGGTTTGTGGAGCATTGGAACAAGCTGCCCGGGGAAGCTGAGTCACAGACCTGGAGGTATTTAAAAGGCTTGTATATGTGGCACTTAGTTTAGTGGTGGACTTGGCAATGTTAACAGACAGACTTGATGATCTGGGAGGTATTTTCCAACCTCAGTGACGCCATAATTCCACTTCCTGGGACCTTGCAGGTCACTGGTTCCAGCCTCTTGTCTTGTAGATACTACTTTGTCCCTTCAGTGAGTTTACAGAGTTTCATCCTACAACTACTTAAGGTCTGGTCTGGGGTCTTTTTTTCCACTGTTTCCATCAGAAGATTTTTCCAGAACCCAGTTGTTCTAATGACTGGAAATCCTCTGCTGAGTTTCCAAGCTAGCTTATTCATGGAGAGATTGTACCACTGGTTCTTTGTTTCTCCCTTTTGTTTCAATAGTTCTTGTTCCATTTTTGATGTTTATCCACATATAGTTTCAGAGACCTGTCATACCCACTTTTTTTTATTAGGACTAATTGAATGGTCCTTAGGGAGTGGTATGATTTAAGAAATGGAAGAGAAAAGATGTTTGAGCATTTTTGGTTGAGGACTTCATTTTCTAGGAAAAATTTATTTATGTTTACTTTTCTGATCACTCTCTCTTAGGCAAAAATTGTCAAATTATTGCCCTGAGCTGCACTTTAGGTATTGACAGTGTTACATACATGTAAAGATTTGATCCTTCTGGCTGATGCAGTGACACAACCTGCATTCTTCTAAAAGGAAGAGGAAGCTTGGACAAATCACTGCATCCTCCAACTTGTTATTGTCAGGTGTCATGGTCCCTTGATTTTCCTGGAATATTTTTCTGCCCTGTGCAGTACTCGGCAAATACTACTGCTTGACTGGAATACAGAATCACCAGTAGTCACTGCCACTAATTGGAAGATTTTAAAATTTACGGTTTTCTCGGAGGGAACTTGTAATAGAAATAACTCATGTTGTGCAGTAAAAGCAACTGTTCCATATTTTCCTTCATGTATATTTAACACAATCTGTAATTTACAAAAATAGATTTGAATTAGTCTGCCTGTGGAAGCTCATACCTAAGATAACTTCAGCAAGGCAGGCAGGCAGTCCCTTGTTGCTTGTAACCGATGGCTTAGTTGAGGCTGCAGCTTGGAGGGAGACAGCAGTAGTCACTGTATACATTGCTGAACCTTACTGTTGAGGAAAATTAAAAATAAGCAGCAAAGGAGCTGCTCTCACAGTCCTGAAAATAGTGTTCAAAGTGGCTGCAGTTACTTATTTTACTATAAAAATGAATCTTGACAGGCAAGTAGTCTTTACCTGCTCAGCTCATGTAACCAGGCTGTGTGGGTCCTGTGCCCGATAGGCAAACTCGCCTTCGTGGTGTCCTGAATTTGTGGAATACAATAGATCTATCCTAAATGTGTGTGCACAGGTTCAGATGTAACTGTCTTCATAACATTAGAGTCTGAAAAACTCCTATTGTTTCTCAACACACAATGAAACTTTTGTAACGGTGATGACAAACTGAGAATTTAGTTAAAACATGATGACTAAAATATTTCAGCATTGTTTTTTCTGACCCCACTTCTCTCACTTCAAACAATTGCTTTTGTGTTTAGACAAACATTCATTTAGAAGAAAATAAAAGTGAAAACCACTTAACTATACTACAAAAAATTAGATTGTTAATTAACTAAGACTTGTAATTTCTCAGCAAAGAAAGCTCCCTCTCTGACAAGTAAACCTTCCTTATAGGTCTTTGATAGTAGGTAATAAAAATGTTCTTAATTAATGCCAATTATGTGCATTTGTTGTTTTCTTTCACGTCACTGGATTTTACAAAATTGTGTGAACTACAGAGCTGAATCAGGTTGTTCTGCCATGTTGATTGAGATCTGTCAGCCCTGTTCTGGGGTAATCTATTTGTAATCCCAAATAGTTCTGAGGTGAGTTGTAACGGGAGTATTTCAAGGTTTGATTTAGAAGATAGCAGATGATTAGACTTCACAGTCAGTTAATTCATTGTAAAACCTGAGTTTTGAAACTGGTTCGGGTCATAAGTAAAGGTAAGTTTGGAATTTAATAATTTGTGGAGAGTATCAGCTGAAGTTCCTAGAGAACACGTGCATCATTAAAAAATTGTCAGATTTTGAAAATTTTTAAATAGTTGGATGGATGTAATTGAAAGTCGGTATTGGATGTCTGAACAGATGAATACTGCCTGCTCTCAACTTGAAAAGCCAGAGGGCAGGTGTACTTGCGGTACTCTTGAAGAACCTGGTCTTTGGTTGCTGCAAAAAATGGACAGCAAAGGCTTGTGAACCTGAGTTGGACAGTCTTATTAAAAAATAATTTCTCTATACAACATCTTTTTAAAAGAGTTTCAGATTTTGCTTATGATAAATGAAATACATCAACATCAGACAATTGTAACTATCCAAAAGCCTGTCAATTGTATATGAACTTCTATAGTGAGGTTAGAAACGTAGAGTCACTTTGGTCGGAAAAGACCTCAGGAAGTCCAGCCTTCTGCTCACAGCAGAGTAAATACTGAATTCATTACTCCCAAGTAAGCTCCACTGCCAGGTTCCTGCTTCTCCTGGATTTTACATCTACAGAACATCTATCTATAATGTGAAGTCTCAGACTGCACTCAGAAATGAAGTCAGCACGTGCTTTGCAGGAGAAGGGCTACATTTTGCCCTAGCTGTTGCCTGCCTTTATCTCCTAAGATAGCACCAAGGACCACATCAAGTTATGTAGTCTTGAAATAACAAAGACACAAAAGCAGCTGCAAGTTGTTTTCCTAAAAGGAAGGGAGATATATTGCTCCTAATATACAGAAGTGGTCACAGATCTCAAAAGTTCCAGTATTTGGTCATTGTATGTGGGGGGAACTGCTGCCACTGTCTTCCTGCAGTGTGGTCAGCACCACCTTTTACCTGTCTCATTCAGACCCAAGCCACAGCTCTGTGGAGGTGGGGAGAGAACAGATGGATTGTGGTGTCAGCCCAAGAGACACCCAGCTGAAGGTCACCAGCCCATCTAACAGATCTGCAACTGCAGAGATTTTGCTTTCACTTGAGATGTCCTTTCACTGCTGCTGGACAGGTCAGATGTCACACTGTAATCCTCTCCTGCCACGTGCAAGAGGTGTGGGGAAAGAGAAGTTGTTGCCAGTGCTTTTCTCCAAGTCCTCTTAAGGGGATAAAAGGAATGGCCTTGGATGCCATCTGTACTGCAGAAGGGAGGTCTGTGTGTCAGGATTTGGGTGCAGCAGCAGGACTGTGTACAGAGTTAGGGCCCAAAATGGCAAGGACAGCTGTCAGATGGGACTGAGGGACATCAGCAGGCGATGTTGGGAAGTTTTGGTCAGGTGCTTCTGTCATCTACTCGTGTCTAGTTACTTCTAGTCTTTCTTATTGGACTTGTCAGAGGCGTAAAAACGTAGCTGTGGATAGCCTAGCACATCCTACTGTATTTCCTCATCTCTGTCACATACAAATATTAAAATCACAAACTTCTAAACCCAGGCGATGTTCTGAAGTCTCCTGGTGGTTACACGTCAGAATTGCTGTGATGAGTAGAGAAACTTACCAAAAGCATGTCCTCCCTAGGGCACTTACCTTTGGGATGTGAGTTGTTGCCATGTCTGTATTGATTTTGGAATGGTGTCTGGGTGTCTCAGTTGGAGAAAACTCAACGTGAAATTTTTTCATAATGTACTCAACTTTTAATTCTGCTTTGGAAGGCTGTGGAAACAATTAGTACTGCTGCATTTTTTCTAATTGGTGAAGTGAGACCATGCCTTTACTAATAAGCCTGTTTTGTTTAGTTTTTACATGACAGATTTGTTTGCTGACACTCGGGGGGAAGTTTACACTTGTGTGGTGTGGTGTCACTTTGTGACATTGCCCTCAACGAGTGTCTTTGGTGCAGAGGCTTCGTTCCCAGCGTTAAGCAGTGCTTTGTCTTTGTGTGAAGTGTGTTGGGACACATCTGTTTAACTGATAGACTTGTGAAATGGAGTGACTTGCCTATGGCAGCACAGGAAGGCAATGGGAGAGTTAGGAGTAAAACTCGAAAGACTTGGCTCCCATTTCCCTTTCTCATTTTTACGTTTGTACTGCCAGCTTTCAGTTTATCAAGAATTAATAAGTAATAACCTATGACTGAAAAGGGCTGACACTCCTTCTGTCATGAGATGTTTCTCTGTCTTCAGCATTGTGCAGAACTCAGCAGTGTTGCACCTTTTTAGTTTTACTTAAGCGGTGTTACTCAATATTTAATGTGAAATAGAAGCTTGTAATTCACAAGTGCAGTCAGCTGCACTGGGATGTTTGTCAGCTGAAAGGGAGTTGAGGTAGCAAGACTTTTTTATGCCATGAAAATTAAAAATTTTCAACAACTTTTTCATTTAGTTTCTTGCTACATTTCACATTGTACACACAGCTGACATGATAATCCTTCAGCTTGTCCTAAATTACATTTTAAAATAGAGATGAGTTAATTATAGCAATCTGAGTATTTTTAATCAGTTATAGAGGGAATTTCTAATGACACTTGTTTCTCTTGAATTTTAGATAGACTAGTGGATGTGTTGTTAATTATGCATGTGACAAAAAAAGTAAATCAAGTAAAAATTACAAACAGCAGTACCGAAGACTGCATTGAGTGAGATTAGATAGTCAGTTTAGCATCTATGGCTCTTCTGTTTGGAGAGTGCTAGAGGGAGCTCTAACCCCTCGATCGAGGAACAGGCTGGTGCATCTCAGAGTTTGGGCTGTGGTAGGAAACGCTGACTTCTTTTGACGTTTTAATTTTATTTTGTAGCAGGAGGTTGCATATGGTTTTTCCAGGCATGAGCCCAAATTGCTCTTCCTAGATGAGAAGATGCAAATAGTGTGTTTGCAAGTGTACTATTATTAGATTTAATACAGGCTGTTGTGAGCTACCTGAAAATACGGAAAACAAGTGAAAGGTACCACAGAGGTGTTCAGCAAATAGTGAGTGCTAAAGTCTAATAGTCCTTTCCTTTCACAAAGGAGAAAAATTGTCACCATAGAAGACCTAATGATATTTAAGAGAGAATACATTTTAAGCTGTTGGAAGTAGAAGCTACTTTACTCAGCATATAATAGGTTCTTAGATGTTTAGCCAATTATTGTAGTAGAAGTTAGAGAAAGCATTGGTGGTTGTTAGATAAATTTACAATGGGATGCATCAGTGCGTGAGGATGGAAGAAATTTCTCACATCATATGCTCCACGCAGATAGCATTCTTAATATGACAGGAAAGTAACTCTCAGAAATGGGATGAAAAGAATAAAAGGAAACTTGGTTTTTATTTGTAGAAAGGGAAATGTAGGTGAATTGATGCTATTTTCATTGTTTGTTAACAAACTCACTAAAAGGAATAGCAGAATCATGACTTTGAGTGAAGAAACATTATGTGGAAAGTACAGTGTGTTGAAGGACCAAGTCAGGCTAGCAGTTCTGTTTTGCCACAGTTTGCTGGGGGATTTATATTGCTTATATGCTACATTGAAACGCATCCACTTTGATTGAGTCTACTATAGGGAGAAGAGTAATGGAAAACTCCCTCCCTCCTTTAGTTTGAGGTGTTTTTCTGAAAGATTATTGGCAGCTAAACACTGAGCCAAGGAGGAATCCCTAGTGTAACAGTCTGTGACTCGGGCTTCTGAGTTGTGCAATTTGAGTGTCATCTGATAGGGACGAAGTCTGCTCAGCTGTGGAGCTGAATATGCCTTCCTGAAGTGCTGTTACACTTAGAGCTGGTCACTTTCTGTAGCAGTGAGTAGTGGTTTCTGCCTTTCTTCTGTCATGTGCTTTCACATATCGGCAGCAGTTTGCCTAACCCAACTTAATGCAATTTCTGGAGATACAGAATTCATTGTCATTAGCTTGTATTTTTGGAGTCTGTTCCTCAGGTCATGAATCTCTTGCTGGGTACCAATAAAAGAATGGACCAACATAGTCTTAAAATACAAAGTCAAAGAAAACTTTAAGGTAGTATTGACCTCTGGAGGTCTCCAGTTCAACTGCCTGTTCAGAGGAGGATTACTTCACAACCAGTTCTTTTTGCTTGGAACCTTGTCCACTCATATTTTGGAAGTCTTCCTTTTAATGTCCAGAGCTTTGCTTGCTACAGCCAGTTGCTGTTGCCCCTCTTCCTGTCATTACACACTTCTGAAAAGATTCTGACTCACTTTCTTCTGTAACCTCCCTTTAAGTAGTGGAAGGCTGGTGGATAGCCCCCAGTCTTCTCCAGGCCAAACAGATCCATCTTCCTTAGCAATCCTAGGGGTCCTCCATGGAAATCACCTCAGTTTGCTAGGAAGGTAACATTTGACTGAAAGGTTAGCAGAACAGCTCATGTCGAGAAGACAATGCTCATTAGTGAGTGAGGGGTTGTTGGATGACCTTGTAGGAGTTATAGGAGGCTACAAGGCAAAATCTCAAAGATTTTGGCTGCAGCCCACTGACCAGCTTTCACTTAGCACTGTACAAGAATATTTAATGCATTTGTCCTCTTACAGCTGCCTCTGTGGTGGCTGCTAACAGCAGTAGTATTGGTATCAGCCAGTGTGAGTGGCTGGGATGTCCTCTTCTAGATCTGGCTGTACTGGTAGGAAAGAATACCATGCAGCCTTTGCCTGGCTGCTGCAGGTTGCTGCCCTCCAGGATCTGTCAGCAAAACTGTAAACCTGCTCTCAGTTAAGATGAGGTGTTTTAGCGTAGACAGTTTAAATAGCAGGTCTCTGCTAACAAGCTTATTTTGACTGAAATAGGTTAGGGAGTGTTCGTGTAGCCAACTCCTCCAGCAGATCCAAGGAGTACGTTTGCAATGGGAGCAGAGCACATACATGAATCTTGTGCTTCTTCAGAATGCTGCTGGGGTTTTTTTGTTATATCTCTCCAGTATGCCTGGAAATATGGAGTACTCCTGTAGCTGGGAAATGTTATATGATACCCAGCATGTATATTCCTGACTTCCAGTTCTGAATCTCTCGCGTTGCCTTGGCCAAGTAGTTTGGTGTGCGTGTGCCCTCTTTGTTGCTGGTAGCAAAATGCATCTCAAAGGAAAAAACTCATGGAAAATACTACTGAGTAAGCTATCTTGAAGGGCTTGTGTTTCTTGGTGCCGAAAGCTTTACATAGTGCTGGGGCTTTTTCAAACCAAGACACATAGACGGAACCAAGTGTTCTGAAAATTTCAGTAGTGTTACTGAGAGCAGATAACAGGTTTTTACGATCATTCTCTCTCTCTGTTTTTGTGTTGTTCACAGTGATATCAGTCTTCACTGTTACTTCAGCCATTTTTTGAGTCCACCTACCTGTTCCTGGCTGCCTTTCTCTCTGAGTTAAGGGAGCACTTGAAGCAAGAAGGAAATCAACAGTAACACCCATAAAGACTAACTTCACTCAGGCAGTAGATCATGCTTGAGTGTTTTAGAAACAGAAGCAACTGTTCCAGAAAACTATGAAACTGCTGCTTAGAGCATTGTTTACTTATACCTCTCCCTGACATAAATGAGCGCTTTGCTGCTGCTGGCCATTACCTGATGACTTTAGTAGACTGGTTCTCCAAGTCATAATGTGCATATTCCTTCCCTCCATTAACAATAATAACACGTAATGGTCCCAGCAGTTCAACTCTGGTTCTGGTAACCATGCCAAGGAAGAAAGCATTTCCTTTGGTGGTTTCCACTGGAAGAGATTTGTTGTTACTGGAGTGTCTGCTTTGAAATCTGTGTATTCTCACTCTACAGCTATTAAAAGGTGTACTCTGAAATCTAGCTCTTTAAGAGGAATGGTGCCTGCCCTACCCCCCCATATGTCTAGATATGCATTTGGTCAGGGATCACAGTTTGGGAAAGTAACATATGCCAGTGCTGTGCTGATGCAAGCAGATTTCTCATCAGTGCTTGTTATTTGCAAAGACAACTTGGAGATGAGGAGGAGGAGAGGAGCTCCCAATTCACATCCATTGCTGGCATCAGAGAAATTTTATTTTGGAGGTTTTTTTCAACACTTAAAATCTAGGTGGGAGACCTATATCGAAGGAAAGTTTACAGTAAGAGCTGTGAGATTCCAGACAATTAAACTTTATTAGCCTGTCTGAAACATTAAGTATTAGCTTAAAAGAATATTTTTTTAATCTCCTCTCCCTGTTGCTGTTTATTGTGTAGCAGTGTGGGAGGGGAGCATCTCGTCCAGCAGGGTATTACTGCTGCTCTTTGTGTAGCCTATGTGCAAGTGCCCATGGCTCAGTCCTGTCTCCCCAGTCCCTAGAGAGACTCCACATGTTACTTCTCTGGTGTCTGCAGCTTTTCCTGGCTCTGAACAAACTCAGCCTTTTCCCTTTCTTCTGTGTCTGAGGTAATATCCTTAGCTGGGTGCCCTCCAGGCTGACACCGTATCATAGGTACTTAGATGGTACCTCTGAAAACTATTGCCCTCCCAGGATTTCAGAAAGTGCAGCAGGTTGGGCTGCTGTGTCCATCATAATTTCAGTGATCTTTCATCTAGATGTATCCTTTCTTATCAAAGCTTTTCTGCAGTGTGATTAGAAACCAGATGTGGACAAGCAGCCTAAAGCTCCAGAGAGGCAAAATTGCTAGTTCCTTGGCTGCTGTTAATTTCACTATGTGTGTTTTGAATTTTCTCTTGGAAATAAACAGTAGAGATGCTGTGGTTTCTTTCATAGTGCTTTCTTTTTGACTCTCAGATGTGATTGATGATCATCTACTTCTGGGTTATGTTCGTTTTTCAGAATGTTTCAGTGAGCTTTGCAGCGTGGAAAGTAATTCAGTACTGAGCAAGTAAGTCCATATATGAGCTAAACCCGTGGTTAACCTCACGGAGGCTGTTATGTGAGATGGAGGCGGGCAGAAATGGGTAGATTCTAAACTGAGCTTTTAAAATAAAAGTAAATGGGGTGAGTTGTTTAATGACCTAGCATTGTAGCCTTGCTGTCAACTCAAACACTGGAAAAGCAGGTTCATCCTGCAAAGGAGAAAAATGAGGAGCTGGCTGCCCTACTCATGTCTCTCAGGTGCTATGGCTCATGAGATCATGTTTTTTATGGTGAGACAACCCCCTCATATCCCCCAGTTCTCAAAGCAAATGAGTTCTTTTGTAGGAAGCTTCCAGTGAGGAGCTGCAAAGGAACTTCTTTCCTCTTTGCTTAGCCTTGGCAATCTGGGAATCAGTTCTGCAGCATTTGGTAATTACAAGCCTAAAAAAGAAGAAGCCAGCCATAGACATTGAACCTGTATCATCTTAATTATGGTGTTACTGCCTTTAGGCCATGCAAATGACACCCTTTAAACTGGATTCTCAAATAATTATCTGCCTTTAGCATGAAGGGCTGGCATACCTCAGCTCTGTTTCACCGCTTTTGTTACATTGCTGTGGTTACATTGTCGTGGCATTGAGTGCTACTTCATCATGGGCAGTAGCAAGCAGTTCCATGGCCACACAAGTAACTTTGGGAAATCCAGCTGGGTTGAGGTTCTCTGGCTGAGAGCACCTTTGCTGGCACCAAACCAAATAATCTTGTGGCCATGCTGGTACTTTTTAATCCCTCTGCTTTTCCCACATGCTTCTAACTTGATCCAGAATTCCTGAGTTTTTGCTACTGGTGAAAGTAGTTTCATGTTTGGATTCACAGTTGTGGGCATTTTTAATATGGTCAATCTTGAAGAATATTCAGGATATAGAGGCAAGCGTGGCTTTGCTTTCATTGTGAAATTCCTGTCTTTCCCTGCATTCCTCAGCCCCTGGACATACACCTCCGTGGTTCCTTCCTTTGTCATTCCATTGCTTGGGTTTTTTTCCCCAGTGCCTTTTATCTTGTGAGTAAAGTTTGAACAGTACGCAGAAAGTTAACTGCCTGGAGTCTTTTAAATATAAGTAACACGCACCCAGTAATAAGCTGTCGGTTGTTTTTTTGCTGCCTGCAAAGAAACATAAACACAGCGCTCATTTCTGGCAGGTTTTTACTGTCAGAGTTTCTCCTATTATATTTATCTTACAATTTGCCAGGGGGTGAAGTTATTAAGTTTTAGCAGCAGCCATCGATCAAGTTCACAAGTTAACACGATAAAGGCTCTGTGCCGCTCCGATCCGGGAAAATGATGATCCTCACTCGGTAATTAACTAAATGAGAAAGTTAAATCTTACTTGAGAGCTGGGAGAGATGAAAGAGAGGTGTTTGTCAGTTTCTCAGTGGAAATTAGAAGCAGTTTTCTGCAATTCCCTAAGCTGCTGCTCTGTCATATTTTACATAAGCACTGGGAAAACGTCTTGTAATTAGTGCTGTCATGGAGGATTTTTTTTGCTGAAGGATGTTGGAATAATTCATTAGATTATCAAGAAAGGCTTGTGTCCTGAAATGATTAGCACAGTGAAATTTAAACCATTAACGATAACAAGTTTAGAGCTTGCTGCAGTGCAGAGGCACCCGGGGTATGTCTGTGCCTATTTCAATCATTTCTTATAATTAAACATTATGTCCTCTTTTTTCCTCCCCTTCACTAAGACCCATCCAAAATTCCTGTTAAGGTGGCTCTGTCTAGATCAGTGACTTAACCACAACGGACGGTGTAAGCAATTGGAGGTGAAATGCTGCAGATGCAGAGAAGCAGTAAAGGACATTTGTCTATGTCAGAGCCTGTAGTCCCAGTGAGTCCAGGAAGGAGGGAGGAAGCCCAGTATGACCTGTTGGTACTGGAACGTGGAAGAGAAGACCTTTCCTTTTATCTAGGGAGAAACTGAAATTTGCAGTGGTGGTCTAAGCTCTCAGTATTTTCAGAGCTTCAGCATGAAGATGTCTTGAAGGTTGAGAAGATCCCAAACCTTGCTGGGATCATTTAAGCCATTCTTAATATTCTAGAAGACAGTTTCTCTTTATCTTTGACTTTAAGAGATGTCTTCTTGCACTGAGAAACACAAAACCTGAATTCATCAACCCTGTGAAAGGTGCCTGAACAAAGTCCTCTGCAATGACTAGAGGATGTAATTCTTTAAAAAAATATATAAAAGTTGTGACCACTCATATTGGTGGGTAAATTGGTGGGTAAACTATTGCTGTACTACAGTCAGAGAAGTTGCTTAGTTTTGGGTTTTTTCTGTGCTTTAGGAGGCTCCCTGGTCCCCTGTGCTGAACAAAACCAAAAGTAACCTTGGTTGTCATATTTGGGTTCAGCTGTGATAGACCATAGCTGTTCTGTTTTATATGCAAAGCAGTAGATTTATCCACTCTTTATTTATCTGTATTGAAATATTGCACCTTCCTAGAGTTGCAAGCCATTATTTAGATTAAAGTCCTTTCATATATTAGTCCTCTTCTACTTCACTGGGCATACAAATGTGCTTTGTGTTAAATGTAGCCATTTGGAGAAATGGTCTTGTAATTACGGGCTGCAGTGGAGCATAGTGTGTAGATCCCTGAGCTAGTACCAACCTGAGGCACTCAATCCCCTGGGTTTCCTGGCACAGCTTAGGAGCTCAGGCTCAGCATTGTCAGAGGACACCTCTGCTATTCCTGCAGATGAGTCATGGTGCCCAGAGCCAGCTGGGGCACCTCTTAGCCCTCACCTACAGGGCTCTGTGAAAAGGGAGCCGGTAAAGCTTCAGCTGTTCCAACTTAGTAGTTTGCTCTGTTACGCCCAAATTTCCTCCCAGATGATGAACTACCAGTGCTTATTCTTCTTTACAACTTTTGGAAGTGAAGCTTATAAAAAATGTGAGCGTATACAGTACATTTGGATGGATATTTACCCTAGCAGTATGGATGGCATGTGGAACAGGTTTTTCTTTTTCAGATGAGGCCTGATTATTGTATCAAGAGAGGGAAGAGGCTGTAGATGATTTAATAATACAGATGCATGATGATGTTGGTTTGTAGATGGTTTTTTTTTTCCTAAAAGGCCTCTTTCACTGAACTGCCAGTGGATTTTCAGGAATCTTTAAATTCAAATTCTGGATTTTTTGTTCTAAACTGTAGTTTGAGTGATTTGGGAGCCCTGTCAGTTTACCTGTCTCTACTCTGAAGAACTGCTGTGTTCATGGCGTGTCCTGTCCTCTTGGCTCCCTGCTTGCACAAACCATAGGACCTACTGGGCACGTCTCTGGGCTTATGCTCACTTCTTTTGGTGGGAAACCAGAACAGGCAAGGGTGCAGGCCAGGTCTCAAGATGATTGTGTAAGAATGCAGCTGAAGTATGAACCTAAAAAAGTATGGTGTTCCCATGTTCACTGATTTGGACATAAACACTGTAGCATGCTTTTCTTAGCAGAACCACTTTTAAATCTGGAGTTTCACTTCCAGAGCTGTTAAAAATGCTGGTCAGTGGGCTCTTTATTTTACTCATTATTCCTATCCAAGAAGCCTGTATTCAGGCAGGATTAATTGTTTTGTCTCATCTGAGCCATCTATTTGTACACACATAAGCCATCACTTGTATTTGCAGATGTTGTAACTTCTGTTTGATACCACAAACAAATGTTTTAGAAGTAACTGGGGAGCTGAAGACTGCTGGGAGAAGGGTGTTCAGAAGGCAAGGAAAGGCCAGAACATGGTGCCACCTTGGGAAGGGGCTGCACCTTTGTGGCCTTTGCACATCAGCTGTATACTCCACTCAGGCTCAGCATATTAGGCAGACTTCACAGTCTCTCAAATTAAAAGACAGATGCATAGGTTTTTTAAAAAATGTTTTGTAGAGACAACTTGTTTTGTTAGATGCTCAGCAAACAAAATGAGAAATTAAATGAGATCAAGCTTGTAGGCTACATCTCCCCACTGTCTTAATCCAGCATTTTTACTGGGATGCCTGTTTTTCAGGCAGTTTAACTGCAGCAACACACTGCCACAGACAGCCACAGCCACACATTCACAGGGAGGAGTAGGGGTAAAGTTGAAAACATTGATCTGCAGAATGGAGCACTGATGGTGTGATCACCATGTTCTGTGTTCTCAAAGAAACTTAAATCAAACTATAATCCAGAAATAGAAAAAGCTGCTTGTTAAAAATCACAGCTATTTACTGTCTTTTTCTACGAAAGGAAGGTCCAGCTCTGCTAGAAGTGTTGAAAAGTGTATTTAGGTGAATTATCTCTAAGAAAATGAAATGTATATGGTGATCAGTGGAGTATTTTCAAATTACGGGGTTTTTAGTGTTCCAAAGTCAGGATTGCTGTTGGGATTGGGAGGTATTGAAGTTCAGGAGTTACTTACTCCCAAGAAATGAGAAACTTCTTCATTCCAGATCTACTACTGGTAAATAAATTTTTTGGTTTCTAAATAGCCTGCTGTTTTGGCACTTGCTGAAAAGAGGCTTTTTTGTTGTTTTTCTCTTTCCTGTAAAATCAGTTAATCCTTGCATTTCTTTTAGTTCATTAGATATCTTTGCAGAGAGATTTAGGGTCTCATTTTTTCCCCTTAAAATTAATAAGGTCCCCTGGTGAGGTTGGTGCTTGGAATTATCATCATAGAACAGAAATACAGCATCCCTACATCAGTGTTTTATGTGTTCTTATATCTGCGATTTATTTTTAATTATTTGATTATTAACAAAGAACCTCTTAATTTATTTTATCAATAAAAATGATGTAATAATATTGACTGTTATTATAATGCTGTCTGGTGTTAAACTGTTGCAATGAAAGAGAGAAAATCACATGTTTTCAGCATGAAATAGAAACTATTTGACCAATATAGGAAAAAATAATTTCCCAGCAAACAGTTAATCTTACTTGGACAAAGGATACCCTTGAAATGCAAAATGTGCACTTTTTTTCCAGTTAAATCATTTAGAAAGCAGAATTTATATCTTACTATCAAGTACTAAATTAAAATGTCAGTGTTCTGTTTTGTCCCTGAAACTCGTCTTTGAGCTGACTCCTTCTGACAAGATATTAACAGTGCTCAGAAAGTTGAAAATATTTTATTCTGTGAAAGAAGTATTTACAAAATGTCAGGGTGTATTTTAGCTCGCTTTGCTTTCAAGGTATAATTCAATCTTTTTCATCCATTTCATGCATTCCCTATGAATTTTAGCAGCAATCCATTTTTTAGGAAAAAAACCCAGCAGAGTACGGGTGCATTGCTGTTGGTGCATTGAAGTAACTGGTATATGTACATTAGGAATCCAAATGCATTTTGCTATCTGCATGTTAAATAAAGTGTGTTTATGTTAAACTGCCACTGAAGGTTTCCCATCTGACCAGAGGCCTTTGTGTGCAGCTCTGGCATGAGCCAGTGCATTGTCCTGCAGGGGCCTCGGCTCACCGTGGCTGCGCTCGGGCTGACAGCACCGGCCAGGATACATGGTCTCAGACAGCTTTCATGTGTCAGAGTGCTTTTTGCCTTCTATTGTCTGCCTCCTAAAAGAAATTGTACAACTGCTTGTGTTTCTTCTCATATCTGTTATTTGGGTTGTTCTTCTCCTTCCTGTTTACAGACAAAACTTGCCAATGGCACTTCCAGTATGATTGTGCCCAAGCAAAGAAAACTGTCTGCAAGCTATGAGAAGGAGAAGGAGCTCTGCGTCAAGTACTTTGAACAGTGGTCTGAGTCTGACCAGGTGGAGTTTGTGGAGCACCTCATCTCCCAGATGTGTCACTACCAGCACGGACACATAAACTCATACCTCAAACCCATGTTACAGCGGGACTTCATCACTGCACTGCCAGGTATTTCTGCAGGCAGAGGGAGCTTGCTCCCTGTCTTTCAAAACACTGTTCCGTTCTGCCCTACCTTGCTGGAGAGGTCTCTTGTAGGGTCAGTTTGCAAAACTGATAATAGCTTTTGAATGAAAAGCTCTATACCAGTATGAAATGTAGTAATATTTTAGTTTGTATTCCTACTGTGTCTCAAGGCATGATCTAACACCATCGTGGTTTGTCTAGGAGTAAATGATAGCTAATCTATGTATTGTAAGAGTAGTTATCCCAAGCCACAGGGCAAGTAGTTGTACTCTTAATGCCCACAACGATGCATGAATAACGAAAATTTTTTTAATTAAAACTACTACTCTTTCTGGTTGCTCAGCTGAGGTTTTCCCTTTTCTTATTTAGATGTTTGTCTCTCTTTTCTACTGAAATAACTTCCTGCAGCCATTGCTTTGATTATGTGTTTATTGGTAATAGAAAATGGAGGGCATAAGATCAAAAGATGAAAGTGTTCTGGTTTTTACACCTTTGTAGTGCTTTCCACTGAAAATATTATCCGATCTATTCTCAGGTGTGACATTGGGAAGATCTCACAGAATGCACACATAAAGTAGTGTACATGCAGTTTTATATTGGCCCTGTCTTATAGATAGGAAAACTAAGGTGGTGGGAGATCAGATATATGCAGCAGTAGAGTTTCAGAACCAAACAGAAATTCCTGGCTCTTTGGCCATATTTTTTCAGACCATTAGATCATACCTCTGTAGACAGATTAAATAGATAGATAGTTAATAGATTAGCATTCCCATGCCATAGGTCCTTAGTTTGAGAGGGACCTGAGCAAGAAGTGGTACAGGTGTTGTCTCTAAACATCCAGTTTTGAAGAGAAGTATTTCTTGCCAAAAGCTTATTCTGTGAATACCTTCAGAGAACTGCTGAACTCTTGGCAATTTGATCAATCCAGTCATTTGATCATTCTTCAGAAGGGAGTTCTCAACATGAAATTTAAGTTCTAGCCTTAAAAGATGGAAAAAAGTATGTTTGGCTGTGAATTGTATAAAGCATAAAGGCACTGCAGGAGTTTTGCTATGAAGTTAAATAGGTAGACTCATTGGGTTTTAAGCTCATTGTGCCCAGTAATCAAATGGCTGTTGTAGCATTAAAAAAAAAAATCTTAGTTATGCTAAGTACCTGCTTTATGTTAGTTTTTAGTAGTCCAATGGCAATAATCTCATGTACTTAGAGCAGCATTATAACTTGTGGAGCTGCTCTGTTTCAGAAAAATAGGAAGTATTTGGAAACTGCATTGCTTTCCCCACTTTTAAAGTGGAAGTATACATGTAGTTACATACATGATTTTTCCAGGTCTTTCTCCACAGAACGCCATGAAAACAAGCCAACACATCTCACTGCACTTGGTTAATTTCTTTCTACAGGGCTTTTTCTGGGAATGTTGGGCAGATGCTATAAATACTTCCAGAGACATTCCAAATTTCCTAGCCATACCATATTTGTTGCTGGTCTATTCACAGTTGCCCAGGAAGCAGCTGATTTTACTCTATCAGAATGCAGAATAAATAGGAATCAAGCAGCTAATATGTGACTATTTTAATAGTTGGGGGAAATGTGTGCATAAATAATTTATGTACATCAATTTGCATATTTGCACAGTGCAAATGTCCTAGTGAATAGAGCTCTAAGGGAGAAAATTAAAGGCAGGGAATTACACTGGTGCAGACTCTGCAGTCTGTGCAGGATGTCCTGAGTATAAGCAGGTTCTAATGAGGAGAATGGGAAGGGAGGAAGATAAGAAACTGCCCAGGAAAGAGTGATGTACCTAAAATTCTAAATTAAGTCATATAATGAAAAAAAACCCCCTAAACTCTGTAAGTATTTTTTAGCTTTCTGAAATTCTCAAGTGTTCAGTACTCTGATTTCATTTTTACTACTTCATTCTCTCTCCTGCTCTCCCCCTTGAGTGAATAAAACAATAAAGCTACTTCAAAATCATGAAGCATCTTATCTCTGTCCTCCTAGCATGGTCCCAAAGAATGACCAGAATTAAAGGTAGTTTTAGATCATGGGCATGTTTTACTAACATAGAGTAAAGTTGGCTCAGATTATTTTCCCAGTGCTTTGAACAGAATTAAGGTTGTTTGAAAAATACAGCTTAACTGTGTACTTAACAAAGTTTGTTCGGTTTCTGAAAAATAAGGCTTCTGCTTAGCATTTTCAAGCTGTTTAACATTTTTTATGAGGAAAGTCATTTTGATAAGGATTTTGTGTGTGAAATAAATGAAACATTCTTGTTGGTTTGGAGGGCTGAAGGGCTAATCGTGTTTCACATCCATGTAGCAAAATCTACTGTGAGCAGAGTTTTCCCTTTTTAAGGAAGCAGTGCTTTGTTAGATCCATGCCTCAGTGAGTTGTGCTGTTCCTAAGAAACAAAATAATAAAATTGAGTTTGCGACCAGGCCAAAATAGCTCTGCCCATCCACTTATCATAAATGTGAGGAGGAGAGGCCAAAACATTAGTATTCCTTCTCTGCAAAGGGTCTAGTATCAGTGACAAAGGATGACTTAGGGACGTGGCAGTAGTTACAGCACCTCATTTCAGCCAAGATCTAAAGTGCAACTCTTGATGAAACAGGAGGGGCACATGGGTGAAAATTACTGTGCCCTGCTTCCTGAAGCCTCCAGTTGTTCCCCATGTATAAAATGAATTCTATCCTGTGACGCTGCTGTAAGGTTAAAGCCATCTGTAAGGATACTATGCAGGCAGGCATTTGTAAGTGTCCTGGTGGGTCTGTAAATGTCTGTGAGCCCACTGGAAGCAACATGGACTGGGAAATCTGCCATTCCCACCCAAAGCTGCGGGAACAGGGCAACAGGATGTCCATCACTACCGTGCCAGTTGGGGAATTCTGCAAATTCCGGTTCACATTCACTAAAATGTTGTCTCCCGCTTTCCACAATTTGCTCTGGAGTCAATCTAAATTTACAAACACTTTTTTTTTTAAATAGTGGTTGTACATGTCTTTTCAGATTAAATACATAATAAAGGTTGATGATGCTTTTATTTTGCAGGTTGACATCTAATTTTGCATCTATAAAGATAAGAAATGTCAGACCTCTTCCTCCACTCTCTGGTTGTGCCCGGTATCATTCACATGCTTTTTCTACATGAAGGTTGAAGCATAAAATGCTGCGCAGAATGTCTTACCCAAAGTGTATTCTAAGTTTAGCGTATTTAAAAGCAGCAGGAGGAGGCATGCTGAATTGTCTCATTTTCATGTAGTGGCAGATAATTTTGAGATCTTTTCATTAAGGAAAAAAGAGGTTGGGCCATTTGTGTGTCGTGAACTCCAATCAAAGTCAGCTGGTTGCACCCAGTTTGGGTTTGCAGAAGTAAAGAAGTGTGACTGTAAAAATGTACTTACTGCCTTTTCTTTCCCTTACACAAGCAGGGCCTGGTCTTTGAGGCTGTTGTTTTAAAAGCAAGAAAACATGTATTTAACTTTGTCCCAGTTATGAACCAGAGGGAAGATGCATGTAATACCAATCTGCCATGCTTCCTTTTTGGTTGGACTGAACATTATGCCTGAGGGATGATGTGGTCTAAACTTTCACAAAGCATCTGAAATTTAACCTATGAAGTGAGATAATCTCTTGGTGGTGTGTCTCACTTGTGAATTAAACAGCCTTCAAGAGAAGCTGTATTTGCACAACTTCTTATTTAAAAGGCATCTTGTTTTCCTGAAGTCTTCCTTGGTGATTAAATTTGAGTTGGTAAGGGCACATTTTTACTGATGACATCCATCCAGTTAAGAAACATAGCATAACCTTCCCTGCCCCCAGCTACGTAGACATTACATTGAGTTGCTTGGTGCTAACCAGGCAATTGCTTTACATTTCACTCCAGCCATGTTGAAGTAAAGCCAGTCCTGGTATTCATACTGGGTAATATTTGCAAATGATATTATTTTGGTGCATATTTTTCCTTCACCCACTAAAATAAATGAAACCAGCAAACCTGCTTCACTTTCTCCTTACACAGCCTCTTCTTCCCTCTTGACGTCCCTGTGCATCTGCATATCCTTCCCTCCCCCCTGTCTAAAGGTACCACTACCCTTCAGGGCACACATTGGGAATATATATTTTTTTCTTCATTACATTTAAAAGCTACTGCTTTAGCAAAAACAGCTTTTGAGCCGTTGCAACATGAGAACAGCTGTAACAGTGAGATGAGAAATGGTCCTAATATAGAGAGATTTTGGGGGCTGCGTTGCTGAGTTGGAAATGCCATCCATAGAATATCCCCCTAGTGCTAAAACCCATCGAAATAGATTGGAATGACTTCTTGGATTCTTTATTATTTTTAATGACTTCTTGTGCTATATCCAGAGGAAGTTGGAGAACACTGCTCACTCCTGAACTTAGCCTCAAATGCTCTTCTGTGCATTTGGTCCAGCTCCACATGCAGAAAAGGAGATTGAAGGAGAGTGTATCTTTGTACTAGCGGAGAGAGTTGTTTTAAACTCTGTGTCTGTCCAGCAAATAATCTTTTTCTGTTGTTGTTGTTGTTCTCCCCCAGCTCGGGGATTGGATCACATTGCTGAGAACATTCTGTCATACCTGGATGCCAAATCTTTGTGTGCTGCTGAGCTGGTGTGCAAGGAGTGGTACCGGGTGACGTCGGACGGGATGCTGTGGAAGAAGCTCATTGAGAGAATGGTCAGGACAGACTCCCTGTGGAGGGGTTTGTCAGAGAGGAGAGGATGGTAAGGAAACTGATTCTTCACCTCTTTTGCCCCTGTTCAGGACAGTAGGGATTGTGTGTTTCAAACCGTATTTGAAGAGGGTTATTCACCACACTGAAACATCATGTTGGTTCCAAACCTGACAGTTGCTTACATGAAAAATCAGGGTTTGGGAAGTTAGGGTATCATTTGGCTGTGTGGAAATGTGGGTGATTTTTTCCTCACCTTCCTCATCTGATCATGCTCTTACTCCACTGTGACAAGTGAGATATACAGAATGAGATTTTTACACCCAGCTGTCATTCAGTTCAAATTAGGAAGTTGTGTGTGCCTCGAGGGGACCCTAAACTGGTCAGCAGTTCAGAGCAGAAGAGCTTTTTCAGGAGTGGCAGTGGGGCAGCATGTGCTATGAATTAGTTCTTTCCTGATAGGTCTGTTTGTTTTCCTCAGCAGATTTTCACTATTAGATATCTGTTTAATTTTCAAACTGGAAGCTGAGGGTAGGTACCATGGAGAATAGGGGACTTTAGAAATGCAGATAGATTAGTTAATAATCATCTGGAATAGCCTTACTGCAATGTAGGTCTCACTCAAGTTTGAAGCTGCTCTGCTAACATTTCATTAGAACTTTCCCTCTCAGGGGTACACCCTTTAATACATAATTTTCTTTTCCAAGGGTGTCCCTAGGATGTTGGCAGAAGGGAAACTGGATATGAATATTTCATAAACAAGATAAAAGTGACAGCTCAGGCATTTTGGTTGCTATTAAAAAGAAGGAGATACAGAGTTGCAAACAAAGACTCCTGGTTTATGGTTAATTTTGTTATACTGTTTGCCTCAGTAAGTAAAGGCAAGTAAATCAGGATTGAGACATTCTTTAAAAATAAATACTATTTTGATCTGCTTCCAATAGTGCAATGTTTCTAAAGAGTGTAAAATAAACACAAGCGTGGCAGTGGTAACTTTTACATTTCTTTTAGTGCCTTATTATCTCCAGGACTTCCATTTTTTCTCCCTATTGTTGAGGTCACAGTAAGTCCTAAGGAGGAGCTTGAGAGGTCATTTAGTCCCTTTTGTTCCCCATAGGCAGAGACAGGTTTTTCTTAAGTCATCTCAAATGTTTGTGTTAACTTGTTCATAAAATCCTCTACTGATGGAGATTCCCCAGGCAATGCCTGGAAAAGGAATTCCACAGTTTCACTTTTTTACTCTTTCTAACTTCAGTGTTTGAAAGGTTTTCCTGATATCTAGGCTGTCTTCCTACCTACACTTTGATTTGTTACATTTAACCTGCACAGATAAACAGGACAGTTTCCCATTCTCCTTTTTGCAGTAATCTTTTCCATGTTGGAAGATGACCATGTTTCCTATGTTTTTGGCTGCACTAGCCAACCAAGATGGTGTGTTGTCTTGTCCTCTTACTATTTTTGGTTTTCTCTGTTTAGACTCTTCCCAATTACTTTACTCATTATTGGAGTATGGTGTAATCAGCTGAGTGTCTTCTGCTGGGGCATCACTGGTGTTTGCTCCCTCCACACTTTAGAAATAACATTAGCACCAAATACTAGTCATACAGACATGTGACATTTCTAAAAGATGAGTGCAAAATTTTGCTTCTCATCTCAAGGACAGTCACCCTGTTACTGCACCTCTTCTTCAGGTTTGTGCTGTGTGCTGGAGTTTGCTTTGACACAAGAGCACATTGTGCTCAAGTCTTTCAGATTGCCCTCGGGTTAATTTTGTGATGAACAGACAGAACTGTGTGGTTAAGAGATGCAGACAGGAAATACCCAGTGCAATTTCATCTCTGCAATATAGAGCACTATAGCTTGTAATCAGTGCATGCTCTGTGTGTGGCACAAGGACATGACTAAATGGACAGTTCAGAATGATGGGTGACTGGTGTTATTTGGTTACAGCTCCTCAGTTTACACGAGCTGCCTGATTTCAGCATTTGCAGCTTGTGCTTTACAACAGAACCCCCCCNTTCACTGGCAGATTGTCAGGGAGCAGTAAGGGTTACACAGATTTAGAGAAATATATGGGCATGCTTGTGTCCATCTGATTGAATTGGCTGGCCATCAAAACCTGCAAACAATAGTTCCTTTTATCCCAGAGCCACAGCACAATAACTACTGGGATGCCATGGAAATTCCAAGCAATCCTTCAGCTGAACAGTAAACAACTAACTCTCCATGCAGCAGGGAAGGACTTATAGGTAGCAACCAGACTTTGTGTTACATTAGCTAGCAAAGTTAGAAAGAATAAATAGGTTTTTAGTCACATAGGCTTGTGCACAGTTTTTTAAGACCTGCCCCAAATCTTCCAGGATGTCTCTGAGGTATTCTATTATCTCCAGAGAGGTTTTAATCTTCCTGGGCCAATAATATTAATTTTAATGAATGCACTTCCAGGCTGGATCACAGTAAATAGGCATCTGTCTAGTTAGTGGTTTGTCTGCATCCATTTGTGGCATCTTCACGTGTTTGTTCCCATATGTGTGTCTGCTGGTTGATTGTATTTGAAGAATCAGGTGATTCCTCTGTCCAAAGACTAAAGCACCTTTCTCTCTAGTTATACTGAGAATACTTGATTTAAAGAAGTATCAGAAGTTCTTTTCCTGAGCATTTGTCATTTTTTTTGTCCAGTCCTATAGTTTGGTACCACCTTACAACCTAAAGATTTTGGTTCACTGTTGTGATCTCTCTCTCATTAGTGCATCAGAGCAGTTAATGTACAGTTTCTGAAATGAGTTTTGAGGTATACTGTATGGAAAGGACAGGAAAGAAATGCACAAGGAAGTCTTGAACAATTAATTATGCTGTAATGGAGCAAGGGAAGGAGAAGTGGAGAGCTGGCCCAGTGTAAACTCTGTGCCTCTGATGCCAGGATTACACTCGGAGGCATTTGTGCCTCTCTCCATTTTGTGAGGCATGTTGCCAGGCAGAGCAGCAGTTAGTACGCCCATGGTGGGGTTTACTAGCTTCCACACCGTGTTTGGTGGCTTCTTAACTTCAGGATGAGGAATTAAAGTTTTTTACACAGCAGGCAGTGATTGCCGTTTACAGATTTTTTGGTAACAAAACTCTAGCTTGGGATATGAGTATTCCAAATCAGTGTTGAAATGAGGGAGGCACTACAGATGAGGTGTTGCTTACCAAAACAGAGTAGTAGCAGTAAAATGTCCATGTACCCAAACTGATACTGTTCCTGCTGATGCGGGTAAAAGCTAGCCTTGAATGCACAGTGCATTTGAGGGTTCCTTGGCTTCTTTCATTTAATTTGCATGCTTTATTTTAAAGATGACCTCTGATAATGTGCATGAGTATTGCAGGCATGAACCACTGTCAACCCTTACTGAGCTGAATGAGCCTATGTCCATAGTAGAGAATTTATTTCCCTTCCCCGAGTTAATAGACAGATTTTTCTTGGGTATTTCACTGTTAAAATGCAACAGACATGTTACAGGGCAAACAAACAAGGAACCATCCCATCCTAGTAAATTAAGTTTGACTGTGAAACTGTCAGCAGTGGTTACCCATTTGTAAAATGCCAGGAGGACCTTTCTCCAAAATGCTGAAACGTGTTTTGTGTTCAATGGAAATGTTCTTTGTCTTCCAGGGGGCAATATCTATTTAAAAATAAACCTCCTGATGGAACTGCGCCACCCAACTCCTTCTACAGAGCACTTTACCCCAAAATTATACAGGACATAGAGGTAAGAAACAGCTGCCAGATGTGGTGGTGTTTCACTGTTGGTTTTTTAGTTTTGTTTTCTTCAAATGTTCCTGATTTATTCATGATGCTGAAATTCTGGGGATATTCCACTGCAGTGTAATATTTCATTAAATCTGACGTGTCTGTGTTTCCCTGGAGTTTGTAGATCTGGGATAGTTATATGAGATCCTGCTGCTCCTTTAGACAGAGGATGAGTTGGATTGTTCAGTGAGCTGTTTGCAGGTGGAGTCTCCACACTTCGCACATCAGATATCAGAGCAGTACAATACCATCTTGGTTTTCTCTGTTCCACAGTTCTTTCCTCCTCCCAGTGCACTGAAATCTAAATGTTACGGGAAGATATCAAGAACTGAGGCGGGGAGAGAGTGCATTCCTAAAGTCTGCAATCCTAAGACTTAGGGAAACACGAAGCAGCTGAGCATGTTTGCCTTGCATTTAGTGTGAGCAAAATGGCATGTTCTGGTTGTTTCCTAACAGCAGAAGCAGTGCTCGGGCACTTGTGACAAGTTTGTGCAAGCACTTACAGCTCAACTGAGACTTTCTCTTCAGTTGTTTAGCTGTTGAGTCATAGGGGGTTAAAGGTTGGAGATAGAAAAGGGCTTTTAGGTTACTTCGTCCTCACCATTCCCAACAACACAGACCAGTTTAGCCGCAATATGTTTTCCAAGCATTTGTCTGTTTTAATTGGATTTATTACATGTATTCTAGAAAGCAGTTATGTCACTGTATGGGCCTGATTGCAGGAAAAAGCATGAAGAAGAGTGTCTGCTGCCTTCTCAACTAAACAAAAAAAAAAGAGATAGTTCCGTGCTTTTTTTTTTTCCCTATGTCTCATTTGTCTCCTGTCTCTCCTCAAGACAATAGAGTCGAACTGGCGGTGTGGAAGGCACAGTTTACAGAGGATTCACTGCCGAAGCGAGACAAGCAAAGGGGTTTATTGTTTACAGTATGATGATCAGAAGATAGTAAGTGGCCTGCGAGACAATACTATTAAGGTGAGAATGCTCCATCATGGCATAGTAATGGCTTGGAGTGCCTATGCCATAAATAATACTGTCCTAATTTCAGTGACACCTACCCAGTCCCTTGTTAGTAGCCTAGCCTTCTCCTTCCCCCATCTCCCACCAGCGGAGCAGCTACACCTCTTTTATCTGGCTAGAGAGACCCTGTTTTCAGACAGACAGGCTTCACTAACAGAGTTTCTGTTCAGCAATAATTACAGGCTGTGTAATTACTGGGCCCTGTACCCTAATGAGAAGGGTAAAACCAATATTCATAGTAAAGCTAGTAATAGCAAAGATGTCAATGTATTGCACCAAAGAGCCTGTAGAAGACTCTACAGATGCCACTAAAGGTGTTCTAAGTGCACTGTGGATGATGTGTTGTAGTGAAAAACAGTCTAGTCAAACCAGTAAGCGCTGAAAGATGAAAACTTTACTGACCTATCCGGTTTTGAATATTTGCTGTCTTAGATCTGGGATAAGAATACATTGGAATGCAAGCGAATTCTCACCGGACACACGGGTTCTGTCCTGTGCCTCCAGTATGATGAACGGGTGATCATTACTGGATCTTCAGACTCAACAGTCAGGTGTGTGCTTATGTTTTGGACCTTTCTGTTTGCCTCTTAAGATTTTAGCTTTGCAAGCTGCTAAAATGATCTCTTCTTAAATGTGTACTGTTCAAGCAGTTCCATGAAGTAGTTCAGCGTATTTGTTCAGCATTGTGCTGTCCTTGTTTATCAGATGTCCATGCAAATCGCTGTCAAGGAGAAATGAGAATCTAAGACAAGGCCAGTCAAGGTCAAGATGACTTAGGAAGGCCATCTGGCATTTCACCAAGGTTTTGCATGTTTTGACACTTCCTGAGAATGTTATAAATTCTCCTTGAGAATAACGATTTAAGAGTTGAAGTTTTCAAAGCAAGTTTGAAGGTTAAGTCATCCATTGTCACTTAATTTTAACAAAATAGGTATGACTAGATCTCCCATGACTTTAAATTAAATTTCAGCATGATGTTTCTTTTCATTCAATCTTTCTAACCTTGCTTTCCTTCAAGTCTCCAGCAAAAGGCTGGACACCTCAAGGTAGCACTTGTGGTGCATGTTGTGCAGTTGTGAAGTCCAATAGTCATATTAGAGGATACCAGAGAGTGTAAGACCCATAGTGTAAATACAGGCACATACAAGTTAATGAATTGCAATATGAACTTGGATGTGAAGGGACAAGTCTGACTTCTCCATGTTGTTATATACTCCCTCCTTGTCAGAGTACAAGCAATGCTCATGCAGTGAAGTTAGACACCAAAAAGCTGCACTGGTGGCCTTTTCTGGAGCTATTAGCATGCATTCCCATGGCTGCAAGCTCCTCTGTGCTTATGTGTAAACTACTACTGTTAAGCAAATAACTATTAAATTGAATTCCTGACATGTGATGCATGCAGTGTTGCAGTTCTGCTAGGATTTGGGGTCCTGTCATTAGTAGGAATCCAGAATTTTGGAAACACTGCCTGCCTGGAGGTGGTGTGGGACCTGCACTGGGCTAAACAGATTGCAAAAGGAGAGGCTGATTTCTGTAACAAGCACTGTCATTTTCCGTATCAGGCCAGGCAGGCCAAATTGCAGACTGGCTACTTGCCCAGGAATACTTTGTCTCCCTCTGTATTTATAAATGTTTGTGCAAACCCCAGAGGCACATAGGATGCATCACTTTTATCCTTGGGTCTCCTCAGGAAGAGAGGCTTCATCCAATAGACAGTACAGATGGGCTCTTAATGCTTCTGAGATCTCAGGGATGCACTTGTCCAAAGAAGTCAGTGGGTCTCCAGCTCCTGTTCAGTTTGGCAACCCTGTCTGCAAACTGTTCGTATGTTAATGGCTCAGGTTTAGGGTTTTTTCTCCTTTGCATTTTCTAATTGGAATGCAGTTTTCTTTCTCATTTAGAGTCCATAAATTGATGCACTTCAGTTTCCATAAGTTAGAAAATAAGACATTAGAAGTCTTTCTCACATCTTGCCTTTTCTTACTGCTTGCCTTATTGGCAGTGGAAAGTTTTAACTTCTGCCGTGTCTGATGTGCCTGATGATACAGCCATTTTCTGCTTCCATATAGTGTATCTGGGATACAGGTGTAACAGTGCCAAAAGAAATCTCTTTATGGAGGGCAAAAGAAGTTTGCCAACAGAATAGCCCAAAAGAAATATTTTTAAGGCTTAAAATCTTCATTTCAACTACTGGAAGTTCTGTATGAAGCTTTTGTCTAACTTGCATCTTAAATTATCTTTCAGTTGAAACAGGTGGTTCCAATAACATTAAATTGACATAAATGCTATGTCTTAATTTGGGTGTTCAGCACATTCCTGGAATGTAGCTGTGTACCAGATGCACCGCAGGGTAAATGCAAATCATGGTGCAACTTGTGACAATTACTTGTATTTGTTTGAAAAGAATTTTCTTGTCTTCTGCTTCTGTGTAAATTACCACTTGAGCTGATAGTCCTGTGAGATAGGTCAAAAATTAAGCCTGTCAGGGAACTTACTTCTCCACATTGACTGGAAATGAAGTGTATAATAGGCTGGCACAACCAGGAAACACCAGTCTTTAAGGCCATCAGTGTTCTAACTTTCCTCAGCACTAAATTCCCTTAATTAAAGAATGCTTTTTTCCTGGGTGCGTTATTTTTATGGTGTTAACTGCATTGCAGGGTTTTTGGCTGCTGGACTGTCTCAATGTACACATAATCAACAGGTTTATCTAATACATTTTTTAATGAACTATTTAATAGATGTGCATGTAACTTGTGGTGTTTGCTTCTCTAATATCGCTAGAGAGTCAGTTACCTCTCCTGTCCCTCTCTCGCTCTGCAGAAAATTCACTGTGCAGGTTTTTAACTCTCTTCTCTCTGGTTTGAAATCTGAACCTGCAGAGTGTGGGACGTGAATGCAGGCGAGATGCTGAATACACTGATCCACCACTGTGAAGCCGTGCTGCACCTTCGCTTCAACAATGGCATGATGGTGACGTGTTCCAAAGACCGCTCCATTGCCGTGTGGGACATGGCTTCCCCAACAGACATCACCCTGAGGAGGGTGCTCGTAGGGCACCGAGCTGCTGTCAACGTAGTGGACTTTGATGACAAGTACATTGTATCGGCATCAGGTGACAGAACTATAAAGGTGAGGTGTTTCAGAGGCTTTCTGTTTGCAGCACTGGGGTATTTATTAATGAAGAACAGTGACCAGACAGGGAACATGGCCCTTGGCAGGATCTTCCTTTAGAAGCAGTGTTCTTCCTCCTGCTCATTTGCATTTGTCCCTCCTCAGAAGAGCTTGCACAACTTGTTTAGAGAGCTTATGGCAAATCAGATCCAGGTACAGATGCAGTTGAAAAAGAACTTTTTTTTTCTGTGTTCTTTTTTGACTTGACTACTTCCATAATCTGTTCAGTCATTTAAACAGTTGTTAGAGGGCAGCATGGGGACAAAAGCGAAGGTGAGTGGATAGGAGACACTTAAGTATTACTGCTACGATCCCAGTCTGCAGCATTAAACCTCAGGAGAATCTATATCATGTGTAAACTAAATAATAGCCCAAGAATACTAAACCTGGAAGCTAATTTGATACTGTGTGGCAAAAATCTTCTGTGTACAATGACCCAAACAACTGTCAGTTGCAGACTAACCACAGGTCATCAGAGGGGTAATTTTCCCAGTCTTAATGACAGCATCTTCATTAAGAGCATTCTGGATGCATCTATATATCGTACAGACACCATCTTTTGTTAGTCTCTTCATAATAATTTTGTCTCTGTGTGGTTCCCTCCCCCCCTTCCTGTCACAGGTATGGAACACTAGTACCTGCGAATTTGTGCGCACCTTAAATGGCCACAAACGAGGCATTGCATGTCTGCAGTACAGAGACAGGCTAGTAGTGAGCGGCTCTTCAGATAATACCATCAGGTGAGAGACAAACTCCCCATCGCAGAGTTCTGTGCAAGCGCATTGTCTCTGGTGCCCTGGGACATGCAGAGGTTAGGCAACTGAAGTGCTCTGTACCCTTGTCAACTTTGAAATATGCTTTCTTCAGTATAGAACATTGGGACCTACTGGAAAGAGATATTAGAAGCCTGTTTTACTGTGTTGTCTTTCATCCTCTACATCTCAAGAGTCCCATACTAATCAACAAGTTACATTGCTCTGACAGTTGTGGTGTATGAAAGAGCTGGCAAGTACCACTTTCTGTGATGTCCTCTTGTGATATTTTAATTGGACTATGTGTCTAGTTAAAGGGGTCAGATTTGTAGTAAGAGGCATTTAATCCTCTGCAGAAATCCTCCTGGGCTCTCGCCAAACTCTTCTTGTGGTACTCGGCACCTGGTTAAGTTTGGAACAGCTGGTTTAGAGCATGAAGTTCAGTTTGCTGCCTTTTGCACTTCTCCAGCTGCCCTGGTTGCAATCTGAGATTTAACTCTTTCTGGTTCATGAGCCAGAATTTCTCCCTACATCCTGCAGCTGCTGGCAAAGGGATGTCCCACTAATTTCAGGATGTATGGAACAAGCTTGAATATTAGTTTATGTGATACAGAAAAATGGCTCTGTCATGGAAATGGGAGTAACAGCAACCTCCCTTTTCCCTTTGTCGTTTCTTTAAGTAATTGTCTGCCTTCTGATAAAACTTGAAAGCTAGACAGTGTAAGCAGGAACCCTTCACTTCGCATGTCAGTAATAATGTTTCCTCAGTGAGAATGATCCATGCTGTTGTTTGCCTCTGGACTTGGTTTGCAACATGCTGCCTCTCTCTGCTCTGCATTCTGTAGGAAAACAGTGGTCCTTTGGTTGACATCACCAGGACACTGTGCCAGATTTTAGTACAGGGCTGTCTGAGAGCATGACCAGGACAGCTGAAACTTCCATCTCTTAATCAAGGGAAGAAGTATTACAGGCATTGTGTAAGAGCAGCACCACTTGGTGAGAACTTCTGCCCTTCAAAGAGAAAAAAATAAGCCTCTGCAGTTGTACTATGAAATTTGGTCTCAGAAGTAGAGCAAGAAATAGTTAAATACTGCAGCAGTTAGGGAAGGATCTAAAGTATGCAATGCTAATAAAAATAAATGCAAAGGTAGTGATAATGCTAAACAGGAATACAGTTACTTTTATGCTTGCATTGGACAAAATCCCTACTTGACAGATAAATTGTGCTAGAATTTCAGGAATGTTGACAGTGAATCTTAATGGAAGTCAAGTTTAGCAGCAGTGTGATCAAGGCAAAAGACTTACCTGATGCTAAAAGACAGTTTTCTCCCAGCCATTAGCAGAGGGCACAAGTCAGTGGAAGAATGATTAAGAAAAAGGTTCCTAAGTCATCTTTGTGGATGGCTTGGTGCTTTGTAGGTTTGATTTTAATCCACTACCAGATGATGTGTGCTGAACTTCAGTAGAGGCTGATACAGAACTTAAAAGTTCATTATTCTTCAGTTGCAGGGAAGCTTTTTTCCAGAAGATGACTTTGTTTTGCAACTGCAGACGTTAAGGACATGTGAAGTAGCTGAGACTTCTGTAGGGAGACTCCACGTAGAAGAGTGATTTTGGTTTTGATTTAGGCTAGAAATTTCACCAGTGTAAGAGGACACAGCTACATAGACATCACTATCATTGTGCTAATTTCCATCTAGCAGGAACCTGTCCATCAAGTTTAATCCAATCACTTCAGTATCTTAGCTTTTAGGGCCAAAGTTCTTAATCGCTACAGACAAACATGGTGTAGAAAGAAAGGAATCAGAGAATTTAGTGCAAGAAAATAAAATTAGGCTGTATCATCTTGGGTTAAGTTTTTAATGAATGGTTGGTCTTCATGTGTGTATTCTATTTCTAGTGTGTGCACACGTAAGGATCTGATACTGATCTGTTTAGACAACAGCATTCTAAGAGATGGGGTTTCTGACTTACCTGCCTTCTGTACGTCTCCCAGTTCTGCTTTCAAGTGAATTAAAGGCTGAGATAATTGCAGACCTCCCTCTACTTCCAGAAGTTCTCCCAAAGTTATAGGAAGGAAGAGTGGTGGTAGTTTTGACTGCATACACTTTGTAGTGATTTTTTTTAGTTAGTTCTCGAGCCTTAAATTTAGCTCTTTTACTGTTTGTTCTTTTGAATATTTAAAGAAATAGAAGTTAGAGAAACTTATCAAATCTGGGAAGTACCCTTGGCACCAATTCTGCTAGGAGACCCTACTCTTAATAGCAGTTATCCCCTTTGTACATGAAGGCCAGTTTGCCATGTGACAAGGGACATGATCACCTCTTGTAATTCCATTCAGATTCAGGTAAAACCTTCGACTGGGACCTGAAAATACAGGCTTGAGTTAGTGTGATGCAATCTCCCAGAGCTGCTGGCAGTTTCAGGATCGATGGCAAGGAATGGAAACACATGGCACAAAAATTCCTGGAACAAGATTGCTCTTCAAACCTTTCTGCACCAGTTAATCTTCTGGCATTGTCCATCCTGTTTACAGTCCTTGAGAGATATAATGCTCTCTGACCAGCCAGAGTGCCTTTGGCTGACCTTTGCCATGGAGTTGCTTGCTCTGACCTTGACTGGTGTGCTGTACTCAAGTGAAAATTATTGGGCCCTTCACAGATTCCTGAAAGATCAACTTCACAGATTGAAGAATCACTTTGTGCTCCTTGTTGGCTTCAGACATGTGCATAGACTTATCCTTTCTCGGTTCTACAGTGACAAAAGTGTTCTGTTCATTCCTCCGTTGTCCAAAGCGAGAGCGACTTGTTGTGGCAAGACAGCTGCAGTCATTATCCACCAGCCTTGGGCACACATCAACTGGATCTGGATTATTCCCTGGGGAACCTCAAGAGTAAAATATGTGGGGATGGTTCATCTCTTTCTTTGTCTCTCAAGCAAAAGTGACCTGACCTCTCAGCAGCTGTGCTGCTTCAAGATGTGTCACCCAGAGAAATTCCACAAACCCCCCGTATTTCTCACTACTCTGAAGTTCATGCCAGTCAGAGCACTTATTGAATGAGCATTTGAGAACATTCGTGACTGCTTTCTTTCTGCTGTGTGTCAGGGAGCCAGAGCAGATACTGCTATTACAAGACTGCTGTATGAGCAGAGCATGTCTCAGCCAGAGGTGGAACACCTCTAGATAATACATGTAAAAAAATTTCAGTTTTTGTAGGCAAATAGTCATTCTTTATCCATGGTAATTGGGAGTCATGTCAAAGAGCTAGCAAAAGTATGGAAAACAAATAGACTTACTTCATAACTGTTTAAAGCATTTAACTGTTTTTCAAGGTAGTGTGCAAGTGTAAAAATTGTGTATTTTAATTTATTCTCCATGCTGAAAATCCATCACAAAAGCCAAAACTCTAGGATATTTACAGTTGAGAGAATAAGGTGTTGCTGGGTCTCTTACGGTATATTAGTCTGGGTGCCAGAACCTTTTTAAAATACTGTATTATTAGAAACAGTTCACAGAGAGCCACAGGAGTTATTCGACAGCAAGAAGAAAATGCATTACAAAATAATAAACACAGAGCATCCATTTTAGCTTATGCATAAGGTGCCTAGATTACAGTTTAAACATACCTTTTGGGGGGAGAAATGACAAAGGAAAAGGTCTTGTTAATTCTTGTACCTCTCACCACTATATTGATGACTTAATTTGTCTGATGATAGTCTCCAAATCAGAAAAGGGTACGTAGGGGAACAGAAAGGGGCTCATGCCCTGTGAAGGTGATCATATCAGTTGCCAAGGGGATTGGTAAGTCTCCCTCTCTTAATATCTTAAAACCAAGGCACTACACTTTTATGAAAAATGAACCTCAGTAAAATAAAGTGATGCTTTCTGTGAAGATAACTGGGAGATATCCTGTGTTACTAGAGCAGTGGATACTAGACACAACTGGTTTGGGACTCATCTCCCGTTACTGTAACATCACAGGGTCATGCGGAAAATCGTGCGTCCATTTAACTGTGGGAAAAGGAGTGATGAGTGTAGTTTGTTTCTTCTTTGTTGTTCCATCATAATCTTTATTTCCAAGTTTCCATTGACTACAAGCAAAGACCAAATGTTTCATTGCAATGCTAAGGTATTAAAAAATTCTTAATGCTTCTTTGTTATCTCTTCCAGACTGTGGGATATCGAGTGTGGGGCATGTTTACGAGTGCTGGAAGGCCATGAAGAGTTGGTGAGATGCATACGCTTTGATAACAAGAGGATAGTCAGTGGGGCATATGATGGGTGAGGTTATCAGTACGGTCAATGCTTTGCATCTTCCTGTCTGTCTCAGTGTCTCCCATCCCACTTTGTGCATCTTCCCATAAATATCAGACCCTCTGTCTGTCGTGCTCAGAGGACCTTTTCATGGCCAGTAAATGAGGAGCATGCTACAGAGCATAGGTTCCTTTCTTCTTTCGAAGTAAGTCCATGTAATTTGATGTGTGTGGTCCAGTTCTTTTGCTTGTAAGAATATCTGACTGACTCAGCCTGAAACCTCTTCCAGCTCAACTACTTGTAAGAACAATCTTTTCCACCTGTGGTTATGTCTGCAGGACCATTTGCCATTACAGACTAGATGTCTGCACTTCCATAAGTTTCTGTTAGTTATTACCACCTGCTTTTTATGTGTTTTCCTTTGTTGACAGCATATTTTTCCCTCCCATTAAGTTCTATAAGCTTTACAAAAGGGAAATGCGAGAACCAGGTCTCAAGAGCAGAAGGATTGCTGTAATTTTCCTTAAACTGATGTATTAGCTAAGTTGTACTAACAGTTATTTTTTTTCTGTGAGTACTTGCTCTTTTCTCTTTAACAGAGCCATGTCTATTTTTTCACCACTAGGAAAATTAAAGTATGGGATCTTGTGGCTGCTTTGGATCCCCGTGCTCCAGCAGGGACCCTCTGCTTGCGAACCCTTGTGGTAAGAGCTTTTGATAGAGACGTTGAAAAAAGTGTGCTTGTTCAGGGGCTATCTTGAGCTGTGAAAACTCAAGTCAGTTTAGCCCCAGTCCACAGGATCTTTAAATTATTTCTGGGGGTCTGGCTTTTTTGGGTCTAACTTCTTTTAATTTTGCAAGCTATTAATTGCAAGCATTAAAAGTTAGAATCTCTGGACTTTTCACACCACTCTGGACTTTTTAACAGTTTTATTCTGCGATTCGAAGTTAATAACTGAAGCCGTTTTTGAACTCATCTTTGGAATCCATGTGCCGATGGGTTTACATTAACCTGTGTGTACCTGATGATACAGTATTAAGTTCTCTGAATTGTTCATATGAAATTTCTTAAAAATACTGCATTCCAAATTTGAGGAACAGGAACAAAAACACCCTTGGGATTGCTTTTAACTGCCTTTTGGGTGTTTAAAGAAAAAGCAGGTAAGGACTGAAACAGACAGTGAAATCACCTTATGCTTAAACAGCAACTGCTCTTTTCATGCTGTCCACTGGTTTCTAGTGCAGGTCGATGATGGTGTGGTTAAAATGTTATTGCGTGAGTGTTAGCAACATTCACAGTCATGTTTAACAACGGCTCTGCTAGGTCTTACAATAATGTGAGAAAGTTGTGAGAAGAATACCAGGATAGCCAAGGGCTTGGGATGGTTCCTATAAGTGTTCCTTCACCACATTCAACCCAAAAAAATGGCACTGTTGCTGGGGATAAAGCAAGATTTCAACCAGTACCAAAATCTCATTGAAAAAGAAGTGCTGTATGTTTTTATTACTTAGCTTGGAAGTGTTTGGGTGGCGTTTGGGTTGGTATATGTTAGACCTTTTCCTGCTGTGGCACGTGACTGTAGTCTGTGCTCTAAAACAGGATCATACCAAGGTTGTCTGATACTCCAAAAGTGTGGTTACCTCTCACCAGCTGAGCTGTGCTGGCTGACCTTCTGCACACTCATCATCCACCTGAATTGCTCCTGTTGTTGTAGATTTCACTGAAGTACTTTATATCACATTTGGTGCAGGCTGTGAGGTTACTGGGACTCAGCTCAGGTAGTAAGATCATTAAGGCATGCTACCCTTTTCCAATCATGTATTTGGACCATCAGCTACAGGGTGAGAGTCCATGAGAGCTTTGGATGCCCACAGGTACTATGTTGAAAAACCTTCTTGTTAGCCAAATAGGAGTACAAATAGTTTCATGGCTGAAATCCAGAAATACACTTTGTCATTCATCACCCAGTTCCAAGATATGGAACAACTCTGTGCCCATGAGCTCATATCCTGAGAGTCTAAGACTTAAGCTTGGTATTAGTAGTGTTTCTGCTCCAGCCTGAGACAAATGTGTGCCTAGTAACCTGTAGACTTAATTTAACTGGTGTGATTTCCTCTGCATTTTCCAGCAGTGGACAGCTGAAGTGCCCCAGCTAATTATATTATAAATCAGAAGCGGTGGGATGAAAACACTGTAGGAATCTCAACACATGGATACTCATAAATCCCTGTTTGATAGCAATGGAGGGGGCCAAAAGCGGGGTGGGGAGCAGAGGAAGCTGTTGTGGTGCTTTTAGGACTTTTATGACAACAGGGTGTCCTTATACCCGCTTACCCATGGTTTGGTTTTTTTTCCTCTTCCCTCGTCCTCCAAAATTAAACCTGGCTGCACAATGAACATCATGAGTCTCCTGCTGCTTGTGTTCAATTTTCAAACAGTAGGAGGAAAGTGCACAGATAACAAATGTTCGCCGCATGCCAGGTCCCTTCCAGTTTTGTCTTCCGTTAGCTGGAACAGTGGCCACATGAATTTGACAGAAGCTTTCCATGAACAGAATAAGCTCACAGTTCAGCTTTCCTTATGACCTAAACAGTCCAGGTTGGGCAGCCTTACTTAGTCCACAGTGACTGGGATCAAAAACGGAGTTTTGAAAACAGCTTTTGAAAGTACCCCTCTCTCTCTCTCTTTCTCTCTCTCTCTCCCTCTCCCCCTCCATCTCTGTGAGTAATCCATCAGTGGATCTGACTGTTGTAATGATACTTTTTGGAAGAACTTCTTTACTGCTATAACACAAAATCTGGAAAAACACTTCCCTTAAGAATAAATGGGAAGACAGAAACTCATAAGGTGTTTATAAGACAAATTCAAGTTATAGTTAGAAGATCAAAAAGGTTCCATTGATTAGAAATTCTAAAAAAATTATCTTAGAATCTGACTTATGTGTGCATTTATTTTCAGATAATTTTGATTTAAAGATTCAGAAATTCACTTTAAAGCAGCTGTTGTGCTTTGTAAACTGAGCTGTATATTTTGCTATAAGACAAAGGCTTTCCATTCAGTAACTAGCAATTCTCTTTCGCCTCTTTCGCCTTTGAGAAACCTGTAGTTTCAGCTGTAAAGTATTTTGACCCTCAGAAGCCCCTTACAATATGTGAGCACTAAAGAGAAATGTGTGTTCATGGAAGAGATAGGGCTCACCCTCATTGCACAGTTTCTGTTCTCTGAGGACCGAGGAGGAGGCTACTGCTCTTGGAGTGTTGTGAGCACCAAGAGAAAATAGGCAACACAAAAGGGAAAGCATAGTGGATTTGCTCTGTGATATCCAGGATCTTGCCATTGCCTCCTGTTAATTATGGTCTGAACTCTTGCCAAATCGTCATGCCATTTCCACTCAGCCTCGGAGCAGAATGCAAACTGCCTATAAAGAATGCCCTTTCTAGATCATATTTTTAGAACTGCTTAGGAGGAATTACTGCTGTGTCACTGGACTTTACAACAGGCTCCTTAGTGTCCTCCAGGGTTAAGCTGTTTCCTCTTCAGCAATGGCAGTGATGCCAAGTCTTGAATGCCAAGTTCTCATCTCTTCCCCTGTAACCTACTGCACTTAGGAATGCTGTAATTTCAGGAAGGAGTTTTGCCATGGAATGAGGAAGACAGTGCACCTGTCAGCCTCACCAGATGGAATTATGTGGTGGAGGGAGTTTGGTTTGTTCTGCACAATGTGTGTCTAATATTGGGATTTAAGGAGTAGTGGGACACCTGTAATGTAAACTTCCTGCAAGTCAAGTACTCAGATATGGCAAACCCTTTTCCTTGAGAGAGGGTTTAATTTATGCTCTGTGATGGTGATGCAGTGTGTCATGTGGGGGTTTACTGAGAAATTAATACAACACTAAAATCAAGCCCAGGGTCATCTTCCCTGCTCCATCCCAGGTGCCAGGTAGTTCGCAAAGTAATGTTCTGTGTCTCCCACTGGCATTTCAGGAGCATTCTGGAAGAGTCTTTCGACTTCAGTTTGATGAGTTCCAGATCGTCAGCAGCTCACATGATGACACCATCCTCATCTGGGATTTTCTGAATGACCCAGCTGCCCAGGCAGAATCCACTCGCTCCCCGTCCAGAACATACACCTACATCTCCAGATAAATAACACTGCACTGTACCTCACACTCGCACAGGTAAAAAAAAAAATAAAAAACTTTAAAAAATAAGGTGAGGCTCAAAGGAGACACTGGATGTAGTGTGAGCCTGCTGTTTGAATAACTGGCTGGGTCTATCAGTGTTTCGCATCTTGGTTATACAGTAATTACAGCGTCCTGTAAAAGGATGGGAATGGTTCTGATACCTTAGAATAGGGACTTTATTTTAGGATTTGTGACATGTGGTGCCTATGACTCCCCCTGAAGAACTCCTCCTCCTCTGTCCATCATCATCAATAATTAAATCAGTTATACTGCTGTCCAGAAGGAAGAAGGGTTTCTGCAGAGCGAGTAGAGCAGCTGCTGCCTAACAAGAGGATGCAGATGGCCTGACCCTGGGCAGTTGTCACCAGGCAGGAGGGTTTTGCCAAGAACCTCCCTCTGAAGTGATGACCATTCTCCTCACTCTGCAGCAAGCTGATTCAAGATTACAGTTTGGCTAGGGGAGGAGACACTGAGGCACAAGCACAAGCCCAGGCAAATTAAATCGAGATGCATCAATGCACAAAACAATTTACTGATAGGGCCTAGCCCTTATTCTCTGTCACATAGCGTGGATGTTAAATTATTCATATCAGAGCCTGGTTGGTTTGCTTATCACCTTTTGTCTTGGCCAGCACAGTGCGAGGAGGACAAAATGTGTCATATGTTTGGGTCAGTTGTAGAGTGAATTTGATGCATATGAGTGAAGTGGGATAACATGATTGCCTGCATGGGTGGGTACATGCACAATTACTGTTAATAGCAGTAAACATAAGAGAGAAGAATGGCAGAAGAGCTGACAGGCTTCTGCAAAGGGGTGTCCACAGTGACATTTTCCCATGAAAATGCTCTGGCCTGGGGCACATCCTGTATCCTGCTTGGTAACTGTACAGTGATGCTCTGGACCTGTCAGATCTTGATTTTCTCAAACACTCTGGTCAATCAGATGTTATTTTAAATCATTAAAAGGCTTAGTATGAATGGGGTTTGTTTGGTTTGTTCTGTTTTTTGTTCCCAGGACTCATTTAAGCTGCAGTATTTAAATGCCAGGACAAAAGAACTATCCACGTAACCAATACTTGCTGAAGAGAGAGGCTCTCAGACTTGTTTCTGGAACAAAGTTGGCATGCGGTTGATCTCAGACAGGGTCTACTCAGCGCGGCTGACTGCTAAAGTGCTGCTATATCAGAAGATGACTTTTATCTTTCATGAACAGTTAACATTTTTAAACCTTCCCATCCCCTTCTTCCCTCATTCCCCTCTTCATGTTCACTCTTCCCTTTACCCCATTTGGTTCCCCTCCTAGCCCAGTCACTGATGTCCTATGAATATATTTAAGATGTTGCCAGAATTTGTTGCTTTGCTGTTAAGCAGAAGACTTACAGCCACAGTGCATCCTGCTGAGAGTCACTTCAGGGTGNGGGTGGGTGGGGAAGAGGCTGCTACTCTCAGGCTGAAATCAATATCCATTGCTAGGCCTTTGAAAAAGCATTCAGCTCTGAAGGGCAACAGAAACACTTATAACAGCCAGACCATCACCCCCTCAACCCCAGCTTCCCTGCGGCTTTTGGCTGTTCTGACTGCAGACATTTTTTGTGGAGAGAGGACCCTTGAAATTTGACTATTATGAGCCAAATCCATCTCTTTCCTCTCCTGCCTGCTTTGCTAACCCTTTGGAAGCTGGATGTGTATTGTAGTCTCCCCTTAACATCTGCTTGGCTGGGGAATGCTAGTCAATGAAAAGTTAAACTCTCTCCTGCCAAAGTCCCAAGCATGATGGACTGGGGCTGAGATCCTGCCCACCCCCACCCCAGGTGAAGTGTTGGCCCAGGACAGTATTTCACTAGCAAAGGGATTGTCTGTACCATCTTCCTCCTGCTATTCTTCCTGAAGACAGTATGTTGCTGATGGCTTATGAATCATTCTGTAAATTGGAGAAAGTTTGAGGCTGGGGTGAGAAGGAAAGCTGGACATTGCTCTTATCTTTCCATTCCTTCTCCCCTCAGAGAGGCTGTAGCTGGGTACTGGAAGAGGAAGCTGTTAAAAACTTTAGGGAGATCTCAAGAGCCGCCCTAGAGTGGAGACACTACACAAACATTCTGGCCATGACAATAAGACTTTGCCTCACTTGAATGAGCAAATGCACACTCTGGAGATGGTGGTTGAGTAAAATGAGTGTGGCCATGAGGACAGTCATTGCATTTAGCAGTGACTCCAGGCCAGTTCTGCAGCATTTCTGGGTCTTGCTTTGCTAGAAGGGATTGAGGAGTTTTTGGTCTGCTTTTCTGACTTATGTCTTGCATTGTGGTTTAGGGACACAGGCTGATTAGTTCTTTTGCTGATAGCTGAGATGGGTCTTTGCTTTCCGGCTGAAACTTCTGCAAATTATCGTTGTTTAGAAGACAAAAATAGCTCTGAAGAGGAAGTACATGAGAAACAATTCTGTATGTCTCTGAACTAGACAGAGGTCTGTGGGTAAACAGCTCTCTTCATAGAGCTGGAACGAATTGCAGCTGGCCTGCATTTAGATCAGAAAAGACTCTCTAAATCAGTCCCTGGCTATTCCAGGTTTAGGCCCAGATCTTCTGCTGTAGGTTTGGAATAACCTCCACTGCTTTAGTGGGGAGTTGCTCCAATCCCACAGTAGAAAATGGAGGTCCTTTGTCTCTGGGCTGAGGGGTTTAAACTGGCTTTGTTAACACCCTCTGAACTTGGCAGATGGAATTTTTTTATAAGCTTTTCTCATCAACTTCACTTTGCTGGGGAAGCAGTTGCATTGTTTCTAATTGCTTGGGATGCGCTTTTTCCACCAGTGAAATCTAGCAAGGAGCTGGTGCAAGAGTCCCCAAAGAGCAGTCCAGAGGGCTTGAATAATTTAGGTGGCAGCTAAGACAGACGAGAAGGCAGTGGAGTTAGGGAGGAGGGCAAAGCTGGTTCTTGGGGAGTATCTAGTGCATTTCCTGAAGCATGTGGGCTGCAGTGCTGAGCATCTCAGAACATGTGATGACACTCCTCTTTTCTGTTTGAACTATTACTGTAAAAGAGTCAAACAGGTTAACAACTCTGTTCAGGTAACAGTGACAGAGTGACTTACCTCTGCAGAGTTATAAATAAGTTCTGAGTCACAATATTTATCCCCAACTAATTTTGGCACTACTTTTTAAGTCCAGGAAGGCTGTTTTGGCTTTCAGACAGCTCTACATATCATGAATATTGCAGTCCCAAAGCCAAAGTGACATGGGAGCAGAGAGAATCAAAGTTTACATCCCAAACTTTGTTGAATTCAAGTTCTGAGTCTTAATACTATTTGAACACTGTCCCTCTAAGTTCAGGTATTAAAAGGTCTGCAGCATGGCTGCATATCAGCAGGGATTTATATGACCTTGGGTGAAGATTTAATAATTATTTCCTCAGTTTGGTCTTCCTCTTCCATTTCTGTTACTCCAGCTGCTGAAGGCTGCAGAAGTTCCTAATATTTTAATTACATCATTGTGGTCAACACCTATAAGGATGTGTTGTATTTTTACTAGTTGAGAGAACTTGGGAAAAGTGACAGACTGGCTGGCCAAACACAAGAGACACCACCATTGCAAACTGTCCTTGGTTGTCATAGCCCTGCTGCTCTGTGCTGCTATTCTTTTGGGTCTTCAAAGTATGGTACCATACTTTGTACTCTGCTGTATAGAGCTGTTTAAGGTACATTTAGCAAGCAACTTCTGAAATTCATTTTTGGCACCTGATAAGAAAGGTGTGTCACCCTCAAGAAGAGACTGTGTGTGGGTACTTCAAACAGGACTGCAGAAGGGTGAGGATTCCTACCCCACTCCCTGAGTTGTACAAATTTTCTGATAGCTAAGAAGGAAACTGAAGTTAACTGATCTAACTTGAACTTGAAACTGCCACAGCCTGACATTTGATGGTGTTTGTTGTGCACCCAGGGAGGAGCAATCTGGTAAGTAGATCTCCCAATGTCAGAAGAAAGTGGCTTTTTCAAACTCCCTTCCCTTAGGATATGTGTGCATGTGTGTGTGAGTGTGCAAGAGTGCATGTGAGAGAGAGGTTTCAGCATGAACAGGATGGATAATCCCTCAACCAGATTGGAGTAATTGCAGAGTTTATAATGAAAATAACTAGAACATGCCTGCTGAAAGGAGATAAAAAAGGGCTGGAAGTGTCTGTGGGCTTTAAGTGTTGCACATCGCTTTGAAACAAAATACCTCTGCTGCGTAGAGATTGGCACTTCTCCCACAAGTAGGAAGCTCATGCTGGCCTTCCACCTTGGATTATGGGATGGAAAGTACTGGAGGTGTGGGACAATCTGTTGTGGCCGCACCATCTCCTGCCTGTGACTCCTTTGCAATAGGGCACGGTTTTGCTGCAAATATTTCTCATCCTCAGAGGAACACAGCTTGCTTTCAAATATGCAAATAGAAAATGGCATGAAGGAGTTTGCAGTGAGATAACTTCTGCAGCTGTCTCCTCTGGAGCAGCTCCCTCTGCTCCCTGTTAACATTCGAGGACAGATGTATCTGCTGTTGGAACAGAAGGATTCAGGTGACAAGTTGAGAAGTCTGTGATCATCAGGAACATTGAAATGCTTTACACTTGTTTCTAAACTGGAAGCTGACTTGGACCACCATGCTCTACCTACCCACCACCTGCTCCTGCTCCAAAGGATCCTTTTTTATTTTTCTTAACTTTTTTTTTTGAACACTGAAAAAGCTGGAGAGTATCATGCACGTTTCTCCACTCCCAGGTATGTGTATCTGCCCCTTCCACATGTCCCTTCCTCAGTCTGAGCAGAGCTCCAGGCTTGGTTCTGAGTTTTTTGTCATCCCAGCTCCAATGGGAAGCACCTCTCTGGGTTAGGCTCTTGCCTAACTTTGCTAGCTTCCTTTAACATGATTTTAGATCGGCCTTTTGTGGCTTACTATTCCTTAATTCACTGGGAAAGGGCAATATGTGCATTTAATAAATCACAAATACTAGCAGCTCTTCTTAGCTAGAGAAGGGAACAAGAAGGAATGCCCAGTCTTCCTACTGCAGGCTTGCTCTTAACTGTGGGAGGAAAAGGAGGAGATGACCCGAGAGATTGAAAACTATAGGGGAGTGTGGGGATGGAGATGGATCTCTACAAAAGTGGGGACAGTGCTGAAAATAGATCTTTTAGCTTGTGCAGTTGACTGGGAAGAACAAAGGTTTGCCGTGATCAGAAGTCATCAGGAGGTGATCAAGTAAGGCCTCCAACTGTTGAACTTGTCAGTTGATGCCCCTTTTAAGTGGAGGCATAAGGAGAAAGGGCTGGTCTAAACTACACTTGCCAGGAGAAGAATGAGCTTTGCCAGGGTCTCCAAGTGGCATGCATGAGGCATTTGACATGCTGAGCTTTGCCCTACTGTTCCCCTCAAAGTGATAAGCAGCAGCTTCCCAGAAGGAAGGGGGAAACAGCAAGTGACCCAGCTGTCCTCAAAGGAGGTCTCCATATGAAATCCCTCTGTCCTGCTGGTAAATACCTACTGGATCAATTGGCATGAGGGGGTCACAGTCTTTCAGCTCCTGTTTTTAATTCAGAGACAGAAGCAGCAGATCCCTTGGGTGTGTTCCTTCTCCAAAATCCCAGTTGTGGGTTGAGAGGAATGGCTGCCTGCTGAGACTGGCTTCCCCTCTTTTCCGTCCTTGCCCCATTTTTTTTAAAGATGAGGTGTAGCCAAACTGCTGAGCAAAATCTCCAAAACAAATCCCCAGGGGGAGTCTTGGCACACTGCCAGAATAGATCATCCTTTGACTGGTCAGAAAACTCTTCCTATGACTTTGTGCTTGTTCCCAGAGGTCGCTGGGCTTCCACATATCTTGTCCAGCATATAACCCATGGGAATTGGCAACACTGGTTGATCCTTAGGGATGTTAAGGTGATACTCTGAAAATCAGAGGGATTCTGATGTACCTGGATGTGCAGCAAGCCTTTAAGGTACTATAGACAACTCATAAATAAATCCCTTTTTTTAATAGCCTATCACCCTAAAAGATACTCTGATCTCTGCTCAAGCAGGAGCCAAGTGCAGCTGTGGCCAGAAAATCAGCTTGAAATACAAATCTTCATCACAGAGCAGCTCTGCTCATACCTGCACAATGAATAACAGTTTGTTGCCTTCACAGGCAACGTGTTTTAACCTCCCAGCACTTGAGCACTGGTTTACATCTGAGCAAAACTCCACATGCAGGAGGCAGGCCAGTGGGCTGTCTGCAGTGCTTTTTACAAGGAGCTAGCTGTGAGAATTTTTGGGCAATTCGGTGTGAAAATCTGGAGCTGCTTTTGAGTGTAAAACTTTGCTTTTGGCTACTTTGTCTTTATCATGCAAGGCACTGCAGGGCTTAGCCTAGCCCCAGTTTTAGCATGGCAGAACAATAGTGTGGACCTCAGCAAAATGTATTGTCCCATTTCTTCCCATCATTTTCCATCACTGCGTTTAGGAGAGCTGCGTGCCTGCCAGGCCAGCCTGTGCTGCATCACTCCGGCCTGCTCAGGCTGAGGTGGCTGTGGAAGTGGGAGAGGTGAGAAAGAACATGGTTTCTCCAGAGTTTTCTGTTTGTTACTCTGCTATATTTGTTATCTGGATTCTTAAGTAATGAGTGCTTTGAATTTTGTGATTATGTTACGGTGATGTGTAGTTAATGTACTAATGTTCACTTGAGCTAGGATCATGGTAACAGTGTGGTTTGTTTTTTTTTTTTTTAACTGTTCAGAAAATAACTTAAATACAAAGATTAAGCTGTGAATCTCTCCTGTTTTCCTTTTTGGGGGGAAAGACACTGTCAAAATACCAATCCTATATCGTCCTCCAGCCCCATATGTTTGAGTCACACTTCTGCTACACATGTACTGTACACGACATCTGCAGCGTGAACACCTGGAAGTGCTGGGGATGAAAGGTGGACAGCTTTGCCCCAAGCCTGAGGTAGATGCAGCTTCACAGGACACAGAGTCTGCAGTAGCCAGTCCCACCTCAGAGCCACTGCTCATGGATGAATGAAGCATAAAAGACTGCCCTGGCAGTCAGAAAAAAACCCACTTATTCTAAAACCACAGCATACTTTTTAATTAACACTCTCTCCATTCATAGTTAATGGCCTCTGGCTGGGGTAGATGAGTCCACCCTGTAAGCCAGAGAGTGGATGTGACTGATAGAGAAGAGCTGAAGCTGTCCTGCCCATTAAAAAAGTGTGGGGGGAAAGCTATAAAGACTTCGTGTTTTTCTGGGTACTGTTACAAGATCCTGGTAGGAGAAGCACAAATTTGTTTTATAAGCTAATCAGAATCCTGCTGTTCAATAATGAGTGAGTAATTGACATATCGCAGCACCACCACGCAGTTCCATGGCTGGGGATGCTGCCATGCTTACGGCTCGCCCGAATCAGAATGCAAACACCCTTGCCCTCAGAATACCTTCCACTTAAAAGTGCTCCTTGGATAGCAGCCTTGGATCTTTCCATTTTACTTAACAGCCTCTTTAAAAACAAAAGCCACCGCAGTTTTAAGATCCTGACTCCAGGGGTGGTCAGAAAACAAACAAACCCCTGCACTCCCGACATCTCTCTCCCTGCTGGCTCCATTCTTGGGAGCCAGCAGGAGACTGGAGATTGTGAAGGCTCCTGCTTTTCTGAAGTGCTGGGAGCAGGATTCTTGTCACTTCCAATCTCCATCTCTCCTTGTGACAGGGTTCCCAGCAGCCCCATGCTTTATTTGGCAAGGCTTTGGTGTTTATATGTAAGTGTGTGTGTGCGCGCATATATATTTTACATACATACATACATACATATATATATATGTAAAATGTATACATATTCACACCACTTTAACCTTTTCTGTTCCCTCTCTGCTATTTCCTCCCATCCAATAATAGATTTGGAAGAGGAGTTGCAGTGACAGGCTTCATCCATTGTTATGGATTGGTCTGTAACACAGAATGCAGCTTGATTTTAACAACCTGTGAGTGCCAGCACACACAAATGAGACCCCTTCCATACCCACAGTCCCAGGTGTCTGTGTGTACCCAAACAGCACACATAGTACTCGCTCCCACACAAAACAGGTTCTCCTTGTGGGTTATTTCTAGATGTTCCTTAGATAGTCCTTCCCTTCTTCTCCTTGATGTTTAAAGATGAGAATCAGGGTCTTTATTCCAGATTTCTAGGACTAGGACAGTGCTGTCCTGCAGGGCATGAGCTGGAAAACTTCTCCCAGGAAATCTGGACTTGCATCCAAAAACTCAAGTACTAAAGAGAGTCTTGAGAAAGAAAAGCAATCCCAATTGTAAATTTCCACTGGAAAAGAATGAACATCTTATCTTAAATAGATTCAGTGGTTAATTACCCTTTCTGTTTAAAAATGTGTGCCTTATTTCCACTTCAAATGAAGGAGGAAAGTAATGTTTGCCATAGCTTCAAATTAACAGCATTTGATCAACCTACAGCTTTAAAATGAAATCTTCTCTTGTTTGGTGGTTTTTTATTGTTATCTTATATACATGCTTTTGAGAGTATAGTAAGGGACTTTTTGGAAAGGGGGAATTGGCCAGTTTAGATTAGCTATGCTAGAAAGAGTGTAATTCTTACAGTAATTGTTTAGGATGAGTTTAGCGGTTGGTGGTTTGAAGAGGATGACGAGCTCTCAGGAGAGGAGGCAGCATAGCCAAAGAAACAAAAAGCCCTGGGCAGACAGACACAGTGTAATGTCTTGACAGCTCTGGATAGCTATGCTTTTCCAAGTGCTCGAGTTGCTCCACAGCCAGCACATATACACTGCCCAGGACCCTGTCCCAGGAGGGGCTGCTGGAGGAGAAGAGAGGAAAAATAAGCTGCTGCTTGCGCTCTCCCATGCAAGGGGCTGCAACCATCAGAGATCTCAACCTGACCCGTTTGCCCGCTGATCCATGCCAGCAGTGCATATCTGTGAGTACCAGCCACTTTGCTTTACCCTAAGAGAGCTCCGACACACATTCGTTATATCCCCAAGAGAGATCTCTTTGTTTCACATCCCATCTTACCTTCCCATCCTGAGCTTTCTGTCCAAAATGATTTGCTGACATGCACCTGGCTGTTAGGAGCAGCTAGAAATCTCCAAACCAGCAGAGAGGTTGCTGAGCTGTGGGGCTGATCAGCTGGGGACCACTGAAGTTGGATAACGAATATGATCAGGAAAACCTGGGCTTGGAAGGGTCTCACCTGTACAGGTAAATAGCCTGCCTGCAGATGGCAAACAGTCAGATGGGCTTTCCAGTGCAACAAGGCAGAGACAGCAGCCTGAGCAGTGCCTTCACTGGGGACAGCACTGACTTCCTTCTGGAGGCCACTGTGGTTTGAAGAAACTCAAGCCCCTGGTTAACATCGCACAGCTGATGTATCCAAAACTCCCTGTCCCATGCCCAAAGCACCCTGCTGGCATTTACAAAGGTGGATCAAGGAAAGCTTCTGCCCCAAGGGGCAGGAAGGCGAGGAGGCTGCCAGACCATCTCCATTTCTGCAGTATCAGCTCCGAAAGGGCAGCCCTGGCAAACTGCTCTGACCTTCGGAGCAGCAGCGATGTCTGTGAGCAGCTCTGCCTGCTCTGCCCGTGCTGCCAAGTTCCCTCTCCTCCAGGGGAAAGGGGTCAGTGGCTGCTAAGAAATGCATCTTCTTGCCTTCGTATGAGCTCCTTATTGCTTCCTTGTGGAATTTATCTAGTTTGGACTAAATAGTGCTGGGCAAACCCCCAGGACCAGCACTGAAGACCACATCCTTTCCAAGGGATTTCTAGCTCATCTTGGAAAGGGGGACAGACCTCCCAATGGGGAGCTGTCAGCTCGGGGGAAGCCCTCAGGTCTCCCAACTGCTTCTCCATCCTCCTGACCTCAGCAAATACCATCACTGTGCAGGATGTGTGCTGGGACCAGCTCCACCTGCTGTTTTGCCTCTCCCGGTTCTCCTGGGTTTCTTGGCATGCCCCAGGCACTGTATGTCAGATGCCTTGAGGAGAGGAGATGTGTGAGCATCCTATGACATGGAGTGCTGGGACAGGGACAGCCCCAGTGCTGTGTCTGGAGTCTGGGTCAGCAGCGAGGCAAGAGGGGGCCAGGAGCTCTGGGAGTGACGGTGGGTGGGGATAAGGGTGGTTTATGGCCTCACAGCCACTTTCCCAGCCATGAGGGATGTTTTATCCAGAGATTCCTTGTATAGAGGCAGAGGAGGAATGCCTGTAAAACCTGGAGACAAGCTCCCTTGCAGCTCAGAGCAGTGGCTGTTTCTCACCAGCCCTTGTCTGTCACGTGCCACCATCACCAGGTCAGGTCACAGGAGTGTCTGCAATTAACCCAGCCCCCTAGTGATCCTTAATTGGCACTCCAGGCTTTCCTCCTCTCTCTTCTTGCCCCACCACGAGTTTCTCAGCTCTACGTCTGCTGCTAAGCCTCTGCTCCCAGCATCCAGCCACTGCTGGGAACCAGTGACAATAACCCATATTTATTCCCTAAATCAAGACAGCAGCCATCCCCTGGCTTGGAGCTGTGTCCTGAAGATGTCCCTGCTTGGTCCCCAGCATCAGGCTGTGTGGCAGGAGGAGGGGCTGTGGCTGCAGGGATGAGCACGGGGCTTGTGGACGGGTATGGGCTTCAGTGCAGAGGAGCTGGGAAGCTCCAGGAGGGTTTTTTGGTAGGTACTTGCTGGGAGAGTACTAGGATGGGGGAGAGATGGCTGCTGCTGTTTCCTCTTTCCAATGCTCTTTCCAGAGACCACTGGACACATTTAACCCTCCACGTGCTGCTCCCAGAGATGAGCCATGTACTTGAATGACCAGAGTTGGAGCATGGCTGCGGGACACAGCATGGCCTGGCTCATCATCCTGTCCCAGGGTTTGCTGCTTTGCCCTGTCTTAGCAAGGGCTTGGGATGAGTCCTGGGCATGTTTAGGGCTGCCCTGCAGCACTGCAGGTGCTTTGGGCATGGCTGGGAACCACAGGCTGCATGTTCTCTTGCCAAGTCATCTGACCCTTGGGTATGTCAAATAAAATGGATCTCCATCCTGCTGCTCTGGGAATGAACCAGGACCATCCCCAGAAGGACTGTGGCTCCTGCAGGTCTCCCCCACTGTGGCCCTGGCACCAAACAGCCACCCAGCACACCCCCACAAAGGTAAAGGTGATGCCCTGACCCAGATGTTGAGAAACTGAGTCTGGGCAAGACACAGGAACTCTTGAGCTGGGGCCAGCCCTGGGAAAAGCTGAACACTGGCAGGCTGGAAAGGGCTGGTGGCTGGGGGAGAGAGCCCGATGCTTTCAGGAAGAGCTGGAGGCTCATGTGGAGGGAGGAGACCGGAGCTGGAACATCCTCCGTGGAAGAATGTGGTGCCTGGACTCTCCCGCACCCCAGACAGCGTGGTTGGGGCTGGCGCGGCAGGCGTGGGGGTGACCATGGGGCTCTCCCAGCTCTGCTCCGCTTTCCTGGCCCCGCGGGACCGTCCTGAGTGGGGCCAGCCTGTCGGAACCTGTCCCTTTTAAGCCCTTGGAGCTGTTGCCAGCCGTGGCTTAGTGGGGTCCCCATCCTTTCAACTGGCTGTTCGGCAAATTAAGAGCTTGCTATTAGGCTGCTAATTAAAGGCACTTCATTAGCAGCAGGGGAGGCAGCTCCTGGCCGCAGCAAAATTGGATTCCTCTGAGCTGCCATGAGCCGAGTCTCTCCTCTCTGGGGCTGGGGGCTGTGTCCCTCCGTGTCCGGGGAAGGCAGCTGCCCCGAGCCATGGCCGTGTGGCTACCAGCCTCCTCCCGAGCGCAGGGGATGGGGCACATCTACCCCACGGTGTGAGAGGGGCCGGAGGTGATCGGAGTGTTGGGTGATGTGGGGCCGCCCCTTCGCCGCCGGGGATGGTGCAGTGGTGTTGCCCCACTTACGGTTCCCGGGGTCGCTCCCGTTTAGGGGGGACATGCGAGAGCTCTCAACGGTGGCAGAGCACCACGTCAGCGGTTCCGCTGCTCCCAGGCTGGGCCGTGACCCCTCAGCGGGCTGGGCACTCCGGAGGTGCTGCCCCTGCCCCTGCCCCCGGCGAGGGGAGAGGCTCCCAGACTCCTCCTCCGGCCGCTCAGGCGCCTCCAATGAGCCCCGGGGGCGTCCGGGCTGGGCTGCCCTGCCCTGCCCTGCCTTCCTTTCCCTTACGCCCTCCTTCTTCCATCTAAAAATGGGAGAGACCAGCCAGGCCGCCGGACCGGGGCTGCCTTCCTCCCCCTCTCCTTCCCCTCCCTCCCCGCGCTCCGCCTGCAGCCTCGCCCCGCCGGCCGGGAAAGGGACTCCACGGCCCGGCGGGGACATCACTGGGGTGAGCTCCCTGCGGGCCGGGAGGGCTGCCCCATCCCTGCTTCCCGTCTGCCTTACGGTGTCCCTGTCCCCCTCTAGCCCCTGGCCTGACACCCCCCGGCCTGACATCCCCCTCCCCTTTTTCCCGGCTTGGGATTCCTGATGGGATTAGGGGGGATTTGCTGTGCGTGAGCCGGGAGCTGCTGGGTGCTGCGAACCCTGCTACCGTGCGGGGGGTGTTGCGCGGAGGGCCGGACTGTGGGTGCTGGGGAGCGGGGCTGCTCCCGGGAGACACAGGCTCATCCCATGTCCCCACCCTGCAAGCCTCATCGTTCTGGGGACATTCATTGCTCCGGGGTGCAGCACCCAGGGCTGTCCCTGCAGCTGGGGGTGCTCCGAATGCTCCTGGGCACCCCGATCCTGGGATGGGCTGGGTCAGGGCTGCAGGGTCGCTGTTCCCCCGCAGCCACCGGTTCCCCGCAGTGAGGACCCCCAGGAGCCGGAGCGGGAGACTAAAGGTGTTGGAGGGGACGAGGGTCGAGGAGGTGGGTGCGTGTGGTGTTTTGTGTGGGACCTTCTGCGGGGACCTTTCAATGGTGTTGGGCCACTCGCAGCAGCACCATTCGGCTGCTCCATTGAGGTAGGGGGATGGATGTCCCTCCCTTCTCCACCTGCCGCTTTCTGTCTGCTGCCCCTCCCAGCTGGGGGCAGGGGCGCCCAGGTTACCCAGGCTGGGTCACTGCCATGATAAAAAACCTCATACCACAGCCACAGGACCAGCCACGGAGCAGCTGGATCAGCTGGGCTGGGTGCTCGGCACCGGCATGGAGCAGTGCTCAACACAGGATTCCATTGCACTAGGGTCTCTGCTCTGGGCCAGGGTCATCCCTACTGGAAAAGGCGCGGTGACCCAACACAGTTCATGACACCTTGGCTCCTGGCTCTTTGGCCGGGGTCGTGCTGATCCTTCCTCCTCTTTCCCAGCGTCTCACCTTCCCCCTGCTGTCTGTCACCCTTCTGGTATCCTTTGGCTCCTCCATGCTCTATGGCTACAACCTTGCTGTGGTGAACTCACCGGCAGAGGTAAGGGATGGGCAACCCCTCTGGGAGCAGGGAAAACGGCTCTGCATCCCTCCCTTGGCAGGTAGAGGGACTGCTATCCACCAGCCCCACATCAAAACACTGGCATTTTCCTTGAGCAGTCACCCAGAGAGGAATGACATGGGAGGGACAGGGGCTGGAAAGCTGGCCACAACCTCCCTATTCCAGCTCGAGCTCTGTCTGTGGTATCTCCAAGTTGTCCTTAAGCCTCTCAGGTGCTGAGACTTACTGAGCAACCAGACCAGCACATCGCAGTCACCCCCAAGCATGTTCTGCCGTGCATCTCCTTTAATGCTGTTAAACCCATGGTATTGTCCCTATAGATCCTGTCTTCCCTTGTCATCCCCTTTCTGCCGACACATCTGGTGCCTGTGTGTGTCTCTGCCCTGCAGCACATAAAGGCTTTCTACAATGCCACATGGTCCCAGCGGTACGGACATGGGCTGGCCCATGGCCCCCTGACCCTCCTCTACGCCCTGACTGTCTCCATCTTCGCCCTGGGCGGGCTGGTGGGCTCCTTGCTGGTGGGGATGCTGGTGGAGCGGTACGGCAGGTAAGGGTGTCACACCATGGACCAGGGTGGTTGAGAGGTGGATGGGACTGGAGGAGCTGCCCTGCTGCTTGTGCCTGCCAGGAATGGAGCTCTGAGCCGCAGCGCTCTCCTCGTCCTCCTGGCCGGCGGCTTCATGGGCTTCAGCCGGGAGCTGGGATCCCCTGAGATGGTGATCATCGGCCGCTCCATCACGGGGCTCCACTCAGGTGGGTGCTGCCTGGGCTGTGCACAGCCCCTTCCTCATGGCTCAGGCCCCTACAGCCATTCCCGGAGGATGGAGAAGGCTTCATATTCCCCAAAGGCTCTGTGGAGGGATTCTCTGGTACAGCCAGGGCCACCTCCAAGACCATGGGGTCCCCACTGTGGATGATGTTGGGTATGGGAGGAGATGGACCAAGGGTCTGGCTAGGTACCCTTCTCCCCACTGCCTCTGCCATCCCAGTCCCTCCTGTGCCCCTAGGTATCTGTCTCAGTGTGGTGCCTCTCTACCTGGGAGAAATTGCTCCCAAGAACCTGCGGGGATTCCTGGGCCTCATGCCCAGCTTCTTCATCTGCCTGGGGGTTTTCTCTGCCCAGGTCCTGGGCCTCCCAGAACTGCTGGGCGAGGTGAGCACAATACCCCAGCCCACACGTGCTGGACCCTGCTCTGCCCTCACCATGACACATCCCATTTCAACTCCTCTCAGGACAGGTTCTGGCCCCTTTTCCTGTCAGTGGTGGTTGTTCCTGCCTCCCTCCAGCTCCTGCTGCTGCACTGCTTCCCTGAGAGCCCTCGGTACCTGCTGATAGAGAGAAATGACGTCTCCGGGGCCACCAAAGGTGAGGGGATATCCTGGGGAGACTGGCTCTGGAAGGTGCTGGGTGCTTCTCCAAGGTCTTCAAAGACCAAGGTGCATCCTTATGGCATTCTTCCATACCTAGACCTGGCAGCCCACCACAGTCCTGGTGGTTCAGCCCTTCTGTCCCACCTGGTTGTGCCACAGCATTTCCATGGTGCCCAGCACTGTGGTGTGAGGCTTTTCCCCACTTCCTATGTATGCTCAGCCCCATAGGGAAGCTGCTGGGGAGGCTGGGCCAGAGTAGAGCCAAGCCTCTACCCTGTACCATACCTGTGAGCATCCACCCTGTGCTGGGGACATGTGTCCATGGTCCCAACTCTCTCCACAGCACTGCACCGGTTTCTGGGGACCCCCAATGTACAGGATGTGATCGAGGAGATGAAGCAGGAGCAGCAGTCGCTCTCCTCCATGGAGATGGTGTCGGTCTGGCAGCTGCTGCGGGACCGCTCTGTGCGCTGGCAGACGCTCTCGGTGGTGGTGGTGAACGCTGGCATGCAGCTCTCGGGGATCGATGCCGTAAGCTCCGCGTGGTCCTCGCCCCGGGACACGGCTCTGCAGCTGCTGAGCTGAGACCTGGCACCTCATTCCATCAAGTGCCCAACCCCTGGCTCATGCTGTGCCCCCTCCTTGACAGATCTGGTTTTACACCAACACCATCTTCGAGAACACCGGGATCCCCGCGTCCCAGATCCCTTACACCACCGTGGGCACCGGCGCCATCGAGATCGTTGCCGGCCTGATCGGGGTGAGTGGTGGATGGAGAGACGGACACGGCCCCTCCATGCCAGAGCCTTCTTGCCAGCTCCCAGCATCATCAAGCAGGGGGGACGGAGTGGACCCCCAAATATCACCTGTGCCACAGCCCAGCCCCTTTTCTGGGGGGCAAAGGGTTTGGCATGGAAATGGGGATGCGAGATGGGATGAGACAGGCTCAATTTAGGAGTCACATCTAGGAGCGGTGGGATAATTTTAGGGTAGCAGGGAGGTTGGGGAGAGACGGCAGGCAGAGAGCAGGTTGGAGATGGTAGAGGCAACTAGAAGTTCCTTCTGGTCTTGCTTTCATTGTCCCTCTGTTAGCAGAGCCACATGTCTCCATTTCGCCCCCCAGCCAAGCACTGGCCTGGCCCCAGGCTAGCAGCCCTGGCCCCCCCAGCCAGCCCTCATTTAGCTGGAGAGTTAGCACTGGGCCAGGCAGATTTATGGCCCTTGTCCCATCTGCAAGTGTCACCCAGGGCCAGCCCAAGCCACCCGGCACTAAATCTGCTCCCTGACAATTACAGAGATGGATGGGGGTGGCTGCTCCAGAAAACAGGGAAGGAGTAGGGGTCTGCTCCCCTCTCCCATAGCCCAATCCAGAGCAGAGTGGGGTCCCCTGCCTCTCTGAAGGGTACCCCCTTCTCCCCTCCCCTGTCTGTGGGGTTGTCCCAGCCCCCCAGCAGTCGCCCAGCATAGAGCCAGATTGCTTGGGAGCAGCCCCACAAATGGCCCCCGCTGGACATGCTGAGATTGGTTATAAAATTACAGGCATTTGTTCTGCTGTCAATACCCTGCCTGCTCCTGCCGCCACCGTGCTGCCTGCCCACACCCTGCTGTGCCCACTGCCCCACAAACACCCCGTGCCCAGCCCCTCCACCTGGCACTGGTGCCAAAGCGGTTTCAGGGTCACCCCAGCCAGCCCCAACCCTGCACCCTAATGGGGCTCTGTGGGATCCATCTCCTGCCCCATGCATGCTCACCCCTGGCACTTTCCATGCCCCAGCCCCAACCCTGGAACTCTGAGCTGGGGTTGCCCCCAATCCCCAGATGCCACTGGGAGTATCCTCCTACCTTCAGCTGGATCTGGGGTTCAGGGGTGCTCCTGTCCACCTTGGAGCTCCCCAACACCCCGTCAGTCTCTGCTCTCCCCTGGCAGTGCTTCACCATTGAGAGGGTGGGCCGGCGGCCCCTCATCATCACCGGCTTCTGTGCCATGGGTGTCTGCTCAGCTGGCATCACCATCTCCCTGCTGCTGCAGGTAGGGCCTGGCCACTGCCACCCCCTGGGCCATTACTGGGTCTGGGTGATGGAGGGATGGGTATCATCCTGGGGGAGGGAGCATGCATGGAAATGAGAGGTGAGCTGGCTCTTCCAAGTCATGTTTTCCCTTCAAAGTTAAAGAGAAGGTAAATTTAGCAGCAAGAACAACAACAAAAAAGAAAACACAAATCCATATGAGAAAAATCCTGCTGCTTCTGGTAGTTTTTTTGCAGAAATAGTTGTTCCCAGGGAGGCAGCTGTGACATGCCAGCGCAGGTGGAGGGTCCTTCTCCTGCTGTCTGCTTCCAGAGGATGCTCCCATTGCTCTGGGGATACTGCAACATCATGAGCTGCTGAGCTTGGCTGAGGCTGACCCTCACCAGCTTTGCCGTTGTGTCCTGAGTGGCCACTGTCCCCAAGAACCAAGGGCAGGCATGAAGCCGTGTCCCAGGGATGCTGGGTGCAAGGCTCAGGACCAGCCCCAGCAGCATCCCCAGCCCAGTGTCCCCTCGCAGGCCGCCCTGCCCTGGATGCGCTACGTCAGCGTTGCCTGCGTGGTCGGCATCATCGCTGGCTTCTGCATGGGACCAGGTGGGTCTGGGGCTGGGGGAGTGGGGAGCAATGGGGTGGGAATGGGGGCACCAGGCTACCAGTGGGATTTGCAGGCAGATGACAGGACCTGAGCCTTGGCCCCGTCCCCGTGGTCAGGCCCTGGTTTATGACGCTGTACCTCCAAGTGAAACCCCACCACAAACCCCTCCAGCCCCACATATCCCCAGGGCACACCCTACCTCCTCCTCCTGGGCCATGCTCCAGGGCCAAGGAGAACGAAAGCCCTTGCAGCCTTCCCTAGACCTCTGTGGAGGTGTCACTGCTCCCACCACAGTGCAGCTGGTGAGAATCATCCTGCCCCTAACTGAGTGCAGGCTCCAACAGCCGGGAGTGAAACTTGGACTGGTTTACCCAGTTGATGTATTAGCAGAGCTCTTAACAGATCTATAATTCATCCTCAGCCCAGACTTTATTCACTGTAATTACATCTTTAATTAGGATTTTAATGGCTCATTGTTCACAAACAATGATGAATAGGAGTTTTAAAACAAAAAAATATATATCTCTGTTCTGGGCGAGCTGTGAGTAAGAGTCCGTCAGGGGCTCCACCCCTCCCTCGCTTCTTACACTTACTTTTTGGTTCATCTTTTCCCTTCATTTATAAAGGGGTCCAGCCAGCCCTGTCCCAGGCAGTTGGGACCCCAGGCATGTCACCATATCAAATACAATCCCTCGCCAGATTCCTGTGTGTCTTGGAATGTACTCTGGACCTCGGATCCTGCCCCCCAGTACAGGGACAGTCCTGGGACCCAGGACTTCTGGCTCAGTGACACTTGGCTGGAGAAGCTGAGTCCTTCCAGGAGAAAGAGCCACAGCCTGTGTCCAGTTTTCAGTCCACTTACAAGTTGGCTTGGGAAATCACTTCCATATATCCTGGGTTTTTTCACCATACGTGGGAAAAGCAGGTTGGAAAATGGCTTTTCTGTGTCCTGTGGGAAATTCTGATGCTCAGAAAAGTGGTTGCTTCTTTCCTTCCTAAATCAGCCACAGTGGCGACAGAAGCCGATTGATAGAAGTTTTCTAAACTGTTTTGATCAAGGGAGTCTGGAAAGGGCATTATAGAGGATGTCAGGAAGATGCTTCTCCATCGCTGTGGTCTCTGTGAGATTTAATATATCAGCATTTAGAAACATTTTTGGAAAACGAGGCTCCACAAGAAATGTTCCACCTTTATTTTGACTCAGTCTGAAACTTGCCAGTCATGCACCTTGTGGAACTGGCCTGAGCACCTAGCAATGTGCAAGTGTGGCACGTCAGGGGGACATCACCCACCCCCCAAGACATCCCAAAGGGAGACCAAGGGCAGGACACTGTTCCACTGCACTCCCTGTCTCCTCTAGCTCTCCCAGCACCACCAGTTCGAACCATGAGTCTTGCTGGGCTCCAGCCCTTTGGCCACAGGACTGAGGTGGGCAGAACCTGTTGACCCCAGGGGTACTTGAGTCCGCCTGTCCCCCCTACCCTTGATCTGTCCCCTCCCTCTGCAGCCGGTGTCCCCTTCCTGATGACAGCTGAGCTCTTCATGCAGTCGCACCGCCCGGCTGCCTACATTGTGGGGGGCTCTCTCAACTGGTTCTGCAACTTCACTGTCGGCTTCATCTTCCCCTTCTTGCAGGTACCAGTCCAGAGGGGCCTTGGGGGATGGAGGGAATGGACACAGCCCTGCTGCTCTCCCAGGAGAGCGTGCCAAGTCAGGGATGTCTGTGCTCTTGGCTCAGCTCAGTGCTGGCCAGAGCCAGTCCAGGGAAGGGTGATGGGAGGGGACACTGCCTCATGCCATGCCCAGTTTGGGAGTGCCTGGCTCTCTGCCTCATCCTGCTCTTGTCCCCAGATGTCAGCCGGTGCCTTTTGCTACCTGGTTTTCTGTGGTGTCTGCCTGCTGGTGGCCCTGTACGTCTACCTGATCATCCCTGAGACCAAGAACAAAACCTTCATGGAGATCAGCCACATCTTTGCCACGCGCCGCTCCGTCCTCTCCGTCCCAGCCCATCTCATTGGGATGATGAAGCTCGATGGCTATGGGACTTTGGAGAGCAGCTCACTGGAGGGCTCAGGCTCCAGCCTGCCCTGATCTGAGTGGGCTGGGGAGCATGGGGATGGTGGACGAGGCTCGCGGCTGGGGAAGGATGTGGGGGCCAATTTGTTCCAACCTGGTGATCTCTGGGTCTCCCAGGACGTCTCTCCATGGCAAAGCCTGTGCCCAGGAGGAGCCTCATTGATGCACCAGGGTTGCACCGACTGCTCGGCATGACCCCCATGCTGGAGGAGATGCCCCCACAGAGATGAGGGGACCTCCTGAGGCAGGGGGTTATCATTGCTACTGGGTGTGGGGCCTTGCCAAGAGCTTCTGGCATGAGCTGTTTAATAAAGAGCATTGCCACCAGAGCCATTGTTTGGCAAGTTCAGCCTGGAATGGCAGCAAGCAGGAGTGTGCTGGAATGGGCAGGTGCTTCCCCAATACCAGGGAGGAGCAGAATGGGAAGAGGGGCTTGTCCTCCTCCCCACTGTGACTGGCAGGAAAGGTCAAAGTTTCCCCGCATTTTCTAGGAAGGGTTGTCAGGATGACTCCTAGGCTCTTGCTTCTCACCCCAGGTTGGTCATGCAAAGCTGGAGACTGTTGCAGAAGGGACATAGGGCAGCTCTGAGCTGGGGGTGCCTGTCCAGCCACTGTGCCCCTCCACAGACTGCTGGAAGCCCTTGGTGCCTGGCCTCGTGTGTAGGCCCCACAGAGTGCTCCCATGGGAATCCTGCACACTCCCAAACTCCCTGGAGGACAAAGGGGTCCAGGATACACCCACATCCCTTTACTGCACCCTATGAATTGCTGTGACTCCAAGGTGCTCTCCAAGCACAACCTCTCCCATGTCTCTGCCCTGAATCCTGGGGGCTGTGTTTGGAGGGAGGGGCTGTCCTGTGTCCCAGGACCCCCACAGCAGCTCCCACAAACACTATGGCAGACCATGGACTTCCAGAGCCTCCAGGAGCTGTGGTTTGCAGGAAAACTACAACATTTTGTTCTGGAGAGAGGTAAGCCCAGGTGGTGAGGAGGGCTGGGTGGCCAAGACCCTCTCATACCAATGCGAACATAATTTTGTTGCAAATAATTTAGCCCAGTTTTTTTTTCCAGTTTCCCTCTCTGTGACAGGTCCACAGCTTGTGTATTTGGTGCTTGTGGTCACTTAGTGAGGAGCCCACCCTTCCTGCATCCCGTGGCAAAGCCTCAGGGCCCCTCGGGGGTGGGTGGGCGCTGGACCTGCAGAGACAGGGACTGGACCATACCGGGTCCCTAGTGCCTGGTCCTATCCCTTCCATCCTCAGCCACCAGCTTGGGTCTCTCCTGCATCTTGAGCCATTTAAAGGACATCAGTCAAAGCAGGGTCATGGCTCCGCAGCATCCGCGGCTTCCCACTCTGCCTTCCTCTCGCCTCGGCTGCTCTCGGCAGCAGAACAGAGCGGTAAATATGTGCAGCATTACATATGTATAATGGAGTGTAAATAACCCCAAAAAGTGCATTGTAAATAGACTCCAAGTTTATCCTTTATTAATGAGGCACTGAGTGCCCTGCTGTTTTAGAGCAGCGAGACTTTGATAATATCAAAACCTAAATTACACTTGTGTCTCTCATTCCCAGCAAACGACAGCATCATTTCAGGCCTCTTTGCCACTTGTATTTATTTATTCTGGTATTTATCTATCTCTCCCACCCAGCATGTGGGGCAGCTTGGAAGATGCCCCCTGCCCTCCATGTAGGAGGCAATGGCCCCCCTGAGACCAGCCCCCCATTTCTGGGGTCCTGGCACAGCCAAGGAGTCTGAATGTTGTCTTATGGCCAAGGACTGCTCTGTGTGGCCAGTGAGATGCAGCAGACCTGGGAAATGTGGGGGTAGGACCCACTTCTGTCAGGGTGTCAGACACCACCAGAACCAGAAGTGCCCTCTTTCCAAGAACTGGGGGTCACTGGCAAAATTCTATGGTGCCTTTTGGATGCATTTGCTCCTGGGGACCCATTTGAGGGTACCATGTCAAAGGACAAGTTCATCCTCTTTTCCATCAGGACCTGGGGGTGAAGAACCCCATGCTCATCACTGGCAACTCATCAGCTTTTTTCTGAGGCTACTAGGGCAAGATTTCTCTTTGGGGTTGTCAGTTCAAACTGCCCCATGCCACTGACCTGGTACTCTTGCAAAAGCAGGATTTGGGCTTCCTCTCTGCTTGTGTTGCCAGGGAGGCATTCCCAGCTGCTCCACTGGAGGCTTCTCATGAAGGATATGGCTGGGTGATCTCCGAGCTGCTTTTCCATGTCCAAAGCTGCTTCCCCATGTCAAAATCCAGTTCCCTGGTTTGAGGCCTCCAAAAGCACTGGTTCTGCTTGGTGAGGATAAGGCTGTATTCTCTAGCAGTGTCAAAGCAGACCTCGAAAGACTGGAGAAGATGCAAAGAAGAGTCTGAGAAATTACTTGGACACCTGGAAATGCTGCTGATCCTCTTAAGGTTTGCAGAAACAAAGATGAAGGCGGCTTTCTCCAAATGCACAAGTGCCTTCTCCTGGTGTGCCCAGTGCTAAAGGGTGGGTGAGTTCAAGCACTGAGGTATTCACCTGGAAGGCAGGGGCTCAGCCCAGGACCATCCAGAATGGGAAAGAAGACCCTGGTTCGAACTCTCCAGATACTTTGAATGGGGGTCCTCAAGGAAATGGTAATGGCCCATCACTAGATATCTGCAGATCCTGCATGGAAGCTCTCTAGGAGGGTACCTGGCTCCAGGTGAGTGGTCACATCCCAACTGGGAAGCTGATTAAGGCTTGCTGGACACACCCTGGTGTCCCTGTGCAATCACTGGGGGTTGGTGAGGCCACAAGTGGCTGCGGACCATGGTCAGACAAGCCACAGAGCATACATACCCTGCCAGTGCCCTCAGTCCCTATGGCTCCAGCAGGGATCGGCTCCAGGAAGATGGATCCTGGGGGCCCACCAAGCCTCTGAGGCTGAAACCTTCTTGCACTGGTTTCACCAGGTGTTCTAACAGCAAACTGTCCCTGTCACCACAATGGGGATGCCTTCACTCCCCGCAAATCTCAACTGACTGCAGAAGCTCCATCAGGGACCAGTTTTGACTGAGGTAGGTTCTTGTGTGCTCCACCTCCTGTCTTATTGCATGTGGGAAAAGTGGGGCTGGGGCAGCACCCAGTTGCCCCACAGAGGCTGGTGCAGAATTGGTCCCTGCCTCTTGTCTCACTAAGTGTCCATGCTTCCAGTATCTCAGCCATGGGAGCAGGATGCTGGACACAGGGAGCATTGCCTGGGGTCATCTCGGTTTGCAAACAGACCCTGTGTTTGCAGCCTGGGCCCTGGATGTATTTGAAGGGTTCAGGGGCTGATTCAGGGACTTGGAGGTGGATGAGAGGCTTGACATGACCCTGCAATCCAGGCCTGCAGCCCAGGAAGCCAATCATATCCTCAGCTGTATCTCAAGGGGTGTGACCAACAGGTCAGGGGATTTTGTCCCTCTAGTACATCCAGTGATTCCCAGCTGGAATACTGCATCCAGCTCTGGGGTCCTCAGTCCAGGAAGGATGTGGACCTGCTGGAACAAGTCCAGAGGTGGCCATGAGGATGCTCAGAGTGCTGGAGCACCTCTCCTATGAAGACAGGCTGAGATAGCTGAGGTTGTTTAGCCTGGAGAAGAGAAGGCTCTGGGGAAGCTTCACTGGATAAAGGGGCTCCAAGAGACTGGGAAGGGCATATTACAAGGGCATGTAGTGACAGGACAAGGGAGAATTGCTTTAAACTGACAGGAAGCAGGTTTAGATCAGATATTAGGGAGAAATTCTTTACTGTGAGAGTGGTGAGGCACTGGCACAGATTGCCCAGAGAAGCTGTGGATGCCCCATCCCTGGAAGTGTTCAAGGCCAAGTTGGCCAAGTGGCTGCCCTGGACCCATGAGTGTTGCTCACAGCAATAACTGCCAGGACATAAGTCACCCAGAGGGAGAAGATTGCACCCCCAAAATTAGGAACCCCCACAAATGGTGAAACACCCTCTCCTGTTTTGACATAGCAGAGAAATCTTTCAGCACCATCCCAGGGCATCTTCTGCCTGGGAAGGGCAATTTCATCAAGGAATGGGTCCTCTTGGTGCCTTCTTTTGTTTTTCCTTTGCCTGGTGGTGTCAGGAGTTTCCCAGGGAAGGGAACAAGGACACAGAGGCAGTGTAAGTGTGCCCATTCCAGGTGTCACAGCCCCAGGGACACTTTTGTGCTATGGTAAACCTGGCTCCCTCCTGGCTGAAAGTCATCCCTCAGTCATCCCAACCTCCCCAGGCTGAGACCACAGCTCTCATCTCCTCAAAGTGCAGAGCCAGCTCCAACCTGCAGTTCTCATGGACTCTGGTCAACAGTCTTTTTGCAGGTAAAAATCTAAAATGGGTGATTTCTTTTACTGTGTTCTGGGTAACAGGCACTCAGCTGAAACTCAGCACTTCAGAGGAGTAGAGAACAGTGATTCGTTTCTTTTAAAAGCCTAAAATATTTATTTCCTCAGCATCAACCATCCCCATTCAACCTCAGAAAAAACATATATATATATATTGTGAAAAATTTTAACAGTTTGTGGGGGGAAAGTGTTTGTTACCCTATGAGAAATACAATAATTCTGTAGGGATGCCTGCAGGCCCGTGGCTGGTGCTCTGCAGGTCTCCACAGCGGTTGCAGGGTGCCGGGGCTGGTCCGGGCTGGGTGGCCGGAGCGAGCGTGCCCGGCGGAGGGTGCACACCAGCAGATGGCACTCCCAGAATTTATTGCTACAGCAAGCTGCCTCTCGGAGAGCAGTCATGTAGGAGATGTCCTATTATATGGGCAGTTGACTTTAATAGTCATTGTGTGCTTAAAGCACAGCAAAACAACAGTGGGGAAAAAAAAATCCCCACTCCACTTGGATGGCCCTTTTCCCCCCAGCCCTGCTAGTCTATTTGTACAGTAAATTAAAAATATGAATCACTTCTCTCTACTGCCTCCCCAAACACTCATCCTGTCAGACTCTGTGTTGTCTTCATTTGTATTACCTTAATTTAATGTTAATTATGTTCTTCATTTACAAAGAACAAGCATTTACACTCCCTGTCTGGGGATTTTCCACACTCGCAGTCTCCACAGACGGGGAGGAAGGGGAGCGGCAGAGGCAGCGGTGCCGGGGAGGAGCTGCTACAGGGCCGTGGGAACGGGGGTGCGGGGTGCCCCCCCCGAGCGGACCGGTAACGATGAGCGCTATTGCCTTTCGATTTATGAAACCATATCGCTGCCTGTACTTAAATCCCCCCTAATAAATCCTTTTTAAAAGGTCCTCGGCCAATGGAGGGCAGTGATTTATGGCGGGGAGCTGGAGAGAAGGGAGGTTTGGTGGCAGGGTTTGCTGCCGGGGGGTTGGGGATGTCACAGGGGTGGGAGCCTGACCACTGCTGGGCAATGCTAAGAAAATTTCCTGCACACCTTTTCCCTGATGTCTGCAGACTTGTCGGATGCTGCCGGTCACGGGATGATCTGTTTGATGTGGATAATCCACAGCATGGATGAGGACTGCAAATCTCTGCTCCATGCCTCAGTTTCCCCATCAGCACCTGGAGATAACAATCCCCCTCCCAGCTCTACCTATCCTCAGCGCTCACTGGTGAGCCAAATTTCGGGGTGCACTTACAGAAATGACTTACAGGGGTGTGTGTGTGGGAGCGTGTGCTCATGTGCACACACAGAAAGGACCCAGATCTCTAAAAACACCCCACACCTCACCCCAAACCTGACTTTCCCATGCACAGAGCCTGTGGCTGGAACGAGGAAGGACAGAAGAGAAGAAAAAGAAGAAAAACAATGAAAGAAAGAGTCGTGAGCTTTCCTGACCTATGGCAAATGTTGAAATGGCCTATGGCCATGTTCCTCTTCACAGCCTGCCCTTGATCGTCCCTGGGATGGGGGACATGAGGGTGAAGGCTCTGTACAGCCACATTTTCAAACCTTGAGCCCCTCGTCTGCACTCAGCAGGGTTTGAGCACTGTCCATGCCCTGCCATTGCCTGTTCTTCTAGCACTGTGTCCAGCCACTGGTCAGGAACATCAGGGGCTTTTCCCAGGGAACCTGAGGATGGGATGTAAGCAGGGGAAGCAGCATCTTTGGCCCCATTTGTGTAAGAGCTCCTGGAGTCACATTTTGCAGTGCAAATCGGGGTTGTATCAGTACATCGTGGGAGTTGGGTAGATCTGACTGAGATGCCCACCCCCAAATCTTCAAAAACACAACAAAAAGATAATCAAAGAAAAAAAAAACAGCCCACCAAGCCTTCCTGCTTTGTATGACACAGGAACCCCAGAAAAGTACAGAAAACAAACTCCCATGGCCAGAAAAACCCAAGATGCCACACACCCACTCCTCCCTGTCACCACCACCCATTTCCACAGCAACAGCCACACATTCTGGGGTGGGCACCTGAGCCCCCTTGCCACTGAATGGCCTCAGGACCTCGGCAGGTCCCCTCACTGGTTGCTAAGGGGCGACATCTGAGGTTTGACCCTCTAGACTTCTCCTGCCACGAGCCCATCTTGCAGCTGCAGAGCCCTGTCCCAAAGCCCTGTTTGTGGGGTTGCAGCCCCACAGCCCATCCCACACCCCACTCCTGCCCTTGCCCAGCCATGGAGCCACCCCACTGCAGGGTTTCCTTCCCCCTACCCCATCCTTCTGCCACGTAGATTTGAAGCCACTCATTTCATGACAGAAGTGGTTCAACTACTCCCCGTGGGACAAACACGCCCCCGGCTCCAGGGGGGTGACAATCTCCTCCATCCTCCACTGGCCATGCCTGCGCCCTCCCCACGTGCTCCCGTGTGCTCTCCCTTATTAACAATGACCTTTCCACCGTGCTCACCGCTGATTCCCCAGTCCCAAATATCTTTTAAATGGGTTTCAGGAGCTGATGCGAGCTCCGTTAAAAGGCCACCGCGTCGCACCCGCGCCGCACCCGCGCCGCACCCGCGCCGCGCCCTCCCGCGTCGCGGCCCCCCCGTCCCCACGCAGTGCCACCCGCACGCACGCTCACACTCTCGCACTAACATTTTAATTAATGACAACCACTTTTTTTTTTTTTCCCCTCCCCTCATAAGCACTTTAATGTGTGTTCGCAGCCCGGCTGATCCCCACAGCCATGGAAATATTAGGTTGACGGATGTGGTCTGTCGCCAGTGCTCCCTCAACGGGTCTGCCTGTCAGCTCGCCGATGATGACATTAACACGGGAAGAAAGTGATGACAAATGCCCGTTATCAGGGAACGAGGCCTGTGACAAATCGCACGGCGCCTCGCGAGCAGCCCCATTACGCTGTAATAAAAAAAGATGGATGGCTCAGCGCACCGGGGCCCCGCGCTAATGCGATTTCGCCTGGTCTCTCCGGGTTCTAATTAAGGCAGAAAACGGAGAATGAACAGGAGTCCCTGGTGCCAGGCTCCCACCTAGTCCCCCCCCTCAAACGCCCCACGGTGATGGGCACTCGCCTTCAGGGACGATGTCCCCCAGCTGCCCCGGTGCCCCAGAGCCTTGGGAGAGGGCTTTGGTGGGGATGCAGATGTCTGGGGGATGTGCAGTAGGAGTGGGGGCTGGGGGATCCCTCAGCCTGTGCCTGCCCATCTTGCCTCTGCCAGGTGGGCTCAAGGTTCCTCCATCCAGGGCGAAGGGAGGAGGGGGGATACTGCCACCGTCAAATGCGTCACTCGGAGACAAATGTCACCTCCACCATCTGCTGCAGCATGCGAAGTGGCGGGGGGAGCGCTGCGCGGCAGAGAGGGGACGGGCGGGACAGTGTCACCCTGGGAAAGGGCTCAGCCGCTGTGGAGCAGGACACCAATACGGACCACCGGGTCCCGTGGGGACAGAGAGGAGGCGGCCATTGACGGGGCTGAACCGGGGTCCATGGGATGCTCACGGGAAGCAGCGACTTGCTTTGGGACAGGAGTGGGAGAAGGCAGCTGTGGGGGGGGTCAGTCCCCTTCAGGAGTTCTGTGTGTCCATCCCCACTGAGCACACCGATGGCTGTGCCCTTGGCGACAAGGACACGACCACAGCTGCTGGTGAGGTGGGAGCTGGGCCCCTCCGGCACCTGCTGGGGGAAAGGAGGAGTCAGCCCCTGCCACGGGTACACAGCGGGGACAAACACCCCATAGCCCAGATGAGGTGCCCAGGCAGGCACTTTCTCTACTGTCCCCACACTTTCCCACTGCCACCCAGCTGCCTGCACATCCCTCACCCCCTCCCAGCTCCCCAGCAAGGAGCTAGGTCTAGTCTCCCTCTCCAGCTCTGCCCACCCCACATCCCCAGCCTCCTTGAGTGTTTTCACTGGGAGAAATAGTAGTGACAACTCATTCCCTGTCCTCTCCCCACAGATCTGAAGAGCACTCACTGATGTGAGTCAGACTTGTGGGGTGTCTCAGTGGGCTGTGGAGACACCCACCAGTGCCTCCAGTCCAGCTCCTGAGAGAGGAGCAGTGGCACTGCCACCAGGGCCCTTCCATGTGGCCGGATCTATCCCTGATTGCACCTTGCAGATGTGCTGAGGGGCCACACCGATGGAGTTTTCCATCTTTTCTATATGCAGGAAAAGTCTAGGCAACCTCCAGCCCTCACCAGACCCGATGAGGGTGGTGCCAAGGGGATGCAGCCTCACACACACTCTACACCCCACAGGACAGCGCAGGGCAGCATCTCCTGCTGCAGGTTCTGGCCAGATCCAGCATGTGTTATTTACCTCAAGCCAGGCAGTCTGTAGGCTCAGGTTCTCTATTTCTTTGGCTTTGTGGCATACATCTTAACAATTCCAGGCAGGACACAGCAAGGCATGGGGAGCAAGTGGCACAGGGACCTGCCAGGCAATGTCACTGTCCTTGGGTGATGGAGAAGGAGGCTTGGACACAGGCTACTCCCTGCCTGGGAACCACATTGTGATGCTCTGAACATGCTCTTGAAAGTACTTTTCCTTTTCAATGGAGAGCTGGGTTTCTTCAGGAAGGATCCCTAAATGACTCCTGTCATGTCCTGGGGGATTTACTGCTCATTTCAGGAAGTTTTTTTAAGGCTCACACTTATTTACGGCTCCCCATGCTCCTTTCACCTGCCCAGGCCTTCAAAGGGGCTTTGACAAACTTGAAATATTGCTGGAGCAAAACTGATCCCAAATGGCAACCGCTGTCAGTGGGAGCATTCCAGCTCTGTTGTAAAAGCTGCTAATCTGAAGCTAGACTCACGTATCTGTTGCTCATCAACTTTTGTATCCCAGACCTTATTTAGGTCTATTCAGAGTGAGAGCTGAGCCAAGTCTTCCAACAGTTTCTTCTGGATGAAACTCAGCCTCTGGTGCTGCCTAGCAGCCTAGATTAAACCTGCTCTCCTGAATCCAGCAGCAAAAATAAGTGCAGAGGCCATGGAAATTATTTTAAACAAATCACCTTTGCTGAGAGCCAACTGGGAATGCACCAAGTTCCTGTTTTTGCAGCAGGTTCAACCAGGGGACTTGCTTCCCCAGCTGGGATGAGCTCTGGATGCTGCACCTGGACCTGGCAGTGGCCAGTGCTCAAGGGTGATGCTTAAGCATTGGTCTCAAGCTGCTGCTGCCTGAACCCAGCTTAGCCCTAAGAAGGACCCTAAAAAAGAGAAATCACCCCCACAATACTGCAAAAACAACCTGCAGTGGGGTCATGTGGAGGACATGACAAACTTGTCGGGGAGGGGTTGCTTAGAAGGATGGGAGCTCTCACTGCAGCCTTGCAAAGTTAATAATACTCTTTGGCTGAGAAATGGGAGCAGAAATGTGTTACCGGTTGGAAAGCACAAGTGTCAGTCTGGACACCAGCATACCCCTCAGTTTGTGACCAGCAGCAGGAGCCTGGCAGGACTGGGACAGATCCATTGCACCTGTGGGATGGCCAGGCAGTGCCAGGAGAGGCTCTCAGAGCCCTGCCTGCCCAGCCAGGGGGTTGGCAGCCTGCACACCCCAGCCCTTGGCTGTACTGTCCACCAAAAATGAGCCTTTCCCAGCACAGGCAGGCAAGCAGATATAGCTTACCCCTGGGAAAGCCCTAATGCCTTACACAGATATGTTTTGCTGTTCTCCCCCTTCCCAAGCAGAGAGCGAGGGCATGGTGCCAGCAAAAATGTTCTCCCTTACTGCTGGACAGAGAGGAGCTCAGTGTGTGGCCAGGAGTGGCCTGGGTGTCTTTTATTGCACCCCCAAGGGCTCCCCTCAACCCACTCAGACCACCTAGGCTGGCAGGGCAGGCCGGCACCATCCTAGGGTGGGGAGCAGTTGCTTGGTGGGTACATGAACATCCAGGTTTACAGCCATGCTGAGGTCCCACCTCAGCAGTTGGTGCAGGCAGGGATTGGGGTGGCAGCTGATATAGCTGTCCCCAAAGCTCAGCTCCCACAGCCTGGCTGCGTGCTGGGCTGGTTATCCACTCCAGCTGGGAAAACAAACGGGGTTTATTGCCAAAACACACAGAGAGTGTGCTGAGATGGGGCTGAGTGACACAGGGCCCATGTGCACTGGGGGTCTGGGACCTGGAGATAAACCTGTCCCAAGGGGACAGGAGAGGTGTACCCCCCACTGGAGATTTCTGCACCCTAAGGCTCATGGATCGAGCAGAAGGTGGGAGCAACCCACCAAAGGGGACATTTCAGGCCACCTGCTGTGGCATTGCCCTCTGCTGTACCTGTGTCATGTCCTCCTGGTTCCTCACCCCGAGTCCTGGGCAGGAGCTGGGCTCAAACACCTGGTGCCCTCCCTGGCTCTGCTGCTGATGTTCATGAAACTATCAGTCCATGTGTGCCTCAGTTTCCCCCAACGAGGAGCCACCTCTCAAGGCTTGATACCACTGACCCAGAACATCCTGTGGTTAAAACAGAAGGAGAGCATGGTGAGAAAGAGAGCTCAGGGGACAGGGTGGAGGGAGTATGCTGGGAGCTACACCTGCTCCATCCCTGCTGTTCACTGCTCTGGGCAGCTGTGCCATTGGAACCGAGATACTAAGCACCCCCTGTTCTGCATCCCCCCTCCCTGACCCATACCAGCCACTTCACTTTTGCTGTAGCTCCACTGACCTGCCATTAGTTATAATGCCTGAGCCCCAGCAGGAGGTCAGCACAGGCTGGCCCAGACATAAATCAGCTCCCTATGGGCAAGGAGACTTGGGGACAGCAGTGACAAGTACCCACCACGTGCCGCTGGACTCCCCCACCTTGGCCCTGGGATGCTTCCCAGCGATGGAGGCTTTACCCCCAATACATCCAGCCAGGCTCCCTGGGGACCTTGCTGTCCCACCAGCAGGACCTCAGGGTGATGAGAAGCACTGTGTTGCAGGGAAGGGACAAGGGACTGTGCTGCAGAGAGAAGCTACATGGCTCCCTAGAATGAAACAGAGGGGCTGAGACCCTAAAAGCCCAGACGGGGGATTGAAGGCCAGCTCAGGAGGTGTCCACCACAGAGCTGGGCACCCACAGGGGTGATGTGTCTGAGGGGTGACACCACGGGGCTGAGGGGACAGTCCCGCTGCCTTGCTGGAGGAGGATCTGGGTGAAGACGGGTCTCTCTCCCGCCATGGGGCTCTCTGAGCTGCCCAGCCCAGCCTAACCCAGCCCGGTCCAGTCCGGTCCAGCCCAGTCCACTCCCGCAGCCGGAGGCCTCCTGCTGCCTGCCCGTGCTGCCATCCCCGGTCCTCCAGCTCCCTCTGCTGCCAGCGAGGACGGCGGCTGCCCGAGCCGGCCGGAGCAGAATCTCAGCTGCCCTCGGTCCCCAGCAAGGTCTCCAACCACGGACGACAGGGCACTTGCACCAGCATCTCCCACACGCTCCCCGGTCCGCTCACCTGGAGAAGGGGTGTAGGCAGAGGATGCTTCCAGCACGCTGCGGGAGACTTGGGACACCCAGCCCCAAGCAGCCCCCAGTGCAGGTGGGCAGCCTGGCCAGAATCAGTGGGTGGCTGCAGATCCTGGAGACCCCATGGAGGGATGGACTGTGGCAAGATCTCAGCCTCAGTACTAGACACCACGCTAAGACTGAAGGTCCAAAGTGCAGGCATTTGCAAACCGGTCCTTTCAGCCTAGGTGATTTTTTTTCTCTGGGTAGACACACATGTGTTCAGGCCATGCACATTGCAAGTGTCAGGAGCTGCTGAGCAGCCACTCTGTTTCTTTTTAAAACTTGATATAAGCAGGTAAATTATCCCCAAGTAACAATTTACCATGAGAGGACAAATGTCAGTGCTACTGCTGCCACTGAAGCAGGAGATCCTGCCTCCCATTCCCCATGGTGACAGGGAGCCTGAGTTATGGCCCTGTTGGAGAGACAGCGGGTTTGTAAATGCCTCTGTTTGTGCTGTTTTCCAGCCCAACCAGAGCCCATTGATCACCGGGACAGGAGTGAAGCCAGCGAAGAGAAGCAGGAGCTGGAATGGTGGAGACATGCAGCCAGAGCCTTGCCAGGAGTTGGACACATGCAGGGATCCTCGGATCTGGCCCTCTGCATTCTTTTGCCTCTGTGAGATCCCTGGTCTAAAGACACAGTCTGCTTCTTTCACCCCTTGAACAAGCTCATTTTCTTGGCCAGCAGCTGCAAAAGGATTTAAGTCAGGAGTCCGTGGCACTACGGGGGAAGGCCCCTATGCCAGCATGGTGCAAACACAGAGCCCTATGGCACATGTATTTGGTGTGAAACAAGGCTGGTTTGGGGGTGAGGACTGAGCCTTTACTTGGCCACATATCACAGCCACTAAATGCTACCAAGGATGCTCAGGAACTGGGATGTTATTTGCATCCAGAGAAAAACAGACCCTGCCCAAAGAAAAAACAGCCTCAGGAAATGCAAGGAGGGAAACAGAGGCACAGAGTGCCCATGTGGCATGTGGAGACATCCTGGGTTTCAGCCAGGGCTTCAGTATGGGGGAATCCTTTTACAACCTCAAGCACTTGCTGTAGCACAGCCAGTACTGAGATTTAACCTGAGCAGCTACAAACCTCTGAGTGAACTTCCCCCAGGGAGGCAAAGGAGGAGCTCTGTGCCGTGTCTGACATGGACCCCCACGCTGCAGCAGCCCTGCAGCATCTTCCCTGCAGGGAGTGAACCACGGAACAGGGCAGGCATGGGGGTCATGCTGGAGACAGCTGCGCCCCCAAAACACATTCCCTAGAAGGGGGTGACATGACACCCACACAGCCGGGCACGTGAGAGCTGCTGTGATTTTGGCACATGGTTGCTGCCCCATGGCAAAGGCACTCACCGGCTCTCTGAGCCCTGCACAGGGTTGGGCTGCTTCACACAGAGGTTAGGGATGGCTAAGGGGCTGTGTAGAATCAGGACACTCTGCTCATGAGATCCTACCAGGCAGGCTGCTTCCTATAGCCCAGACAGGGAAATTGAGGCAGGGAGGGCTGCTGGGACTCAGGGAGCAAGGAAAGGTGGCAGTAGGCCTGTCCCAGCTGCACCATCACTACTGAGCCACAGAGAAATTCACTTGTCTACCAAGCATGAAGCCCCTGCACAGACCACTCCCATGGGACTGGGGTCACAATCCCTTCACCAGGTGGGGGGGCTGATCCTGAGAGGGCACTGACTCCTGGCTTTGCTCCTGCAGACACAGGCTCATGCGGACCACAAGACACTACCATGGTATCCTCTACAGGACATGGCCCAGCATCCTGTCATGTATCCATGCCATGTTCCCATCAGGGCAGCTCTGCCATCACGCAGCTGGATCTTACTCCAGACAGAGGAAACAGTGCTGGAAACAGGGACTATGACACAGACCATCACACTGGGACCTGGTGCATGTCCTGCTGCATTCCTTGCTCCCGTTGCCCACTGGCTGCCCAGGCAGGGTTCTCACTCTGCACCCACTGGCCCTGAGGATGCCCCACAGGGTGCTCTGCCCTCCAGGCCTTCTCCAGCCAGGCTTCCTCAGCTACACCCCAGCAGCCCTTCCCTCACGCTCTGCACAGCGCCGACGTCACCCCGGCCATTAATAGCGCTTGGTTAATTAATTTGATGGGAACAGCAGGGACCACACTTTGCATTTAGTGAACTTCCGAGAACTTCCAACCTCATCTTCATAATTGGCCTCATAAATTCGAGGAAAGAGAGAAATCAGCAAAGCCAGAGAAGCGCGGGAGGCAGGAGAGGCCCTGCACACGGGAGGGCGGGTGAGTGCGTGAGAAGTGACTCTATTTGGTGTCCTTATTTAATTTTATTGCACAGATTCATCTTCGCCCGCCCCCTCCCTGCCTAGCCCTCTCTCTCCCGCTCTCCCTGCTGAGTTCACCTAATCATGATAAATTCATATTCATTTCCCTGCCTGCTCCAATGGGGGGAGCAGCAGCTCCCCTACATTCGCCCAGCCATGCTGCCATTAGCAAATATTTACTCATGAATACAAAGTGCCAGAGTTAGAGGCCAAACTACCCTCCCTGCACCCCTCTTCTCCCAACCCCCTCCCATCCCCGCACCAGGATGAGCAGGACAGCTAAGGATGGGTGTCCTTCCCAAAGGATAGGAAGCAGGGTGGGAAGAGCTGCCTAATGCCCAGAGCTTTTTCTTCTTCCAGAGTTTTTCTTCCTTTTCAATGAGGGAGGCAGAGAGATGCTTGTTGGGGGACAGGAATTGCCCGAGACCCCAATCTGGACTCACCTTCAGGGTGCAGGGATGGCAGGCTGGGAGCAAAGAGCTCTATGGCAGAAGCTGAGGGCCTGTCCCAGCTCCACGACTTTCCACTCGGTCTCTAAGTGCTGCTGCATTTTGTTTTATTTTTAATTTTCAGGATGATCAGATTCACAGCCAGGGAGAGCGGGAGGGGGTGTGCTGGGGAAGAAGGAATAGCTGAAGCCCCTTCCTGAAAAGCAGAAACCAGGCAAGACCTTGTTAGAGATGCTTAAAACCATGTTTGCTCTCCCTGCCTGCACCCATCCTGGGGACTCAGCACCCACCTCTTCCCAGATACCCCAGGAGCCCCATCCCTTGCACCTTCTTCCCAAGTGTGGCATCCCGTGGTTTAGAAGAGGCAGGAGGCGTGCTGTGATAAGGGGGTGGTCAGGCCCTGCCCTGCTGCAAGGGCAGGGATTAGAGGTATGAAGAGGAGCATGCGTGGGGCAGCTCTGTCCCCTCTGCCCAGGGCAGGGCTGACTCACAGCAGGCAGCACAGCCCAGCCCCTCATGTTTCTCCCTTTGCACCAGGATAAAGGAGAAGCAGGAGTCTTCAGCATCCAGAAATGCCACCCCCAGCTGCTCTGGGCAAGCTCCATGTTGTGCTCCTTCACCTCTTGCCTCTTTCAACCCCCACAGCTACACCCAGAGGAAATGGGCCTCATCCATCCATAGCCCACCTGGCTGCAGTTAGCCACAGGAGGGCCCTCTGCCCCCTCCAAAGAGCCTGGGCAGGGATTTGTGGGGTGGGAGGGGACAGACAGACATCTGGCTCACTCCCTCACAGAGCAGGGGACTGGTGGGATTTCTGCCCCAGTGGCCTCCACATGACACAAATGTACTAGGGCCACCCCCCCTGACATTTCCCAAGGGGTTAGGCACAAAGTCTTGCTCCTCAGGAGCCCTGGCCCCACACATCCCCATGTCCGACCACTCCCTAAGTAAAAGCAGGACAACCAGCAGGGTCAGGCACTGCTGCAGCACCCCTCTGGCACCGGAGTGTGAACTGTGGCCCTGGAGGAGGGGGTGACAAAGGGGAAGGAGTGGGGGGCCAGCAGTGCCATATTTCCCATGCCACTACTGATGTCTTCAGCATGTGGCCCCACTGAGAGAGGCAGCCCCCACCCTCCAGGAACAGCTCGGCCTGGCCTCCAGAGCTGGAGACAAACTGTGCTCACCAAGGCACAAAGCTGAGCAGCCCAAAATTGAGCTCCCTGCCTCAGCCCAGGCAGAAAAAGGCTCATGGCAGAAAAAGGCTCAGATGCAAGGCAGCCTCCCCATCCAACCTCCCTGTGGGACAGGACTATCCCCAGCCCTGGACAAGGCCAGATGTGGTGCTGCCCAGCCAAAGCTGGCTGACTGTAAGGATGGGGACCCCTTTCCCTGAGCAGTGGCCCCTGGGCTGCACAGCCCTCCTGGGGTCACAGTGTTCTCTCTGGACCTGACAGGCCCCTGGTCTGAGGCTGCCTCCCCTCTGCTCCTGGATAACCCAGTTCATTTCTTGCTGCCTCTGCCTCAGCAGCCCCTGTCCTCCTCCAGCTTCTCCATTTCCCTTTCGAGACAATCATTCCTGCTGCTCATCCCCATGTGCACCCTTGGCTTCCAGGATGTTCAGATGCCCCTTGGATAACCAAAGCATTTCCATGCTCAGGAGTCTGAGCTATGTTCCAGGCAGAGAACAGAAGACCGAACAGCAGCCAACTGTCTGATGAAGATGGAAAAGCTGACAGCAATCCTTTCCTGACTCCACACCTGAAGAAAGAGTTCAACCCAAGGCTCAGAACTCAAGAATCTCTCCTTTATCTGGGAACAGCCAATCCCAGCTCAGCCACATGGCCAGCTGGATTCCAGGACAGAAGATGGTATGGGAGGATGGTGGCCAGCAACTCCCTGCCCCGAGAGCCAGAAGTGCTGGTCCAACAGCATGACCAGTCTCCACTGGAGGTGTTCTCCACCTCCACTGAAACCAGGGAAATGGGCCAGCACAAGAGGAGCTCCTGGTAAGCCAGAGGACAAAGTCCCAGCAGTTGCAGTGCAGAGAGCAAAAAGAGAGAGATACCAAGGGAAAAGAGAGAAGGGATTTATTTATTACACTTCAAATTTCAAAGCACCAAGACATGCCAAAAGACATTCACTTCCCTCAGGTGTCCAGCAGAAAGGCTGGGCTGACAAATGCCACTGCTGGGGTCTGGGCCACCCCAGCAAAGCCCCAGCCCTACTGATGCCCAGCAGCCACATGAACTGTGCAAACCCACCTGGTTTGTGCCTGCCCTACCAGCAAACATGCAGCTTTGTCACCATATGTGATGGGGCCAGATCCCCCCCAAAAGGAGCAGGAGCCTTGGGGTCCTGGCACAGAGATGCCCACCATGGCACCTCTGCCAGGAGCAACCACTGCAACACGCGTAACAGAGCACTCAACAGCTCCGGGAAATTCATCTCCACAATATAAAATAGTCCAGGTTTCCTGAGAAATAAAATTCACTCCCATGGAACTGGTGGGACCAGCCACAGGCACATGCACACACAAACACCCACACACTTTTCCTGATCAAAGACCAGATGACTCCATGGCTTCCACACAAAAAAAAAGTGAAAAAGCTTTGTTTTGCCCAAATTAGAACTTAACTATCTCTTTGTGTTTCTCTCTGTCTCCATGCCTCCTACAGACAGGCACACAGCCCTGCTGGGTTAAATTCAGCATCATTACATTCAAATCCTTCCTGAGCACAGCTCCTCTCCTGCACCGAGAGGAAAGGCACTCTTGGGCCAGACCAGGGCTCTTAGTGAATCTGGAGGATCCTCAGCACACAAGGCTGGGAGCAAGCAGGCACAGCACCTCAGGTCCCTACGTCTATTTCAAGGCTTAGCTGGCACCAGGGAAAGCTGGTGGCAGTCACAGCAGCCTGGCCCTGTGCAGTGGGACCCACCAAGGGACACATCAGCTCAGACAGGACACAGCAGCAGCACAAGTTAACCCCATGTGACTCCTACAGTAGCAGCTGCCAGCAGTAGTGAGAAGGGGGAAGGCCTGTTACAGAGCCAAGCTAGACCCCTGCCTACCTTCATTCACAGCTCAGGACAGAAATTTTGGAGTGTCAGTGCTCAGACACAGAGGAAGATATATCCCACTTCCCTTGTTCCTAAGCACTGTCAGGGGCTGGATCACAAGGTTCTGCAGCCCAGTCTTCCAAAGCTGGGGAGAGCAGAGCCAGGGTAGCTGATGGGCAGTGAGCCCTTTTGGTAGTCGCACCAAGACAGCACTTGCAGTGTGGTTCCAGCCCACAGCCTCTGCTGAGGAAGCCACAGAGCTCTGCCCTGCAGCTGGGCCTCACGCTTGCAAGAAGCCCCAGTTTACTGGGATACGTTCCTCAACTTGCAGGCACCACAGAGCAGCACTGGGGAAAGCAGATCCTTCAAAACAGCAGCACAGCAGTGAGCCCCGGGTGACAACCAGATGTCACCAGTCCCGTTCTGAGGGCTCCCGGTACGGCAGCCCCAGCTGAACGAAGACATCCCTCTCTGTGGGAGTGGGCAGGGTATGGCCAGACGACACCTTGGCACCCCCAGGGCCTCGCACCACGGCCGAGCTGAGCGCGTGCTCCGACAGGCTCATGCCCTTGGTCTTGGCCAGGGCGCGCATGGAGCGGTTGAAGTGAGCTGAGCCCGTGAAGTAGAGCAGGGCACAGGCGAACTCCCGGTACGGCACCACGATGATGTCGAGCCGGCGGTGACGCTGCGCTGGCCCGGGCAGGCGGCACACGCCCAGGTACTTCTTCTGATCACCATTGTCCTCTTGACTCACCAGGTCATCTGTAAGGAAGCCTGGGGATAGAGAACAGGCCAAGAGGAGCTGAATGGTAGAGACCGACACCTCCATGCTGAACTCCCCACTGCCCAGAGAGTAGCAGAGATGTCTCTTAACGTGCTGTGGACCCCAGGGATAACATGATCAGCTGCAGCAATATTCCCCCCTTAACACTACAGCTGAGCCAAGTCCAGGAGCAGTAATTTTAAGGACTAACAAGATGTCCCATCCTTGGGAAAAGTGATCACCTATCCTTCAGTGAACGCCATCCACCTCATCGCCTCTTCACCTTGGCCATTCTAAGAGCAGCTTCCCCACCCTCTTACCACTCCTGCGGAGGCTGTCGAGCAGCTTGTTGAACACCCCACGGTGAGACTGCCCATCCGGGTGAGTGACCAGCACATCCACATCTCCACAGGTGGCCTTCCCCCGACGGTAGGAGCCACAGGCCACACACACAAGGCCAGGCTTCAGGGCCAGGGCAGCTTGTCTGACCTTTGAGAAAGAGGGATGAGGAGTCAGAGACCAGCCTCTTCATGCCCTTTCCATCAAGGCAGCAAAGGAACTTGTGCCTTGAGACCCCTCCTGCATCTCTAGAGTCTCCATACACTTGGCAGGCATGGCACACTGCACCACCAAGAAGGCTGGCCTGCTGTCAGGGGAGGAGTGAGCCAGGGTGGCCTCCACCCAGCCCTGCAAACACCTAGCAGAAAGCCACACTATCCAGTGATCGACCATCAGCTCTTGGGAGCACTGGATTGGGACAAGCAGAAAGATGCAGCATTGCTGAAGGGGCAAAGTACTGCAAAGCTTTCAGAGCCTTCAGTTTTTGAGACAACAAGAGATAAGAAGTTTTTTAGCTGCCTTACGGGCACAAGGCTCACCAGCTCTGCCCACAAAGAGAATCAGTTCAACAGGTGATGGTCACAGGTCCTGTTTCAAAAACAGGGATGGGCTCACGAAGTCTCCCCAGCAGGACCCAACACAGCAGAAAATCTGTGAGAACCCCCTTGGAGTTCACTCCTGCCACGACCTCTGCCTCTGCAAGAGAACTAGGCTTCCTAACCCAGAAAAAGCACAATTGTCCCAGCATTTTAGACCAAATGGATGCCAACATGCTGCTGCCAGCAATCAAACATGAAATCAGAACTTCCCCTATTTTAGTCTTCTCTAGGCTGGACCCCAGCTCCTGTTTTGTGCAGACAGTGCTAACTCTGATGGCTTCATTTATTACATGTTTAAGAAAGGCTCCCAAGTCCCTGGACGGGCCTAAAGTATTCTTGGTCTGATTGTGCCAATCACCCTGCTGGCAGCAAATAATGAGGGGCTCAGCAATTCCCAGTGATGAGGCCATCACAGAGGCTGGGGTTCAGCAAGGCAGTGTCCGTGCCCACAGCCCCTTGTCACTCTTGGGGATCATCCTTCATTAGCAAGAGATAAACCCATTAACCTTTGCCCCAAAGGTGCTTCAAGAAGCCACAAGCCTTTCTCATGCGGAGCAAGCCCTCCTCTGGTGTTCTTGCCCCCCTTCTGGCTTTAAATGAAGATTTCTAGAAAACTCCCAGCCCCACCCGAGAGCCTAAAAGCTCCTCAGATCTCCCTGTGACAGGCAGCACAGACAGTGACTAATCCCTCATTCTCTGTCCTGAGCCTGGATCAGAGGTGTGTGCGTGTGTATGGAGGGGAGCACAGTAATCCCATCAAGATAACAATAGACCCACTCCCAAGAGCCAGCTCCTCAGCCCAGCCTGCCTGGGAAAGGGACCACTCACCACCAAAATGGCTAATCCGGCACACAGGACTGACACCCCAGCAGGAGCCTGGCAGGAGGGTATTCTTTGTGGCCAGGCCCTGTGGCCGAGTGACAGGGTCACACTGGCTGCTGCTTCCATGGTGATTGGAGAGCACAGGGATAGCAATGACAGTGTATCCCCCAAGCTCTCTGCTCACATTAGGGTACACTGGCTTAGCACCACATAGTCATGGAGTGCCAAGGGATCCTAGAGCAAGCAGCACTCATTTGCAGCCTGGATCCCCTCTGCTTCCAGCAAAGATATCCACCCTCTGTCCTCTCACTGACAACTAGATCATGGGGTGCTCACAGCTTCCTTTGGAGAAACAGCACCAGGGAGACGTCAGCTGATGACACGATGAGAGGCAGGAAAGCAGAGCTGGGAACCTGCTTATCCCACCATGCCACACGCAGCCTTTTTCAAAGCAGTGTGTGTGGAACTGACCCCTGTGAAGTATCCTCCTCCTTGCCAGGCACTCACTTTCTTATGGGGCAAGGTAGATGCCTTGTGTGCCCATGCCCAAAAAGGGTCCCCCAAGCACTGACCCCAATCAGAGGAGAGGCTGAAGAGCTCGACGTTAACACAAAGGCCATTTTCACAGCGTGTACCTTCCTGTCATGTCCCAGCAGGTACTGCACTCTGAGGGCCTGGGGCCAAGCTACTCACGGTCTGCTCTATTTCTGCAGCTTCCTCCCGAGGCATGCGCTCCAGGAAATCCATGTAGTGCTTCAGCCCCACGGCCTGCTGGCTGGTCAGAGTGGCCTTGGTGCGGATGTCATCCAGTGTCCGGAAACCCTAGTGCAGACCATGTGCTGATATTCAGACATCTACCAAGACTTTGCTCTTCACATACCTTCCACCAAGATTTGGGGAGATTATATTTAGCCTGTCTCAAGTTCAGGCCAAGTCACAGCTTCTGAGATCACAGGTAGAGAACACTTTAGGGCCTGGTTCCTAAAAGAAGGGATTTAGGCAATCCCACTACCCAGGCACACCTCTAATCTCCACCCCTTCTCTGACAGAAGGCTATTGCTCTTAAGGCACGGTGCCCCTACAGTTTGATGATAATGTAGGTAAAGGAACAACACCCACAACATCCCAATGAGGGAAAGCCGACAACATGAACACAACCATATTTTTAAGACAATCCAGAATCCAGTCACAAACCAAACACTACAGGAAACAGGCTTCATTAGCTTGTACTCAGGAGACAAACTGCTTTTAAAGAAGGAACCAATCCAGTGGGCTGGACTGTTTCTATTGGCACAATTATTTCAACCTCATTTTTACAACTTCCAGACAAGATGGATGGCTGCTCTGACAGCTACAGGACAACAGCCAGCAACTGCATCAGGAGCTTTCATGGACAAGATGCCCTGATTCAAGCCTGGCTCTTAGCAATGTCATTGCCATGACTAGTGTGACATGAGCTCCAAGAAGTGATTCTAGAGCAGAGGCAGCGTGTCTTCCTCTCCACATCTTTGTCCTTTATCCGCCCCACCACAACTAAAGTCTCAGCCAGGTGCTGAGACACAATGGGACCCAGCCTCATAGTCCCTCCCAAAAAAACCAGATTTAAATCTCACCTGTAGATATTGGCAATTAAAAACTATTTGTGAAAGTAATTCTCCTACACTCAGCAGCGCTCTTCAAATCATAACCTGAAAGCCTCGTACGTAAGGCATTGAACTTACCTGCTGGTACCATATCTGAGCTGTCTTGACCCCTGCTCCCCAGATGCTGGAAAATAACTCCAGCACAGGCACACTCTCACTGATGTGATCCAGCTTGCGCAGGTGCCCACTCTCTAAGATCTCCAGGATCTTCTCTGCCATCCGCTTCCCAATCCCAGGGATTTTGCAGGCTTCCTAGAAAGAAACCAGAGCTGCTACTGGAAGAACAAAGATCATAGACAAGCTGGGGAGCTGCTACTGACTCAGAGCCTGGTTAGTCAATTGATGAGTAAAGGGTAAGTTGGCAGGACTAGTTCTGCCTGACGGTCTCCTCTCTAGCCCAGGCTGACCTTGGCTGATCACTTCAAGTGGAAAAGGACAAGCCTGCAGAATGGGACTGAAACATGAACACACTGAACTGGACTGCCACAGCCCATAAGACACATACTCAGTTAGTTTTATGTGTTATCTCTATTGGTGTCCAGTTGCTGTTGATGAAGAAGAAGGTGAAAATGTCCCTGTGCTGTGTCCAAGGAAGGTGTTTATCTTGTGAGTGTTCAGATCCGGCCCTAAAAGGCTCAGATTCAATTTTTCTGCCATTTTGAAAACACTGTGTGTGGTCAATAAATCCCAACCTGCACTTGCTATACAACTTCCACCGAAGGTCTATCTCCCTGTTCCACCCCCCTGAGGAGATGTTTTACCTGATAGGAGGTGACTGGTTTGTGGTAGCTCTTGAGCGCATTGATTGCTTTGGAGTAGCCCAGAGCTCTCCACTTGTCCCCCTGGACAGAGTAAGCCTTTGCCAGCACTTCCAGCTTCTCTGTGATGCATTGGTTGTGATTTTCCTTCTTGGTGTTGGAAGACTGGGCACAAACCCACTTGCTGGGAGGCTGAGCCACTGTGCAAGAGCTGTCACTGATCTCCTCTGATGATTTCACAGGGTAGTGGCCAGAAATCAGTGCTTCCAGATCTCCCTGGGTGACACCAACATCTTCTCCTTCACTGTCTTCATCAGAGTATTTCTTTAGGGAGAGATCAGAAAGCAGCCATGTAAGAATAAGTGCATGCCTCATATGTCCCCTTGGCACAGGCTACTTCTGAGACTAGGAAGCCAGAGCACTGACAACCCTCCCTCCCGGGCACGCCATGCTCCAATTGCCACCTCTAGAAGTGACTGCCTCAAGCTACACATGCACATCTCACACTGCACAAGAGACTATAGTGCTGTCCACCTGTGATTCAAGCACACAGCCCCCTCCTACAGCCAAGCCCCTGAGGTAAGACACTGAGTAAATGAGCAACTGCTGCCAGGAGCAAGGTATGACAATGCCAAGATCTCTGGCTGGCAGAGATCCTGACCCTACTCCCACTGGGAAACCTTTAGCTCGTCTGGTGGTAGCATAGGCACATCTCTCACATTCAGACTCAGCAACTTCTACCCCATGATGCAGATGACAGGAGACAGGCACTGAACTTTGTTTTCAGTTTACAGACCCAAAATCTTAAAAGAGTAGTAAATTAAAACCCTCTCATTTTCCCCATGGCTATCTACAAGAGAAAAGGGAGAGGAAGGAATGACACAAAGGACTCCACATTCCTCAGTGACAGAAGAAAGAACCAATGTATGCATTTGCTGATACCCTCAGCATTAGGATGCCTCTGTGTAGACTTAAGAAACAATGAGCCTTGGCTTCAGGTAATGAACAAAAGGGGATAGAAGTAGAAAGCCGCACAGAGACTTTGTAGACTGCTTTGCTCACGGGGGTCCCCATCTTCCCTGATGTATAAACACAGGAGTCTATGAAGATCCACAAGTTTCTGTGTTGTGGAAGTAACTCTGAGTGGTGTAGGGTTGTTTGGGATCAGTCCAGCAATTACATGCAGCACACCATGTCCTGTTACGAGTGTCTGCAGAGTGTCAGCCTAAGTCAGAGCCACATCCTTACAACCTCTGGTTCTGTTGGCTGAGGAGGCAGGAGATCTGGAGACACAATTCCTGCAAGATACAGAGCTGAACTCTTTCAGCAAAATAGACAGGATGTGTTTTGCAGTCTTGTTTTATAACTCTGAAAACTGGGTCAGATTGAGGATTTGATAGACTAAATCAGTTTAATTTGTCTTGAAATGCAACTCCCTTAAGATGCTGCTCTCTATAAGGGCAGCAAAGCCTCAGAGTGTTCAGATAAGTCAGTAAGCCCCTTAAAAGCATTTAAGGAGCACATTACCCAGTCACAGTGCAAAGAACTCTGCAGCTGGAGCTGGAAGCAATTCCCATCCTCTTGGCCAGCAGTGTCATAGAGGTGAAACAGTCCTTAAACCCCTGACTCTCTACGCTTTGTCAGCAAAGCTGATGGACTCTTTACAACTGCATGTACAAAACCAACTAGTAGCAATAGACAGGCAGCCTGGCGTAACAGCCCCGGGTTCACAGAGAGTGACTGGCACTGCTTACAGAGGCTGCCATGCAGAGAGCTACTGCATCTGGATGCCAGTCAAAAAGTGGTTGCTACAGTCTGACTGGTAACAGGATTTCCTCACATGAGTTTACATCCAAAGGCAGAACTCCCAGATCAGTCCCTGTTTAATATGAAATACTGGCACATTCATCATTTCCTAGAGAAAAAACATCCACCCAAGCTAGAAAAGACTCTGTGCTTAAAAAACAGAAGTTACTTCTAAACTAAGTTTAAGCTTTACTGTTGTAGCTGGGTCTCAAGTGGTTGTCTTTAAAGTCTCAAGGTACCCAACTCCTCCCTAAATCACATAGTGTAAGCTTGGGACAAGGGATTTTACTGAAATGTCTAAAAATGTGGCTTTTGTGCCCTCAGTGAGCTGCCAGGTAGAGAGTAATTGCAGGGTTTTGTGCAACAAAAATTTGGACTGTGTTACAAAACAGATGCCAGCAACACAAGGCAGCTGCTGGGGACGTTTGAGGTAACTTTGCTACAGACAGATTTGAATGACACCAATGCCCAAGAAGAATTCAGCAAACATGAGCAAAAATACAGAAAGGAAGGAAAGCTAACAGCAGGCCAGAGAAGCTGACTCACAGCAGAAGCCACTAATAACCCAACACAGATATTTTAAGAACATCTCCACAATCCTTCTGGTAGCAACCTGATCCACTGTACAAACATGTGTCTGAACAGGGTGTTTGCCAAGGAGTGAAGAACTGGTCCATATGGCTAAGGTAGGAACACAGGACGAAATACCACAGACAGCTTCCTAAAAGGGAGATATTCTCAGACAGGGAATATTCCTGAAAAGGACATAAGTGACTATCACCATAGTGAGCCTTGGCCTGATCAGAGCACCAGAACTGCTTCAGCTCCAAAATGTTCTGATAGGAACCGCAATTTAAGGGGCGTTGTTTCTATTCTTAACACCTAAAAAGGACAAAGAGAAGCAGTAACCACGTCCACAGCCTGAGTCTGGCAGCACAGCTCACTGAAACATCCAAACACCTTTCCCTTGCTGAGAAAATCTCACACTGTATCCCTTCAGGGATGCTCTTAGCCAGGAAAAGCAATATGCAGGATCTGTTCACAAGGAGATGGATCTGTGCAGGAAAGCCTCACCTCAACCAGTTGATGCTGTCCAAGGGTGCCCAAGCCTTGCTGTGAGGAATCCTCCACCTGTGATTCGGTATTTGGTTTCACTGCTCCCTCCTCTGCTGGGGGCTGGATTTTCGCTCTGTCCAGGATCTGTTGTGGTTCTTTCTGGAATTCTCCCTCCTCCAAGTACCTGCCATGGATCAGATGTCTTAGTACAGGAGAAGGAGGACTTCTCAGCCCCCAGAAATTTGACTAAGAAATCCTTCTGTTTTGGGATGGACCAAACAACCCATATGAATCATACTCTCTCAGATCACAGGTTAATTACTCTGGTTTTAGCTCAACTCCCCAGTTACCATCTACCTTGCTGACCTGCAACCTCCACTCCTACCTACCTCACTCTTAGATTCTCTCTCCAAAACTTTGCTAAAACATTTTGATCCTAACCTGTGCCTGATGCTCCATTCTTTATTTCCTCTTGTGCCTAGTTGCCAATTCTCTCTCTACCTTTCATCTGCAATAAGTAAGAAACAGTATTTAATCCTCAGCATTTTTAAGAGACATCTTGTTATCACTGATAGATCAGCAAGACATGCCTTTAGCACCTGTAGCAAGTGACAGGACTTCTGGTAGTATCGATGCCTTAGGTTTTAACTTTTATATTTTCAAATTCTGTACTGCTTAGAGTATAACTCTGAAGTTCCTTGTAGCCTGTAATTCCTGCTCTCTCATATTAGGTAGACATAACAAAGCCTCTCCAGGCTTCGCCTTCAAGGACAGCCAAGCTGTTTTTAGGCCCAAAATGTGTAAACCAAAGATTCTAAGAGGGGGCAAGCTGAGGGGAGTTACATCGTTAAACTGGGGCTTTAATTGGAGAATTAACCCTGATATGCAAATGATCCAAACCTATAAAAGTGTGAAGAACTTGTGACTTGTTGTCCATCTTGGGGTCCATTTTTGGAAGCAGCCTCTGGCTCCCCAGGGTGTACCTTGAAGGCCCTTCAAATAAATACCTATCTTTATTCCCTTACTCTTGTCTAGTCTCTGTTTCTAGGTGGCTGGAGGAGGCATCAGTATGTCCGGGCCCTATTACATGTTTTGCTACCCCACAGAACTTTGAGTCATGCTCACAGGAGCTGCAAGGAGTTGCAGTCCAAGATTCTGAGCAGAGGTCAAATTTTAGTGCTGTTCAGTTTAGGATAGAGGAACTGCAGGGAGGGATGGTAGTGTGGCATTTGCATACCTGGGAGGGATAAAGACACCATAGCCAGCAGTACTCAGCAGCTTCTGGTCTCTAATGCAAGCACTAAGCCAGGATGCCTTCACCAGCTGCAGCCCCGGGCGTAGCTTGGTTAACTTAAGGAGCCGAAAGGCACGATCACAGTCCATGTCCTCAGCCACAATGACATGTGTCACCTCCAAGGAGAGCTGGCTGTGTACGATACCCCCGTTCTGGACAATCTGCCTGTGGAAGATCTCGGCCCTGGCCTGGCCAATTCCGGCTTGCAACACATAGGCGATGACTGGTTTCAGCCACTCTGCTGAGGAAAGCACAGGGGCAGGGACACAGTGACAAGGGAGAGTGCCCCAACCCAGCAGGGCCACATCTTTCATACAGGACTTGATGGCAACAGCCCTGGCAGGCAGTCCAGGGGGCTCCAGCTGGACGCAAAGCAAACCGGACATGACATCTACAGAAAACACACTGAGGGCCAGAAAAAGCCTTTGGGGAACAGCACTTGCAGTTAACAAGCTGGGTATAAGTATATCCCACATCATAGGAACAGAGGACTTACCCTCAGGTATCTCTGTTGCTTCCTCTTTCGGGATCTTTGGAGGGATGCTTTTCCCCGAGTCATCTCTCACCTTCTTCCTCTTGGGAAAGGCTTTGACGATCCCTCGTGGCTCCATAGGCCCGGTGGAAAGGTTAGCAGCAATTACTAAATACAAATAAGAAAGAGCAAGGTTGCTTAGATTTTACCTAATCACAACAACTCAATATTCACTCATGTTGCTCACTGTCTTTGTTGTTCTGAAGTTCTTTTTTTCTTGTTGCCTTCCAAAAATGCTCAGCCTGAGGGAAGCACCCGGAACCAAGAACTGCAGCCCATAAGGTCAGAAAAACCAAAGTCAACCCTGCCTGAATGTCTTAGAAACCTCTACAGCTGAGTTCTTACAATGGAAAGCATTCAACTACTTTAACATTTTAGAGCTCTTATCTGCTCCGCCAAAAGAAGCAACTTTATTTCCCACGTATTTCTTAAGCACATTCCCAAGAGGGAAGCACCTCTTGTGCCAGGGCTGAAATCCAGTCACCTGTGAGATAAACCAGATGATTGACATCAAGTGTTTGACAGCCACAAGAGGGAAACTCCCAATTTGGCTCCATCTGGAAACAGCAAATTACTAAAGACTAACTAGCCAAGTTCAATATGGGTACAACTGTAGCTTTACCGTCACAAGCCTTGCAAAAGCAAACTTTGGAGCTTGCACTACCAGGATACAAGGAAGCTCAGTTTTCCGTAGCCCAATTCCCTGAATCACTGTATATCCCAACAGCCCCTTCCATGTGGCTGCAGCGTTGAGTCAACACCAGCTTGGTTTCCTCTCTGTGCAGCACTCTTGTGTTTCGCTTACAGGTTTCTCACACGCGGTCCAGCACAAACCTATCCTACCTAACCTGGAAAAGCTGAAAATGGTCCCACCTGGCCATGGCTTGCTGCTATGGTCACCTTCTCATCTGAGCATTAAACACAAACCTCTGAAGACCAACCCAGAGCTCGACTTAAGTCCTTGCTTCTGCGAGGAAAAGTTCAGCTCCAGGGGAACAGAAACCCTGCTACGTTTCTAAAACTCACCTTCGCTGAAACGTTTCAGTTTTCAGGCCGTTTTGACCAAAAGGAGCCCTCTGGAAACAGTAATCATTTCTACTAGATAAAGAAAAAATCCAGACCCAAAGCCCGCCAAGGTTCTGGGTGCTCAAGTACATTCCAGGGCTCGGAAGTGTGTTTCTGCAGGCTGTATTTTAACTCCTCTAAACCACAACCCACGCGCCGGGTACCAAACCTGCCTTGCCAGCCTCCTCAGGCCGTGAAGGTTTCAAGGCCACCAACCCGGGGCTGGCAGCACCCACAACCTCGGGGGCAAGAACGACCCCCCAGACCTCGCGGCTGTGCTCGGGGGAGCCGAGGGAAGGCGGGAGCCGAGGGGGGCGCAGCCGGAGAGGGGAAGGGCCCCGAAGGAGAGCGGGGCCGGGCCGCGGCCGGGCAGGGCCGCGCTCAGCTCGGCCGGGCCGGAAGCGCTTCCGGGCGGCGGGCGGAAGTTTCCGCGTTGCCGCGGCGACGGCGCGGCCGCCATGGCGGTGCCGAGCTGGCTGGAGCGGCTGCGGGCGGCCCGCAAGACGGCGCTGGTGCAGGACGGTAACCGCGGGGCGAGGGTCGGGACAGCCCCCGCCTGCCCCCGCCGCGGGGTGTGGGGTGGTCCTGCAGCGAGGAAGCGCGGAGGGGAGCGCTCCCGGGCACAGCCCCGCAGCCCGGGCCAGGGGAGGACGCAAGGCCGTCAATGCGGGCACACGGGGCAGTGCCCCGTCCCCCCAGGGAGTGTGACAGGGTCTCGGATAATGGGATAGGGCCCCAGACAGTGGGACAGAGCCCTACACCCAGAGGTAGATGTATCCCGTTTCCTCTCACCACCTGCCTTTCCTCTAGGGAAGCGAAAGATCCACTACTTGTTCGAGGATGGGAAGGAGATGGCCGAAGAGTACGACATTAAGACTGGCCAGTTAATGAGTAAGTGGTGCTCTCAGCTGGCCCCCAGAAGACGTGGGTCGGGGCAGAACTGCAGGGCAGTGGGTCTGTACCCTCAGGGCTGGGGTGTTGAGAGGGACCACCTGGTCAGGAACGAATCATCCCTGCCTATTTTGGGAGACAGGCAAGTCTGTAGCGGAATTTTGTAGGGATAGAAGTGGGGTTCAGCTTGCAGCCAGGGTTCTCTGACTTTCATGGTATAGCAGACCTTGCTTTAGCCCAAGATCTCCCCCAAACATCCCATCTTGTCACAACAGACTTGGATGGACTGCATGGGATTGCCATCATAGTTGCCAGGCACCGAGTCTATACCACATGAAGGGCTGAAATATGCTTTTTGGTGGCTTCTACTACCGCAGACAAGGTGTCGATTATGGCTCTTGTCCAAAACCACATCAGCTGCAGCACAGCACCTGTTGCAACCCCACCATGGCTTCAGCAGCAAGTAGCAAAAAAAAGAGAGGCATTCAGTACAGAATTTCTGACCTAGGAACAGGCCAACTAGCAGATCAACTTACACCAAAGTGGAAATTACTGGAATTAAGATACATATATTCATATCATCTCAGTGTGCTAGGCAGCTTTGGCGGGCAGTTGCTGGAGTTCTTAAAGAGCAGAAGAATGAAAACCCTTCTTCTCTCTTTCCCAGGTAGAAAATGGCGAGAGAAGAACACCCTCGGGGGCACCGGCAAGTGGCAGGTGGAGGTGGGAGAGCCAACCTCACTGCTCCTGGGAGCACTGGAGTCAGAGCTTATAACAGAGAGCAGCTCAAATGTATGTAAGGGTCTGCAGGTACCACTGCACCTAAAACTACCTTGTCTTGTGCTTACAGCAGTAGTTGGTAGAGTGTAGATCACCAAGAGACAGCCTTAATGCACCCAGCAGTCTGCTACAAATCACCCCAGAACTGCAGGGCTGAGTAGAAAGAAGGCACAGCTTAGGTTCTTTAGGGGTCTTCAAGAAATGTGTCGTTTCCTTAAGTAAAGAAACTGTACTGCTCTGTTGGCCAGCTACTATCCTGGCTTGAAAGAGCAGGCTGACAGGAGGGCCAGTGCCAGGACAAGTCAGGGGATAGAAAACAGAGGTGATAGCAATGAAAGGCACAGGCAGTGCATAGCAGGCTGCTCCCTAGTAGAGCACAGCCTGTTTCATCTTCACACCCCTCTAGCTTAGGGGGCATATGTTTTAGTCTCTCACCATCTTTTTTACAGACCTGAAACACAAGCACAGCTCTGCACCACAAATTGGGGCAGAGCTAGGATTGAATCCAGCAGGTTCCTAGAGCAGGCAGAGCTCAGTATTTGGTTGCCTGTGAGGAAGAGGCCCCTGTAACCCTGTACTGCAAGGCTTCCTCACTGAACACTTTCAGCCTTCTGCAAGCAGTGCCCTGGGCAATGGCAGAGCAGCCCTAGCTGTAGGAAGGTGATGCTCAGGCAGCTTCTTGAGTTATTCCCTAATGCTCCAGTGTGAAAGAACAGCTACTCCCGTGTGGAGTCTCACAAGCTAGTACAGGAATGAGACAGGGAGGAGAGGAGACAGCTGGAAGGGCCTTGCTAAAGGTACTTTTTTGCTGTAGCCTATCTTCATGAGGAAGGATACCCTGAGCAGCTTCCAGTGGCGGATCCGTAACCTTCCCTACCCCAAGGAGGTCTACAGCGTCTCCGTGGAGGAGGAGCAGCGCTGCTGTGTCATCCGGACCACCAACAAGAAGTCAGTAAGGACAGCACTGCCAGTGCTGACAGTCCCTTGGGGTGGGCTGGCACAGAGGGCAGGCTAGTGATTGCACAGGGGGCTGACCTCCCTTATAGTGTGCAAGGGCTGAGGGGCCCCACCTTGCAGCACGTCTCCTGCTGCCCTATTTCCACTCCCAACTGCCTCAGACATATTTACAGTAGGGCTCCTCAAGCTCAGCGCTGGCCATTGCAAACTCATCTTGGCTCCAGTAGGATGGTGCTTGTTCTGTTCTTGCCCTGTCAGATGTCGCTTCCTTAGAAAAATAAAGTAAGAGCCTTGCAGACCTCTTGAAGCTAGAACATTGTATCATCTCCCTCTGATTTAGTCGCTGCATCTCAGAATGCTGCAGGATTCAACATATACAACAAAGTCTTGGGCACCCAGACAGACAGCTCTCCCTGCATAAACATGTCCTATAGTCACAATGCCAGTGATATAATCTGGAGATAGCAAGCAAAAAAGACAGACTGAATCTGGAAAGGAAGCACCACTATGTTCTGCCAAAAGAGATTTGAGATCGGAGGAAAAAAATGGAAAATGCTTTTAAAGGTCCATCTTGTAGTGTGTCAGTACATGGCATCTCACATGGAATGAAACACAAAGTGTCCCAAAGCATCTACAGCCTCAGATAAGCCAAGATGAGCTGTAGTACTGGGAAGTGAGTGCACGGAGCGAGCCTTGGGAGCACAAGGGAAGCTGACGGAAGTGGCTGTAGGTGGTGCTGTCGGCACAGAACTGCGGCCCCTCGGGCTTTGCAAGGCGGCACCCGCGACTCTCCCGGCAAAGGGCTGCTGGAGCTCTGCACATCAGCACACCTGGGGACTCAAAACCAGAAGGCTGGGAAGAGGGAAGTTACCCCATAGAAACAGCAAGCAATTACAGCTCTAATACAGAAATGCTGTCCTAAATGCACACAGAGGGATTCACAGAACGGTGGTGCTTTAGTAGGGAGACCTGTGTAGCAGAAGATGAGTGAGATTCCCATTGGCCACACATGGATACGCATGGATCTAGGATGGGAATGGAGTATTTGATCCTAAATCCAACCAGATACTGTCACAGACAGGCTTATCTACTCCCAGTCCTACTGATAGTGGTGTGTATGTGGGAAGTTCCTTGCCTGTGTATGTGGGAACCTCCTGCGTAGGTGCTGTAAGGTAATAATGTAGCACTGAGGCTTTACCTATGCCCAACCTGACTTCAGGCTTTTTTGTAGTGCTCTCAGGAGAGTCCTCCATGAGCAGCTGACATTTATTCTCTCACAGACTAGTGTCAGAGGACCCAACAGCAACTCGTGGCCTGTGTCTGACAGTTAAGGACTTTAGAATTAAAGCTGAAAGCCACCTCACTGGGGACAAGAATGACGTTGCTGTCAGTAGGGAGCAGGGACAGACTGCAGCACTAGCACACTTAGTACAGGCTCCAGGATATCTTAGATCATTTCTCCTGGGTCTCGGCCAGGGCAAGGCACCACTCAGCAACTAATTCCAAGATAGCAACAACAGCATGGAATCCACAGAGAGAGCGCACATCACTACGGGAGAGAAAGGAAGCCTCGGAGCCTCTCCAACCCTTGGAAGTCAGCCACGCTGCTTCTGAGCAACAGAGCTGTGCTGACCGCCAGCCAGAGGCACAAGTAACAGGATGGGCTGCCAAGTCACTACTGAGTAGCTCAGCTCTAAATTCTCAGCATACCAGTAGTAGTTTTCCCTACAGGCTGACAAAAAGTGGGTTTCCAGTAGGAAAATAACAGAGGTAATTTCACATACATACCGTGGATCTCGGGCCAGGACTCGGGCTTAGAGTGTAATACTGCCCTTGGCCATGGGGTGAGAGGCGAGGGCAGAGAATCGGCCTGCATCGGCTGGGATAACCACCCATCAGCTACCTCCCCAGCTCAAACAGGAGCTCTTCACTTCCTCCCGTCACTCCGTTCCCTCTGGCCACGGCAAAGGCTGCTCAAGTGGGATTTGCTTAAAACCTCTTGCTGTAAAATAAATCCATTAAACTGAACTCTAAAAACAAACCTAGAAAGCCACCTCCCCAAACACCAAACCTGATTCAATTATTGTAGTGAGAAGCAGTGGTAATGTTAGGAGGAGGAGGGGGTGGCAAGGCAGATCTGGTTTCCTTTGATCTTGTCACAGATTTTAGTTTGAGGCCAGCCAAAGCCATTCTTCTCCCCTTCTCCTTAGTCCTGGGGCAGCAGAATGCTGCTGTTTCATTGATGACTCCCAAGGCCCTTTGAAACAGTGGGTTTTTTCTGTGTACTGCTTTTTTTTTGTCTAATCGGTAAGAAGTTAACACTTCCTTAACATGTCTTTGTGTTCATCTAATCTCTGCTGTTTAACCTTTGACATCTCCCTTATTATCCATGTCTGCCACCTTTTCCAAATACGACAGCAGTGACAACACAGAACGGTTTGAGCCCTGCGGTAACAAGCCGTGTACATTCCTCCCACTGCACCGGGAGAGCCATTTGCCCTTTGTAGCTGTTTTCACCGTGACTTGGAAAATAAACTGCAATTTGGGCAGAGGTAGCTAGAGAGGCCAAGCCTCACACACAGGCGGCTGAATTGAGAACCACCCCTCGTGGCATGGTAGCAGCCGCTGCCTGTTCCCACTCTGCTCCAGGCACCTCAGTACCAGCTACAGGCCAGTTCCTTGGAGAGGACTGCCCACAAGAGTGCTGGAACAGACTAAGAATCCAGCCATGCCTCTGGGTGGGCACAGGACCACCAGCCAGTGTATTTGATGCAGCCCCAGAGAGAAGCAGTAGATGCAGGGTGAGCCATGCCAAGCACAGAAGATCTCAGGCAAACACAGACACAGGTCTACACAGTTCTGGCTCCAAAGTCTTAGGAAATCTCTTAGCTGGCAAAAAGCTCTCTGTACTCTGCTTGGATGTGAGAAGTTATTGGAAGACTGAGATAGAACCCAGGGAAGGGACAACTAGGAGAGCTGTAAGTGCAGAGGAGCACCACGGCCACCATGGGAGCTGCATGGAGATGCTGCAGAGCAGAGGCTCAGGTGATTGTGGGCAGTTACACCTGGAGATCTGTGCCCAGGGGTATGCCTGAGCACCACTGTGCCACCAAAGCAAGAAGTTAAAAAGAGGGGTTTAGGAGGGATTGCAACACAAAATGGTACATCACTGAGGAGAGCAAGTCATTCACTGAGGAAAGTAAGTCATATGGCACAAGAGCTTTGACAGCTATTTTGACAAAAGCTAAAGGAAGCTGCTACTTAGAGGGAGTGAGAGGCCATGAGCAGGGAAGAAGACAAGGAACACCTTGGTAGGGCTGAGTAGTCTATCTTTAACCATATCTGGCACTACACATGAGGGCAAGCTGGAGGACCAAGCCTGCTGTCACACACCAAAGCTCTTCAGGACTTTGCCAGCTCTGATTTCCAGTTTGGAGGTTTGTTTCTAGCGCTCCTGCTAACCTGGGGGCACTGGCAGGCACACAACACGGCACAAGGGCCTCCTGCCAACCCTGAGAGGTCTACTGTCCTCATCTACACCTTGTAGAACAGTCGTCTGTGTCTCAGCACTGCTAGTGGGGGAACAGAAACCCCACCTTCCTTATTTCTGTCTCCTCTCTCATTTGTAGGTACTATAAAAAGTTCTCTATTCCTGATCTGGACCGATACCACCTTCCCTTGGATGCAGCTGCCCTGAACTTCACCCATGCCAACAACACCCTGATCATCACGGTGAGGTTTTAGCCATGCAGAACAGCACTTTACTCTTCTCTTTATGTCCACAAAGAAGCTAAAATTCTTACACATGGGGAAATGAGGCAGAGCACGGAGATCTGCTGAGGGTCACCCATGCAGCCCCTTCTCTGTCACACAGTCGGTGGGAGTTTCAGATTACACTGGGCATGCTTACACTAGCCAAGAGATCCCAGTCTGCAGGAGGGGCCCTGCCTGCTGCTCAAGGTGACATGCAGGTGGAAGAGTGTCTGTTGTGCCCTATTTTCCATGTATTCCCTCCATCAGGCCTGAGCAAGCCTCCACTCTCAGTGACACTAAGTTTCTCTTGTCTCAGACCTTTAGAATCCAAAGACCTGCTGCACTTCGAGGTCTTGCAGTCTTAAAAAAGAATAATAAAAAAATAATCACCTGCTGCTTTGTGTCAGAGAGGGAACACTTCCACACACATGGTGGAAGCAAGAGACTAGCAATGTGGGCACACGCTTCTTGTTGCAAGGAGCAGACAGATGCTTTTGAGCAACAGATGCTTGTCCTATTCAGTGCAGAAGTCAGCTACACAGAGGGCATACCCTTCCATGGGAAGCCTGGCAGCAGAGCTGGGCTGCACGTGCAGAGGAAATGGGCCAAGAGGAGCACCTTGAGTCCTCCTGAGCTTCTGTTTGCTACTGGCCAGACCTTGCAAAAAGCACCTGCATCCACTGCTAAGCTGCAGCTGGGTGAGGGGCCTCTGAGGGGAAGACAGAGGAACTGCAACTCTTAGTTCTCTCAGCATTAAAAAAAAATATATCANCATATGGTCAGTGAGCACAGCAAGGATCTGCTTGCCAGGATATTCCAGAGGGGCTGGTGAGGGCCAGGATTCCACATCTAACTGGAAAGTTTTACTTGCACTGTAAAAGACACTCCAGAACTTGGCAAATGTCTCTAGGTTGATGGCACCACCTCTCTAAATGGGCTTCAGAGGCAGCTGGTAATGGCAAGGCCTCCCTGGGCAGGAGGGCCCCTGCTGGGCCAGCAGCAACAGGCCCCAGTTGGTTGCCTTGGAGCTGAGGCTGAACAGGAGTTCAGGAGTGCTAAGGACATTTCTCTCTGTCCTACAGTACCAGAAGCCGAAGGAGATCCTGGCTGCAGAAGAGCAGCTGCAGAAGGAGCTGAAGAAGATAAAGGCAGCTAACAGTGGGGATGGAGACTGTAAGACCCAGTAGGCAGTGGCTGCTAAGAGGCTGAGGTGAGGGGCAGCTCTCTGGCACAGCTTCATGATGTTTATTTTGCCTTATCTAATAAAAATGAGTTCTGTTGTTAATAGAGCCATTTGGAGGAATCTCTGTAAGCCCAGGAAGATGGCAGGGCAGTTGACCTGTCTGCTGCCTGGCCTGCTGATTTATGAAGGCATTTTGAAAAACCGTAGAATGGTTTGTGTTGGAAGGGACCTTAAAGATCATCTAGTTCTAAACCCCCTGTCATGGTCAGGGACACCTTCCGCTAGACCAGACTGCTCAAAGCCCCATCCAACCTGGTCTGGAACACTTTCAGGGATGGGAATGACCCTTCTATGAATTGTGGGAAGCTGTAACATATAAAGGAAGCACATCACATCCACAACCAGCAGCCTTGTCCCCATCCTCCATGGGCAACATGACACCTTGGGAATTCCCCATCTGCCACCATTGCTGAAGGCAGTAGTGTCTGGAAAACAAGAACTCCCTCCTCGCACCCGTTACTTGCCTGGGATGTGTTTGGAAGCAGCTCCCTCCTGTGCAGTTATGCAGCTCCTCCGTGCAGTCAGAAGGATGCTCTGGTGACTTTGGTATCTCTGCAAACAGCATCAACGCTTAGACCTGAGTGGGCACAGCCTATGAAACAGGGTAAAGAGGAAGACACACAGCTGCTTCTTTAGTGCCAGCCATCCACAACGTTACAGGGCTGCACAGAGTGCAGGAACCAATGTGCAGCTGCCTCCATTTGCATGGCAGAGAGGGGAAGCAGTGGCTGGGCTGCTGGCCAGCTAAGGAGCAGCAGCTGCCCACCCTTCTGTGAAGGCACAGACATGGCCCATTGCAAACCTCACTGCACAGGGACAACCCCAACAGTGCTGCTTTACCAACTCCTCTCCAACAGCCATCCCCCTGCTTAGATTTCTAAATGTTGTTCCGTCCCAGTTCATACTTGAACAGTTAGTACCCAAACAAACCCTACAAACCGTACCTTCAAGTGAGCTGCTCGTGGGCTCCCAGCATAGCTCCCCTGATGAGGCTGCTTTCAAACCACAACAATTCCTTAGAGTCTGGGGCTCCAGCAAACATATTTCTCCAATTCTTGTGCATCACAAAGGAAGAGCAGCCTCTTGACACTGGAAATGAACTAAGTTCTAACAAAGCACCATGCTGAGTGGCTCACCCTAGAAGTGCTCCCAGTTTGTGATAAAAACCTCTCCTTTACCTATCCAGGATACCCAAACTCAGAACCAAGTAGGGTTCCCGCACTTCCTTCCCCAAGGAGGGCCAGACCCCAGACACCACTGTATTCACTTGCAGCACATTATCCACATCCAATCAGACAGCACAGAGTACACTGAAAGCTATGGTTGTTCAGAGACCCATATCAGGTTCAGAAGGATGACACAAAAAGGAGCAGAGCCCACTTGGATGTGCCTAGAGGATCCCAGTAAATCCCAGGTGTTTGTAAATGGTCTGGTTTGCTGCTTCATTACACATGCACCAAATGATTCACAGATCCTAATTTTTGAATTCTTGTTTGAAAAAGTGACAGGAGATCCAAGCTCCCAGGAACTGCCTTCAATGCAGCAGTGTCACAGGATCTAGCCGGGGAGAGAGATCTACTAGACATGGAGACAGCATCTGAAAATAGGTCCAACCTCCCCCACCCAGCCAGGCCCCTGCAATCAGCAGGTAACATCACAGCCCCTTCAGAAGTTGAAACAACACATACAATCTCTTCTGTTTCCTTTCAGTTTTATTTAGCAAAACACGACCATTTCAGCCCTGCCAAGTGCACAGCCTGACCTGATGGCCAGCTTGGGGAGGCACACTGAAAGCAGGGCTGGCTCTGCCTTTTAGCTCAATTGTTGCTCTTGGGTGTGAAGGACAACATAAGCAGCTGTCAGGACAGCAAGTTAAGGAGAAAGGTGTGCCTCACTCCAGGCACCTTCCCCTTCCATCAAATCAATCCACCCCACACACAGCCTAGTCTTGCTTCACATGCTTAGAGCTTGGCTGATCTCAACCTGACCAGCACGCAGGTGATGGGGCATCCTGGCTCAACTTGCCCCTCAAATGATGTATCCACAGGAAAAAAAAAGAAATAAAAAAAAAAAGAAAAAAAGGAACACAGTTCCACAGTTAATAAAACAAACCCTGACTTGCACAAAATAAAAAGGGTAAAGGACAATTGGCCTATTATTTTCACTAACAGGCAGGTGAGGTTGAGAAAATTTGGCCCTTTGTGCACTCTTCATTGTAGCTTTCTGGCAGGAAAAAGGTCCCTTCAGAAGCCTTGTGGCCCTTTCTCACCTCTCCTGCCCTGCAATTCCCTGAGCCAAGTGTCAGCTCTGCTGAGTTGGGGTCACCAGAAGCAGCTGTGGTGCCCTTCACGAGGCTGTGAAATCCAGGACGTGCAGGGCTGATGCCAGGGCAGCGTACAGGTGGGTGGTACTGAAACGGAGGCAGTACACTGGGCTGCTGGTGGGTGAAGACAGGTGAAAGCTCTGCAAGAAAACAGGAGAATCAACCTTCCAGAAAAGAGGTCAGCCCAAAGACCCCGGCCGGTGTTACAGATCTGAAGGCTGAGATGTCTGAGCAAAGCAGGTTTTCCCTGCATATAGGTTAGGTTTGCCATGGTGAACTAGCCCCAAGACAGCCCAGCAGCCCCTCTTTTTCCCATGAGGCATGAGCACTGGGCTGCCAGAGAACAGCTGAGAAGCTCTGCTGCTGCCCAGCCTCCCACCAGTGCTCACCTGCAGGCACCGAGTCTGCCGCTTATCCCAGAGGCGCACCACGCCGTAGTAGGAAGAGCCGCTGGCAATCATATGGTTCTTATCACTCCTTATGCAGTACAGGGCACTGTCATGGGGCTCTTCCCACTCCTGGACGCACTTTCTGCAAGGGCAACACAAACCAGAGCGGGGCTGAGCCTCCACTCCTCCATCCACTTTGCCTGAAGGAGGTAATTCAGTGAGAGCTGAGTTCCCAGACACTGCACATGGTGAGTCCAGGAGCCTTGCGTGGGCCCCAGATGGCAGCAAGGCAGGCTCACCTGGTGCTGGTCCGTATGTCCCAGTAGCGGATGTAGGTGTCATACCCACAAGAAAGGAGAAGGGAGGGTGTTTCGTAGAACACATCCAGGACTCCAGCTCCACGGTGGAAGTCAGTCCCTAAACAGGTCAACAGCTGACCGCTGCAATGAAACACATTAGGGGAAGAGTCATTCAGAGCAAAAAGCCCTTCCAGTTCAGCTGGCCAGAGCAGAGATGGTGTCACAGAAGTCTTCCAGATCTCATTTCTGTGATTTAACAGAATACAAGAGCCTGCAGAGTTTTCCTCTCCCACCCCCAGCTTCTGCTACTGGTTGGGTCACTAACTGTCATGAAGGGTGACCAGCAGGAGTCCCAGCTGAAAGAGGAAGAGCCAAGGTACAGGTGCAGCTGACCCCCAGCAGAATGGAATCCTTTTCCCTGGAAGAAGTGACCAGTATTCTGAATTATATGCCTCCACTTCCATAGGAGACAACTCCCAGCTTAGTCAGACTCCAGATAATCTGCACGAGCCATTTACCTGTTCAATCTCATCCCATACTCAGTCCTTCAAAATACTGCCCACTGGGGTATTTCCCTGGATCTTTGACACACAGCACAGACCCACAGGCAAATCAGACTCTCCCAACCCAGTCTGCCATGGCTGCTCTCCTCAACCCCCTCCAGTTACATCACATTCTGCAAACAACTTTCTGGGGCTGAATGTGATATGTCAAAAGCAACCACCCCAAGGTTGCTCTGGAGATGACCTTCCAAAGCCTAGATTTTTTTTTTGACCCTTTCCTCCTTTTTAATTCCTTGCTTGCAGTGAAAGAGCAAAAGCAAGATCTCCATGAAGCTATGTGCTGGGTGCTTTGTGGCAGTATGATTCTGCTGCTTGTTCACGTGCAGAACCAGCAGCTCACCAGGCGGATGGTGCTTGGTGAGGTCTCACCCTGCCAGACTTCAAGAAGAAGCTTGAGCCCCTTCCCTGGGTCACACAAAATTGCATCAGGTGCATGGCACAGCCCGCCCCAGTATCACTCCACCTGCTGCAGCAACCAGTGACATCCAGACAAGACAGACTCTTGGGAATGGAGTGGACAATCTGCCCAGCTGCTTGAAATGGCCACCTATTGCAAACCCTCCTTTTCTTCCTTCTCCTTCTCCTCACACCCTCTACATCAAAAATGCTGGACACAATAAAACTTGAAGCACCTGCTTTTCAAACTCTGCTGCACAGCCACCCCTCTCCAACAACCGCTTGGTTCTCAGGACAATGAAGCAGTCCTGAAAGCCTACAGCACGGATCCCGCAGTGGGGTCACTCCCAGCATCTCCCTCCATTATTTTGTTACATTCTGCTCCTTGATCCAGCATCACACAGTTCTGAGGCACATCGCCAAATGCCTTAATTCTGTCTGTAATCTGGGCTAAAGCCCTCGTCGGGGGATAAAGACCACACAAAAGGAGAAATAGAGTCCTGGGAGATGTTAAAACAAGTAAACACCTTTGTGTCAGGAGAGAGAAATCGCTGATAAAGCAGATTAGCGCCTCGAGCCCTGGTGTCCCCAGATCAGAAGGCGAGCCCTGGCCGATCTTTGCAGCCAGCACGCTTCTATGATCACAGAGCTGGCGGCATGCTGGGGCCAGCCTGTTTCCCCACAGTCACTCTCCAAAGAGCAGATTATGTAGAATAACAATTTCTTTGTGGCTGTGTAATTCCCTCCGTGACCGTGGCTGTGGGCAGCTACATTGGCCCTTGATGCCAGGGCCCTAGCAACCATTTAGAGAGGCCAACCAGCCCTAGCAATGGCCCCCCCATGCAAACCTCTCGGACAAGCTTTAACATCAAGTGCATGAATTAATCCCCCCCAACATGAATCCAGGGGTGCTGGCTTATTGGACTTTGTGTTTCTCCAGGCAAGGGATCGAAGGGATTCCAGGCTTCAGCCCTTTGCAACCTTCTCACAATACATTAACCCTTGGAAGGTTACTTGTAAACCAACCCAGCAGCAACTCTCCACCTGTCTATGGCTTGAGAGGTTGAAGCACTCATGGTTTGAGCGCCATGAGCAAGAGCAATGCGGTTTAGTTGGCACAGATGGGTCCTCAGATCCCCCGCAGAGTGAGACATGGGTGGGCATGAGTGCTCTGGCACTCCCCTGCCCTTCCAAGCACACAGATCCCCTCCGTCTGCCATTCTGCAAAGCTAGCAGGACAAATGGACATGCACACAGCCCTTCTCAAGGCTTCTGCTAAACCTTCTTCATCCTACAAGTTGTATGTGTGGCCCAGAGTTGTAAGACATACAACAGAGGTATGAGGAGGAGCCATTTGCTCTCCCAGCAAGAATCCTTGGACTACCTGTGAGATGTGTAAGGGGCCAGACTGCCCAACTGACAGAGTCCTCTGCCAGTTGCTCGGGCAGGAGCAAGGAGTTACTTCCAAGAGATGAGCTACCCCAGCAAGTCCTAGGCAGCACCAGCAGCTCGGACCCGGAGCACCACCCAGGTGCTTCGCTCCCAGTGTTCCTCCATGCCTTCACATCTCACTGCAGTGGTACCCAAGCATTCCAACAGAGTCACACCAGTTTTCCTCCCTCCACTTCCCTTTCCATCCCAGGCAACAAAAATGAAAGAAAAGGCAACAAAAAAAGGGAGGGGAAAGAAAAGGATTAGCTTTTCTCTGTAGGCATAAAATGAGCACAGACACTTGCAAGTTACTGCAGCAAAGTAAACCTTGCTTTGCTGGTTTGTTAATCAGTTCAGTTCTCCTGTCCCAAGAACAGATCAGCCAAAGCAGCTCTCAGGTGGGAGTGCAGCCCCTGGACACAGGAGCAGCTCTTTGGCAATTTACAGAGACAACATGGTAGTTGCTACATTGAAGCACTTACCATCTGGCACCAGGGTAAAATTTACTGTGCTCTACACCAGGCACACAAACCAAAACACTCATGTGTTCTGGCAGGGGCACTTAAGGTGATCAAGATGCAGAACACGATTAGCATTTCCTCTTTTTTCAGCAGATTAAGGTGTCTCTGGACCAGCTACCACCATGCCAGAGTAGCTCTATGTGCCTGCAGCATACACAGCCAAGCTGGAAAGGGAACTCTGCCATCACAACTCTTCCAGTTTTGGGATCACAAGTTAGTACCCACAAAACTGTCCACTCTTTGCTATCCCAAATACTCCCTGCCCTCAAACCCCATACCTGAACAGCTTCCCCTTTCTCGGGAGCAAAAGCCACAGCTAATCCTTAATAACCCATAAAGGATCAACATAACCCATGAATGGGCAACAGAAAAGCAACAGCTACACTAGTACATCATCAGTGGTTTCTAACAACTTAGACAGACAGAAGATACCTTCTCCATGAGGGACAGAAAGAGATGGCATAGCTATCTTGGACCTTTTTCACCAGCACCAGCCAAACACAGCAGGAAACAGCTGCCTTCTTTCCTTTGCGGTCCCTTTTTCACCTAAGCACCTTTCAAATCCCAGGTGGGCTGATCCTCAGCACTTCAGAGGCCCTGTCCTTGTTACGGGCAATGAAGGTCAGTCAGGAAGCGTCTGTGAAGACCAAGCAAGACCAAACATGGAAGGTCCACACCATCTCCCACCCTGCCATGGCCCTCCAGCAGTAGCAAGCAGCTATTTCACTCCCAGGTCTCCTTCAGGTAAGCCAGGTAGTTACCCGTGCAGATGGTTGGAGCTTTGCTTGTCTTTGCACTGAACAGCCCGGGCCAGATAGTGCCCACGCTCAGCCCCAGCGCTGGGTGGCACCAACAGAAACAACTCTGCACCAGCAGAGCTCTGTGAAGCAGAATCACAAATGTGATTCTGTGTGCAGGTTTTCTGGAAAGACCAGTCTAGAGCAAGAGCTCTCAATTTCAGCACTTTACCCACAAACCACTGGGCCAATGCAGCACCTACAAACACACAGGTAGGCCTCCAGTGTTGAGGAATCTCATCATATTCCTAATTTCTCATACTTCCTGTTAAGCATCTAGACAGACTGAATAATATTGGTAGTAATCCAGTACCAGCCCATATGGAACAGAGCCAGAGCAAATCCAGCAGCCTATTTCATCCCTAGCACAGGAAAGCTGTGTTAGCACTAGGCTCTGGACTCCTTGGTGATAGAACAAGATGTTTAAACAAAGTCCATGTGCCTGGTAAATGTATCCAACTGATGAATCTAAAAATGAAAGGCATTTTGTTCAGGCACTATAGAGAATCTTTTCATTCACCTCGATCAATTTCCAAGTTCTTCAAGACTTTTTAAAATTACTTTTAAAATAAGATATTTGTTCAGGATTTCCACATTTCACTCTTTCATTTCCATGCTAGAAATCTAGCTGTGAGCATAGTTCTCCTGATACCTCCAAGACGACAGGCAGCTTGGAAGCAAAGTGAAGGGAAGAAACAGGCTGGTTTCTTTAAGTTCTTGCTCTTCTTTTTAGAAACAGCTTCAAGTTCTACTCCTTCTCAGTCACTAATATGAAGACAAAATAAGATCAGTCATCGAAGAGCCCAGATGGTTACTTTCCAGATAACCCATGGGATGTTGCTTCACCAAGTTAGTTATATACAGCCTCCCAAGCCACTGCAACTATTTGTGTGGCCATAAAAGCTCAGGATTTCCCTGTGATCTTTCTGATAGTCAGAGTCCAGAAGAAGTCTGCACCTTCCTCCCTGGACCCTGCCCATTTGCTGCGGGTCTTGCTCAGCTGTCTCCAGTACACAAGAACTACACTCCAAAAGCTGGGATGAAACGACACTTTTCTCCCTACTCTCCATTTCTGGTTACCCCAATTCACTAGAATTGATATTATGTAACTATGCAAACTCTAGGAAGCTGCTGAATTCCGAACATCTGTTGGAAACAGAGATGTGCAAAACTGAGGACAATTCATTTGCTCTGGAAACCTCATCTGTGAACTGTGATCATCCATCAAAGAGGAGAATACACTGCACATAAGCAGATGACTATTCAGAAACCAAAAAGAGCTCTAAACCAATATTTTAGCCCCAATAACTATTTGAAACAAGACAGGTGGGAAGCATATACCTTTAAAAAAAAGGTGTAAAGAGCCCTATTCAGTTCCAAACACTGGGATATTTGATCTGAGTATCAAACAGAGAAAAGAAAAACAAATCCATTTAAAAATAATTATCCCAAGTGCAGCATTTGCACAGTTTCTCTCATCCAGTTTGGAGAGTGCACCAAAACCAAAGGGAAGAGCTGAGCTGCTGTCTCTTCCAGGTGCTTTGCAATAGCAGCTAAGGCACTGAGGGGATGCAGCAACTTACGCTAAGAAGGGAAAGGCTTGATCAAACAGCATCTGTATTGTACATAGGGAGAAACACAGATTCTTGGCAAAGTTATTCTTCTATCCTACCCCAGAGTTGCCCTTGCATTTAGACCAGGCTACTAATTCCTGCAGGGAGGTGTGGGATTGGCTTGGGGAATTTTGAAGGAGCACCTCTAAGTGAAATGTCTCAGAGATGCTGTTTCAAGTGATTTTCAGGGCAAATGCCTCCCTCTGATTCCTCAGTGCAGCTGAAGGGTCTCGAGGCAGTAGGGGGGAAAGACACCAACGATGGTCTGGGATTGTGTTGGGGGAAGAGACAGAAGAGGGAGTTTTGCCTTCTTTTCTTCTGCCTTCTCTGAATTGGCCCACACACGTTTTAAATGGTCCAATAAAAAGATACAATTTCTTTACCTTTCCAGCTCTGGGACCCTGTGAGTTTTTGTTGTTCGGGTTCCCGTAAGGTTAAGTTCAGAGGATAAACTGACACACTGGGCTATGGGAAAAAGCCAGTTTCTTCAAATAAAGCCACAACGGTGCAAAAGAGACCCTGCTGGGGCTTTTATTTGGGAAAACAAACAGAAATGGCACCAAGCCCTTCTGCTTTACGAACCAATTTAACTATAAAACCAATGTTCTCCCTCTCGGGGGTGAGGAGGGGAGAGAGACAGGTCATGACAATAGTCCAAAACCTTGAGGGAAAAAAAAAAAGAAGATAGGACAAAAAAGGTTGTCTATCCCCTTTTCTTTCTTGTCCATGGCTCCTTTTCTTAGCACACGTGTGTTCTTGTAAAAACGATTAGATTGCAATTTGTATAACATGGTGACCCCCAAATTCAGACATTTAACCCCTTTTCTCTGCAAAGAATGTCAAGAATGTCTTCTCTGTCTTTCTTTCCAACGGGAGGAGTAAGGGGGAATTCTCAAACCGTGATTTCTTGGAGGAAGAGAAAAAGAGGGAGGCGAGGAAAAGAAGCAGGGAATTCTCAAAGCCTCTCGCCTTTCGCCCCACTTGTGTGGGAACAGGCGGCTGTATTGCTCCCTTTCTGGACAGAGCTCTGCAGGTCTCCTTTAGTGGGGAGACAAAAAAATGGAGAGTCCAAATCAAAACAAAGCCATCTGTTTAAATGAGCTACCACTAGCCAGTGACAGAGGGGGTTCCTCATTCACTCCTTCCCATTCTTCTCTCTTGCCTCTGTTGATTCCCTCTCAACCCAGGGAAAAATAAAGATTACTTTTGCTTTGGCTCAGAGGGATGAAACTGATTGATGTGCTTGGAGTGTCCAGCCCCCACCCATGCTCTCTGATTGTTCAGGGCCTTGTAAAGTTGTCATAAATATGCCTGAACAAGAGTTCAAAGGCCGCAGCATGCCCTGAACACGCACACATGCAAAGGGCAGGAGCCGGCCTCATGGTCCTCTCTAGTGAGACAGGGCCAAGACTGCCATAGGGAAGAAAGGATGTAGGATAAACACCTGTATGTTCCTCCTCTTACAATGATTTTACATTTAGGTTAAGATGGACCAGAGCCCTCTTAACAAAAGGAAGGCAGAAAACGCCCAGCTTATGTGAGAGAGTTTGGAAACACGCTGTCAAAAAAACCAAAACCCAATCAGAAATCAGTAAAGAATAACAAGGTTTCAAACAGTTTTGAGACCACGTGCATACCATGGGAATACATTGCAGAGACAAGACTGAAGCTATCCATTATAGACAGGAGACAGAGTTCTCAACATAACAAAGTCTTCTAAAAGGGACAATCATCCAAGAAACCACCACTTAAGAGGCTCCCTGCACCAGCAAGCTTTCTCCAGAACAGGCTCAAGCTAGCCATAGGCCTGGTGTCCTGCTTCCAACAACACTCAAGATGTCAAGGTCTGGATTGGTCATTGTGATTTAAAACTATGTTCAGCCAAGACAGAGATGCTGAGAAAGAAATGCAAGTCTGAATGGAATAGGGATCCTCTTTCCCACGAAACCTGGAGGAGTTTCCTTGGCAAAAAAAGATGCCTGGCATATGAATCTATAGAAAAGCAGGGCCAGAAAGGGTATTCCACATCTACCACATGCTATTATTCTTCTGCTCCCCATATCCTATGAAACTGCTATCAGTGACAGGATAATATTTGCTATTGCTTGTCTCTCCTGTTATCAGACATATAAACCCATTTCTCTGTGACTGGATGAATCCAGTTTAAATGCCTGGGTGAAACAGACTCCCCACACTTCATGAAGTCAGTTACCTTTCCTTTTGATCTAGCAACTCCAGTTCTAAATCCATGTGCTCCCTTCACCCAACAGCTCCTTTGGTGATTAAATTAGAGGGTCTCAAACTTGTATAAACCTTAGAGTTCAAAGCTGTGGAGAGAATGCTCTTCTACAGAAATTATTTTAGAACACAACGCTAAGAAGTCTTGAGCCACGCTTCTACATTAAAAATTTTATTGAAAACATTCAGCAAGACTTATAACGAAGAACTAGACCTGCAGATTCTCATTTCACTCATCTACTTCCACACAATTAAAAAACTGGAGCACAACAGGAGACAAAGTCAAGAAGTACTGGATTTAAACAGGAAATCGTCAGTAGTGATCATCTGACATGGGTGTTCAGCGCTATATGCTTCAACTCTCAAATTACACTTGCTGTTTAAGATCAGTACACGGAGCCCAAATTTTAACTCAGTGGGCTCTGAAGAGCCACCAAAATGGGTGCAGATCAACACAAGCAAAAGCTGAAAAGACAGCAACTAATTCTTGTCCCCTCCATGGCCCAGACAGATGAAACCTAGCAAGGGACCCATGGAAACACACACTAGAAATTCAGCAGCAGCACATTAGCAAACTTCAACCAGCCGCTTAGGATGGTAACACTCATGCTGGCTCTTGGAAAGAAAGAGCACAGTGCAATAGCACTACAGGCAGAACAGATTACTAACCTGCTCAGCAGCTGCCTGGCTACCTGAGACTCCTCCCCAGCCCTCTGCTGAGGGCATCAGCCATACACCAGAATCTCCCTTCTCCTCCACTCCCAAGCCACTCTTATGAATCCTCTACCTCCCACCTCCCCAAAAGCTGCAGACATCAAAGGCACCTGCCTTGAACACCTGAAGAGCAGGGGGGCCTGACCGTCAAGAAATGCGACTCTGTATCTTCCCCTTCCATGCACTCTCTATTTTTTTTTTCCTCCATCTCTTTGAAAAAGGTGGCAGAGATAAATGGAGAACAAAGAAACAAGAAAAAGCCACAGCTTTGGCCCACACCCTGCCTATTACTTAAGGGGGAAGGAACTCTTCCGAAAGAGGAGGAAAAAAATGTGCTCTGACACAATGGCTCAAAAGGCCAGGCAGCAAACCGGGCCACTTTGTACTGCTAACAAGGGAAACCTAATTACAGGAAGAGGGCAAAGAAGGACAGATAAAAGGGATACAAAATTTCAACATCTGTTGCCATAAAGGGATAAGAAGTGGGGAAACGCAAAGTGTCAGTTTGGTGTCAGTGACGGCATAAAGCCACTTTCAAAGGACTCAGGAGTGGGAGAAAAACTGAACAAGAAATTAGAGGGTTCTTAAAAAAAAAACCAACAAAAAACCAGAAAACAAACAAACAAAATCCCCACTCTGCCAAAAATATCTTCAAAAGAGGGGAGGAGTTGGACAAAGACTGGATATTTAAAAGGTAGAGGATCTGGGTGGCTTGCAGGGCATAGCTAACTTTGGTTCAGTTTTCACAGCTCTCGTACCCTGCAGCATGTCATGTCATGCCACAGGAAAGAACACTGCAGGATTTGTGCATTCAAAGTGTTAATAGCATGAAGACTACCATGTCAGACAGATCACTGTCCATTTCAAATATCAGGCTTTGCAGAATAGCTCCAAGAGTTGCTGCAAAGAGACCTCGGGAGTATTCCATCTTATGGAGAAGCATCCTTGAGACAGGGGCATTTGTCACCTAAGGACATGCAGACCACCCCAATAACATGGGAAGCATCAGTTCTCTGCAGGCAAATGACAAATGCTGGCCTTGGAGCTGTCAGTGGTGCATGACCCTCATCTTCCAAGGAGTTTAAACCCCCAAAGGCAATAGAAGGAAGAAGAAAGAGCAGGAGGATCTGAATAAAGTTTCCTTTTCTCTTGCTTGCCTTTAAGTGGCTGTTCTGTTGAGCCACACACTCACACTGGCAAACAAGACAGGACAGTCTGAATAGAGAAAGGCAAAAGCGAGCAGAGGAACCTGACCTGCAAGAGGGGCAGCTGCCATCATATCCCTCACTGAAGGAGGGACAAGGGGGCTTGGAAGACGACAAGGAGTCAGCAAGGGCTGATACCTGATGCAAGGACACAGGTTACCATCCTGTGGCCCATACTGCTCACCGTTCTCCTTGCAGGCCTCTAATCACCGAACTTACAGCTGCCTTCCACACACACACCTTGATCCGGAGCAGGAATAACTGCACAGCAACTTCCTCACATCTAAAAGCCATCAGATGGCACAATCTGGTAGCATGTGTGGGGTGAGAGATGTCCTCCAGAAGTGCAGCTAGCCAGCTTCAAAAGCATAAGAAAAAAACCTAAATCCTCCTTCATTACAGGAGACAGGGCCAGGTGTAGCAGCAGCTGGAATTTCAGCCATCAGAGACAGTGTCTTGGCATTACGCATTCCCCTGCTTTAGACTCCCTTGACAATTGCTTGTTGCTGCCTGTTGTGGCTTTGATCCAACGCCATCATCTCAGCAGAGTCAGAAATGAAAGACAGTTGTGGGGGTGGGATGCAGCAAGAGGCGTTTCCTTTCCCCACTAAAAATTTCCTCGACACCAAAACTAACCAAGCCCTTTTCAAAGCACAGGACATATTTACAGGTGAAGATATTATCCCCTTCCTCTTGGAGGGATGAGAATGGCTGCCCCAGGGTCAGGGAACAGAGAAGGTCATAAATACGAAACATACCATGACCAACAGCTACAAGCACCAGCCAAGGACTTATCTGGCCTGGAACTAAGATGATCAGTACACAAAAGGTTATTTAAGCTTTAAATCCTTTTGTAGCATGTTCCATCTCTCAGCTGTTGGGTAAAAAGACCACCTACCCCAACAGAAGAGAACGATACAGAAACTGCTATACTGTTACTCACTCACCCCCCCTCCAATGCAAAGAAAACTCCTCTAACTGAACTAACTGATCCTGGACAGCACTAAACACCTCCGTGGTGCTAAGGATCCCGTGGTTTTCAAGAACACACTTTATGCATCATTCTACCCTGCCTAATTTTTTTTTGATGAAAGTTACCTGGATTCTGTTCTTAGAGATAATATCCTTGTCATGTTCAGCCTCTGTGGGTCAGCCTCTGGGCCTTTTTGTGGCCACAAGAAAAGGGTAAGTAGCAAACTCAGAGGCCCTGGCTCTGTCTGCCAGATGTTATCAGAACACATTGAGCACCAGAGGAGTTTTCAAGCCCTGGATGGCTCTAAGATTTTAAGTTTTCATGCCACACTCTCACTCCTGGCGTGTGACCAGGGAGACAACATTCAAAAGCCTCAAAGGAAGAGATGGCATTCCCTACAAGATCACTTCTGGCAATCACTGGAGTCTTTGAAGGTGGATCCAAAGCTCTGCTGGGAAGATGAACAGTTTATGGAGAGTCAAGACCTGGAAGGATAGCTCTGTACTCCCTTTCTATGAATGATGAAATAAAGCTTCACATGCTAGAGTCCCAGCCATGCTTCCTACTCAGCCTCCTATCCCACACATGCTGACAAGTCTACCGGCTCACACACAGTTCCCTGGAGAGGAAAAGACCCAGTGGCATGGTGCATTCCAGCTGTGACAGGTGAAGAGGGAAGAATAAGTTTGACACTCTAGCCATTTCAACAGAGGCCCAGTGGCCTAGGTTGCCTTGGCTTTTTTATTTGCCTGTCACTCAGGCTTTTACGTTATTGAAAGATCAAACTCCACTGTGCTTGTTCATTACCTTAATCCTATTTTCTACACAGCTTTATTATCTCTTCAGGCTTCCTTGGGAAAGGCTGTCAGAAAGGCTAGGGCAGGGGGGAGAGGGTTGCCCATCTCCTCACCCCTGTCAGATGCCTCTATTCAAGAACAGCCACAAGACTTGATGGGCAGGGGTATCACAGCACAGCCTGCATCCTTCTGGGGTACTCCAAAGGCACCACTGGATGGGTCACTAAGAAACATGCACCATAGCTAAATGCACTTGTGCTCATTCCCGCTCCAGCTTGCCCTTTGTAGGATGCATTGTTGCGAAGTATTTTTGTTACTTCAGAGAAAAAACAGCTGGTTTAAATTTGTATTCGATACAGTTGACTTAAACAATCTAAACTATTTAAACTATAGATTAGAGGGCAATTGGTCTCAGACCTGCCCTGTGTCCACACCAATCCTCCTCCACCCCCTTTCCCCAAATACAGCTCTACTGATATCCCTCAGGCCCCTTCTGCCATTGCTCACCTCAATCCTGACAGCACTCCTTTGGGTAATCTGGGCCGTGCCACTCCTACCCAGAGCACACTGGTCCTGGAAGGCAGGGCTGCCATTCCAATAATCCTGTGAAATATTTGCTATCTGTCCATCACTACACTAAGACCCTCAGGCTGAGAGTTTTCAAATTTGTCAGCAGTTGAGTCTCACATCAAGATTTGAGAACAACATTTCCCCTGTTGCTAAGGTCAGCACCTTCACCGAACAGGAACTACTTAAAGACCCCAAATCAGAGAGCAATTAACCTCTTCAGTACTTACTAGGACAAAAAGAAGACAATGTGCCTAAGTCACTTCCATAGATAACCTGCTGCCACACCTCACCTCTCTCAGCTACTGGAATTGCCAGCCAGGACAAGGTGACTTCAGAGCCTGTGTTTGCCTCTGGCTTCCCAGCACCACAGAGAAGTGGGTGAATGGGAGGATAAGGATCACCTTCCTCATCTCCTCTGGCTGAGGCCAAGGCATCAACAGAGACAGATGAAAAGGAAGGTGTAATGGGTATATTTTGACTGTATACAGGTAAAGGGAAGAAACAAGGACGGCTGTGCCATCAACTGGAAAAGCTGAGAAGAAAAGCCAAGTTACTGAACCAGAACCATCCCCCACGTATGCCTTTCCACACCAGTTGGCTTTGTCCCCCACTCTGTAACACATCTCATCTTCAATCATCCCTTGCCTATATTGACAAAAGGAATGATACCATTTTGGAGCATTTCCAATATTGCATTGTTATTCACTTTTCTTGTCAAGTCCCTCCCTGTAATCTGGAAGCTCACTCACCTCTCAAGGTCCCAGATTCTCAGAGGTGAGGTGTGTCCACAGCAGGCTGTCCCCGTCACAAATGAGCTGTTCAAAAGAAAAAGAAGCAAACAAAAACCACTTACTAATCCTCATGTTCTGAAGAAAGTGCATGAGCAAGACAGAAAACAGGTTACAAGACAGACTTTGAATTTTGGTTCAAGATGATTCCATCATATCCCACCACATTTCACAAGGGACAGGCAGCAGCAAAGGGAGACTTGCTGCAGGACTTTCAGTAGCTGAGCTTCCCAGATGCAGCAGGTCACAACTGCAGAGAACTGGCAGGACATAAAAGACGTATTTGTAAATACAAAGGGAAAACCTAAACAGGAACAGCCGTAAACAACATTTTCAAATGAGTCAGTAGAGCACTCAGCATGTTTCATACACAGTCAGTGCTGTAAGCTGCAGAAAGACCCCACAGAAAATTTATTTCCTACTTCATGTCTCACTTCTGTTTGTTGGCAACTTCTGAGCACAATCATGAACTGGCTACAGCATCACAGGCCTAAAGAATCACAGAACAGAGGTCTCTGGTCCAGCCTGCTCAAAGCAGGGCCAATTTCAAAGCTGGATCAGGTCGCCCTCCTCAGTGCTCAGGCACTCTCTGTTAGAGGCAGCACAGTCCTTCTGCAGCAATATTTGGCTCAGTTTACACCCTCCAGCAGGGTCTATTCCAAAGTCCTCTTGGCAATGCTATGTCCCTGCTGCACATGCTGGCTCCAGAGGTCACCTGACAGCCACTGGCCTCATACTAGTTCACAAGACAGAACAAATCCTTAGACTCGAGCATCAGGAGCATGGGTGCTGTGGCTTTCCAAACCACACTGCTTGTTTTGTGCCAGATTTGTTTCGTGCCAACTTCCTATCCTCAATCCAAATAAGAGGAAGCAGCTCATACGAGGATTTCTAAGTAAGTTATAAATGACCTCTAACAAAACCATATTTATTGCAGCTACAGAGAATTAAATGCCAAAACTATGTTTAAGTCAATGCTTTGCCTAAACAACTTTTGCAGTATTGCAAAACTATTGCACAGGGCTGGCAGCTGAAAGATGAAAGCAAAATAAGAAAACAATGACATGTCTGTAAAAATAGCAGTTAGAGCAGTTTTTAAACATTTCTTTGACCCTCTACAGCATTGTTCCTTTGGAAGTCGTCTCCAAACCTCTACTGCACCAGGAATGGATTCCTGCAGTGTCCTTGACTTCTGTGAGAAGTGCTACTGCTGCTGTAAGAAGGCATTCAGCAGTCAAGTGCTAAACACAGGCTCAACTCAACCAAAGCCAGAGAAGGGCCAGATGGAAGCAAGGCCAGAACTCAGGACTCCTCCTATCTCTGTGGTTTAGCCGAGCAACTGGTTTCTCCAAACCATAAGGCCAAAGCAGCACTGACAAAACACTCAGCAAAAGCGGCAAGCAGATAACATCAAACCATTTCAAAGAGCTACAAGAATTTAGGAAGGGCTTCAGTTACCAAGGCTCTCTTTTGTGCTGACTCTATCCTTCCACCCAAACTCACATACCTGGAGGTGCCCACAAGTTCTGTGACCCTTAGCAGCCCTTTAGGCTAGAAAAGGCCTGCAGGACTAGAGCTATTTCAAAGTGTCTCCAAACAGGATGTCTTCGATGGAAAATTCTAGGTTCATTGGCAGTGCACATGCAATCAGCCAAAGCAGCTGTAGCACTGGGCTGTCCCTAAAGGTGCTGCAGGGTGCAGACATTATTCTTCTCCATGTAAGTCCCTGACCAAAGCCTGAGAGTCTCTGAAAAATCCAATTCCTGTTGCTGTGCAGCAACCACCAGGATCAATTAAGAAAGCGTGCAGCATTTCATCTTTGGAAACAGGGTTTCTGCTCAATGCCCGCCTTCTCCCCACCATAGTGCAGGACAGGAGGGAACATTTCCCTTTTACCAATGTCTCCCATCCCAGAGGAAAATAAGCAAAAGACACCCGCTTTGACAGCCTGTCGGTCAAACCCCATGCCTGGAAAGCAGCACTTTGGTCAGGGGGTCCCTCTGCTACAAAGCTAGGTGTTGGGTTCTGTCCCCCCTCCCCAGTCATAATCCATTAATAACTACTAAAGTCAATTACTGTGGTTAGAAACATAATAGCAGTCAGGGAGTCAGTCAAGCAGGCAATTGGGTGCTTAAGACTTTTCTT